>BJBW01001769.1:0-28935 GCA_004320125.1 Scolopax mira | reverse complement strand
TATAAAGCTGGGGAAGAAGAAGGAAAGGGGGGATGTTTGGAGTGGTGGCATTTGTCTGCTCAAGTCACCATTACACATGATGATCCCGGCTGTCCTGGGGATGGCTGAGGACCTGCCTGTGCATGGGAAGTGGTGAATGAATTACTTCTTTGCTTTATGTATGTGGCTTTTGCTTTATTTATTCAACTGTCTTTTTGCCAACTATGAGCTTTTCCTCACTCTTCCCCATTGCAACTCGGGGAGCGAGCAAGCGACTGCCTGGTCCCAACTGCTTACTGGCATTAAAGCAGGACACGGCAAAAGGCCGGAAGGATAGCCATAGCTTTCAGATCAATGCTGTTGGTGGAAGGGCCAAGTCTTTCCAAGAGATCTCTGCTCCAGGGAGTTGCTCTATCACCCTCCAGTGCTGCCTTGCTGTTTCCCTCATCAGTAATCCAAGTGTCTGTGCACAGGCTCCAGAGCCATGGTGTGTATGAAACTACCTCCTGTTGATGTGACCAAGGAACCATGGGAGACCCATGCTCTGCTGAAAGAGCATGGAGCCAGAGGGGTGATCTCAGGACAATTCAAATAGCAAAGGAGAACTATGTTCAGGCATTTGCTTGTCCATTTGCTGTGACAAGCTCAGGTGAAGGGTCTGGGCATGCCTAATGGCATGTGACCCAAGAACCCTAAGGAGCACGCAGGCTTTGGACAGAGACACTGGAGAGAGATTCTCAAATACTCATTGATATTTTCTTCATTGAAAGTGAATCCGGACAAGTGAATCCGGAGGTTGATGCTACCTCTTTTTGGACAACTTGATAATGGCCAAGAAATTCCACATGTACTTGCATGTACCCAGCAAAAGACATTTTGCAACTCATTGTCTTATCAAATGACCACTTCGGTAGAGGAAAAGTCTATGCACCACTAGTGCATCCTCCTGCCTCCCAATCCAGTGAACTTTTAGGTGCAGAGATCAGATGATGCTGTAGCACGTCTCAAAACTTCATGTCTCAAAACTGGGAATAATTCAGGGGAAAGGCATATGGTGCCTGGATGACAGCACTATCAAACAATCCAATGAGACTTTATCAGAAAATGAATCAGGAAGCTTTTTTGATCTTGCTATAACATCATCATCTTCATAGGCTGTCTAACTCAGCAGCACTCAGGGGTGGGCTGTGAGCTAAACACAAATCCACATGTCAGTTCCACAGTAGTCAAAGCTATAAATTCAGGATTTGTGATTTAGATCATTTTCTGCACAACAGTGTTCCTAAATAAAACATTGAAAAAATCACAACCTTCTGCTGCAGCAAAGGCAGAGCAATCCTGTGACTGCCCATGCAACTGGGTGTATTGCACAGCCTCTGTCTGGGTTAAAAACCTGTGAATCCGGTATGTTTTTCATCACAGTTTCCAAGCCAGCCCCATTGCATCTCCCAGGACATTATTGACACAGCAGCTCCAGGCAATTATGTCAACCTAATGACATTGTTGAGCAACGACACACCCATGAGCCAGGTGTAAAGCTCTATCAACAATCTATTTCTCAAGACCATCTTGCAATGCAATTACACTGGTTTTGCATCTGTTTGAGCCTTGAGAGTGGTTTTGACATGCTTTTTATTTTTCTGGGACACAGTCTTTATAGAGAAATTACAATGAGATTGTCCTCACATATTGCATTCTGCTCTTCCAGTTATTTGTGGCTGGGCCAGAGAACTGCAGATGCTTGGAGAGAAGCCACGGGGGAGTTCTGGCCCTAATTCCACTCCTGAAACTTGTTGCTCAATGACTTTCCCAATTTTGCGATTTGAGCAACAATAAAAATGAGTCAGTTGCTGAACACTTGACTTTGGTCTGTGCAACGAACCGTGTTCTTCTGGCCATGTGCCTCCACGTGTCTCTTCCAGCTTCACCCAGTCCCTGATTTCAACGTTCAACCCAACCCCCCTGCCCCCTACCTATGGCTGTACAGAAATTATGAAAAGGTTTGTGAAAGAGTAATTTCAGGAAAGCATGTGCTGGAGATATGATGTGCCTGATTTTTGCCTGCTTTCCTTGGAAGTTCTGCAACCAGGTCACTTGAGAGACCACAATCTCTGCCACACTCTAAGTTAAGCGTGGGTGTCGTGGTTTCAGCTAAAATCACTGGAACCGGACAGACAGATGGCCCTTCTTCCCCCACAAAAAGAGATAAGGAGATGCAGAAGTTTAGAATGTACTAAACTACTTTAATGGAGAATTAATATTACAATAAAAAAGAAGAAAATAATGAAATGGATACAATATATACCAAACTATATCAAGCCCCCGGGGCGGGGGGGTCCCATCACCAGCAGGCACTGGGGAAGTCACAGACTGGGATCAACAATGGATGGGGACTGGATTCCAGCTCTGGATGGGGATCAAAGGCAGATGAACAGACAGGGTCCTCTTTGGACTTCAGCCATTGCAGGAAGAGAGGAGAGAGCTGACCCTTTGATCCTTCAGCTTTTATCCTGAGCATAGGGCAGATGGGATAGAATACCCCAGTTGGTCAGGTTTGGGTCACCTCTCCCGTCCTCTCCTCCCTACAGGAGGGACTCTTTTACTCTTTTCCGTTTTCGACCCTCTAAGGGGCAAATAACGTAAATTGGCTGCCCTTGGTTGTTACAGCAATAAGTATAAGCAAAGGACTCTGCTCACCATCCCTTGGCACTTAGCACAAACATTGGCCTCATCATCCTGAGAACGAGCAGTTTTCTCCGCAATATGCTGTTAATTTCAGAGACTTAGAGAAGGCCTAGATAAAATGTAAATTTCCAGAACACATTTGGTTGTACCTCAAACTGGGACAGTGGGTAAATCAAATTAAATCCTTTCAGTCGTTCAAACATCCAATCCCTGAGCTCAGGCACAACTCCTTTCTTTGGAAACAAAGTTAGTGTTCATATCTCAAACCACTGGTGCTCTGACACTAAACTTCTTTGATGGGGCTTACTTAGGAGATTTTAACAGCACAGAAGCTGAGCAGAGAAACTCTTCAGGCCCTCTGTTTTTTTTCACCTTAATAGACCTTCACCCAACTACTCTGACAGCTTGGTGAGGATCCTTTCTGATGCTGCCGAGTAAAGTTTTTGTTTCTTCAGCTCCATGGCCTTTGTTCATAGCTTCTTCTGCACCTGGTCACTGTATCATGCCACAGGCAGTGCAACTCCAGACATTACCTGAGCTCCTGGTTTCTCCAGCCCATGCACCCTCTAGCAGTGATGAGATCTGCATAAGTATGCAGTGATTTGCGTGAAAATGCAAAGTGGGCAAAAGTGTTCCTGGAACATCAGGAAGCACCAAGACACTGCTCCTGCCCCATGCTCCGCCCTGCCCCTTGGTGCCGAGGACTTGGAACCAAGATGTTCCCAGACATGCTCCTCCCTGCCTCAGTGTCTTGGCAGGTCAGAAAGCCTGCCAAATCCTCCCAAATATTCCCTCCTTTCCTATAGGTAGAGGCTGTTCCCATTATTCAGGTAGAACTACATTTCTTCCTCCTTCCCATCCTACATGCTTCAGATGACAGAAAAAAATTCAACAACCCATGGGCAGCTTTGTTACTCCTCCCATAGCAGAGGTTTCCAACCATGGTCTCATGTCTCTATGGGACATTGAGGAGGCTGCACAATATAATTTTAAAAAATCAAATTATTTGTCAATAAATGCAAATTGTCTGAAAAATGCAAGAAGATAAAATCATTGATCTAAAAGTGATGACAGAGACAATTCTTTTAGAGCAATTGTTTGAGTCCCTCCATATTGGCTTATCCAACATCTTTACTCAATAATACTATACTATTTAAATAGATAGTTTTGAAAACTTAAACTTTTTATATTTCTTCTTTCTTTGTGTGTGTGTGTTTGTTGAAGCAGCTCAGAACACAGGTTTCTAATTAGCTGTAACTAAGTGCCCATGTCTTCTGCTCTCATAGGAGCTGGCCTTTTCTGTTGGCTGTGAACCTTCATCTGGCTTTGAAGCTCCAAACCAGAGGCCCTTCAAAGCACAGAAATATTTCTGTGACTTTGGGATTTCATCCAGGCTGAAGCACAGTCCCAAGGGGCTCTTTGTCACAAAGCAGTAAGGACAGAGGAATACCATGGCTGGTTCTACCCACCAGCACATGGGGCTTCTTGAGAGGAGGAGGCTCACAACCCAAAGGAACCTTAATCCACATCTCCAATACCATTTTTATTCCATACAAAATTTCTGCTGAGGCAGCAAAAGACAAGATGCCACCATTGTTTTGGAAGGGTTTTTTTTTTTGAAATAAGGCCTGGGAACATTAAGAAGCTAAATACACATAGGTGTTCTCCAAGTTTCCATATCAGAGAGACAGCTCAAGAGAGAAATGAAAATGTGCAGAGGGAATTCAGGATGACCAAGGGAGCTCTGTAAGTTCCAAGGCATCCGTCGAACCAGCTGAAACTACAGCCAAAGCAAGGTGACAGCCACAATCAAGCTCTCTCTCAAAGTAAAAATAAAGGCAAAATGAGTCAAGACTTGAAGGAATAAATTATAAATAGTATCACTATGAAATAGTCAATCCTTCAAACATCTAGGGCAGGAAACCCAAGAGCAAGCAGGTGATGAAAGCATAAAGGGACACTCATAGAAAAGTAAATATGTCGTATTTAGTCCCCTAGTCCCATAGTAAATAGGGGGTTTGCTCTTGCTTTCAGCACAGAGCCCTTTTCATTTACCGTCAAAGGCTGTCTGTAAGAGGCTGCGGAAGAAGAAACAAAAGCAGCACTGTGAGGTTTCCTCATGCAGAATGCATCCACCCAGGGCTTCCAACAGAGCTCCAGCAAGAAATCACTGAACCCTGTTTGGCAATTGTGCACGTAAAATTTCCACAGTTCTCAGGGACCGGAAAAGCCACAAATAAGACACTGAGTTTTCAAAGGAGTTTCTGAGCCAGCCTGAACTGTTCACTGTAAATCCAGAGAATCATAGAATTGTCTAGGTTTGAAGGGACTTTAAGATCATCTAAACCAACCATCAACCTAACTCTGTTTAAATAAAAAAAGACGTCGCTAACCATGTCACTAAGTACTATGTCAACCTGTATTTTGAATCCCTCCACGGATGGTGCCTCAGACACTTCTCTGGGCACCCCCTTCCAAGGATTAATAACCCTTTCTCTGTAAACATGTTTCCTAATATCCAACCTGAACCTCCCCTGGCACAACTTGAGGCCATTTCCTCTTGTCCCATGGCCTGTTACTTGGGAGAAGAGACCAACTTTCCAACTCCTTTCAGGGAGTTGGAAAGAGAGAGAACGTCTCCCCCTCAGCCTCCATTTCTCCAGGCCGAACACACCCAACTCCCTCAGCTGCTCCTCATAAGACTTGTGCTCCAGAGCCCTCACCAGGTCCATTACCCTTCATTGATGGCTGTGTACCCAGCACAGAACAGCAGTCCTGGGACTGGGAGCCCACCATGGGAAACATCCAGTGTGCCTGTCCATTTTCCTCCTGACCAGGCAGTGGCCTTTGGCCATGGGTCCCGTGTGGTCCTCACCAAGGAGAGAGCGGGAAGCAGCTGAAGACATGGAACAATGGATGAGACAGATGGACAGATACGAGAGGCCAAAGGAAACATGAAACACCAAGAGATCTTTTAAGGCACTAGAAGATGACACCAAGCAGAGCTCTCCCACTGGTCTCACCATCAGGCTGGACCAGAGCAGATGAGATCTGTTTTGCCCTCAAGCTTTCCCTGGCTGTGCTATGAGCAGTCCAGTGAAGCCAGAGCTAGCACGAGTTAGCCAGGAGTACTCCTATCAAAAATAAACAGTACCAGGGAGTTAAGAGACTAATTCATAAGGTATATCAGAAACGTCCTTCTCTGGGCTCTCATAGGCTGGTGGTAGCATCCTGGTTCTCACTGACAGAGGCAAGGAGAAGGGAGGTCTCCCTTGCTTAGGGGTCCAGATCAGTTATTTTGTGTGCTGGGTACAGAAAAAACCAGCAAATTGCAGTAGATGCAAGGTTGTGGTGGCCGTGCGGTGTCTTGGATGGACCTGCAGAAAGATAAAAGAATAATTTATCACCAGTTCAGGGGTAGAGAAGGTGCACCGTGACACTACAGCCATAAGAAAACCTGGCAGGAGCCATTTCAAAGGCAGTCCCATACTGGACAGTGGGGAAATCCCAGATACTAAGGGTCAGATTGACCACAAGATGCCATTCTAGGAATCCAAGTCCTAAAATATGCATGAAAGCCTGGAGATGTGTAAATTTCCATAAAGTCCTATGCATACCTAAATGTTTTCCCCTGATTATATACATGTTGGAATTAATCTTTAAGGTTCAGGTGTTTCTATCTCATGTTGGACTCTAGTCCAACCATATCTACATTGTGGACAGTTGTCATTTGAAACTTGTGACCCTGCCTGCATTCTCAAATGCACGCTGGGCAAAGAGTCAGTGATGCTCCATCGCCTCCCAGTTTTCCCTGAAAGGAAATACGGGTACATGGGAGAGCCAGAGCTGCAGTACATCTTCAAAGGCAGGAGAGCAGGGCTGCAGGGTGGACGTGCACATCATTAAGCATTTATTGCAGGGAGCAGACCCTGCAATGGGACTATATCAGCCACTACTGAGCGATGCTCATCCTTTCCTTGCACCATGCACTACTGAGCATTTAACCATCAAACGGGCATGGATTTGCTGGCATCTTGAGACCCATCAGCTCCTTCCTCTGCCATGTTTACTATAATCCAGACATCACTCATGTTGCCTTTGCACCATATGATGGATAAATGGTTGGAAACAGGGGAAAGACAGGCTGTGACTGTGCCTGACATCTGGGAACATCTGGTGGGACATAGCACCACCACCAACTTACAGAGAGCGGTCTGACCCCCTTGGCCTGCTCTGGGAGGATGGTCCTCCATGGCCAAGGACCAGAAAAGCCATCAATATCTGGTTGGAGCGTAGATACCCTCTCCCCCCCTTCGCTGCAAGGTGGCTAGCTGTACTTCAGTGGGAAAGCGAGGGATGTTTGAAACAGCTGGTGTCACAGTACAACTTGCCACTGTTGGTGACTCTGGCTGTGGTGTCCAAACTGAAATACAGATCATGGCCAATAAACTGGCCCCACTGCATGAACATGAGTGATCTCTTTTGGTGCATCCTGAGCTGCTTGGGGGGAAGCAATCTCATTTGACGCTTTTCAAACCTACAGGGGATTAAGGCAGAAAATGCTGTGTTAGGAGATGACTTGTTTGAGTGGGTGCACCAGTTGATAGAGTCACTGGCAAAAATTCACAAGGTATTATACTTCACAGAAAAACACCCAAATCTCTGTCTCTGAGTTGGAAAGCATTACTGAGTGCCCCTTTGCTGAGCATTGCATTGTTCTGGCTCTAGGCAGGTTTCTGAGTATTTAGGCCAAGAGTAACCCTTGATGGACATATGAAAGCAGCAAAGCAAGAGCTGTACTGAATAGACTGGGAAAGCGAGACACGAGATTTTTAAAGCCTGGTGGAAATAGAAGTGTGGAAAAAAAATAGTGTTTGGGAACTTCTGAATTATATCAGTAAACTCCTTCTAGCAGGACACTCTCCCAAAGCCATCTCATCCCTTCATCATCCATCACAATCCCCCTACCAGTTCTTCCTTCATATCTTATTACAGAAAAAGCGGTGAAAACTCTGGTCAAACCCTGACACTGTGTGGTAGAGCAGTTAGGAAGTACCATGCAATCACAACCACAAGGCACACAGAAAATTGCAGAGCTCCTCATTAGTGCTGCTGTTGTACTAAACCCAAGAGACTAGAAATCCCATCACAGTGCCCCTGCTGCTCTCCAGGTGCCGTGAGAGCCACAAGCACCCATTCAGTTCCCCCCACCCATGGACTCACACCTAGAACTTCTAGCTGGATTTTTTTTTTCCTGGGGATACACTTATTTGTTTTATCCTCTGCCATACTGCTTTTCGGGAGACAGCCAACTTCCACAAGCCAAACCAAAAAAGGTGAGTAAATTATTTTGGCTTAAATGCACTTAATTTAAAAGAACACATCGTGTAATTCTTTCTTTATCCTGCACTTCTGCAGCAATCAGGTCAATTTTCCCTTGCTTTTCCTGAAAGCATAGGTGTTAGAAAACATTTCTGTTACCTCACCCTGGAGATTCTCACGCGATCAACCTGAATCAACCTCCTCCTGGTGGTGAATTTAACTTCGTCCTCCTGATCACCTGGTGGACCTTCACTTTGGTGTCTGTGATCTCTCCAAGTACTGGCAATCCCCAAGCCCTGAAACTGCATTTTCAGATGACTGGTACAAACATTACCAGTGGAAAGAGGAATGCAGAGAAACACTTTTGTCTGTCCACCCGCTGAGGAGTGACCCACCATCCTCATATTCTGCTGGTAGGGCTCTGTTTGAAGCTCCTAGAGACAGATTTCTCCTTACTGAGTGAGTGCAAGAACAGCAAACTATTAGTGTCACCAAGATCATGTCAGGGCCAAGAGCTCATGGATGTGGAGAGGGACGGGAACCTTGTAAAGGGACCCCATAGTGATGCACAACAGCTGGGGAGCTGCTGTCCATTTGCTGCTATTAATAAGCCTCAGGTTTAATAATAACAACAATAATTATAATAAACACCAACCCTCAGCTTCTTCCAGGCAGGAACTCGGATTGCTGTGGACATCCAGCCTGAAGAAAGGTCCTTAGCCTCAGGCCGTGGGTGGAAAACAAAGGTGAAAGCTTAACATCAGAGAAAAGGGACAGAGATTTAAGCCTGTTTACTGAATATTACCAGTAATCTTTAATACAAATGGGGTGATTTGAATTGTGCTACTATGCTGTAATTGGATTAAGTGATTATTATAGTTCGATTAGACCATTAAAGCCTTAATTAGACTAATAATATATTTAATATTGGAGTGCATGTAGAAGGTGTGTTCTCTGGTTGCCTGAAGCACCCCGTGGGTGTAACGCTGCCCCCAGCCAAGCAATGGCAGGATACAGAGCACAGGGCACAGCTGAGCCCACCTTCTCCAGGGCTTCAGGTTCTGGTTCAGGTGTGATGGACCTGTCCTTATGCCAGAGCCCAGAGTCCCCTCCTGAATGAAGACACCGCTGTCCGAAAATGGAAGGAGGCAGCTAGCTCTCTCCCTAGTTCTTGTAGAGATACCTGAAGGATAAAGCCTCCCCTGGGCAGGCAGACCCATCTGAGCTCCTTCCTGTCGGAGGCGCTCCCAGGAGATGCTCCGGGTTCTTGGAGGATAGGGGAGGGATGGGGAATGTTCCTATACTGTCCCTTCTAAAACGCTCTTTAGCACAGCTTCCCTTTTGTTACAACAGGAGACTCTGGATACACTGAGAAATAGTTCTCATATCCCACATTACAGTCATGCCCCTCCATTTGTCCAACCACAGGACATGCAGAGGGTGCTCTCTCCCAGCCTGTGTGCCCAGATTTCCCCTGAGGCACAATGTGGGTCATGGAAACGGTGAGATCATGCCCCTGCATGGGTTTGGGTCAGGAAGCACTTTGCAACCCTGCAAAGGGTCAGAGCCAGGGAAAGCCCAGGAGAAGCAGAGAGGTGACAGAGACTCTGGGATGGAGCGCAGAGATATTTGCATTTTGGCCAAAGCACTGGTTCAGGTACAACACCAAGAACCCTCAAAGCAAGACTGTAATTAAAATCCCCACACATCAAGGAAACAACACTGCAGGGTATAAAACCCTGAAGAAGGCATCCTACACGGCTGGTCCTTGGGGATGTGGGTCTAGTTCAACTGATGGAGAACCCTCCTTTTGACACAGCCCCCTCACCTGCTGTTGCACTCACCACTGATCCTTCGGGAGAAGCGAGAAACCGTCACAGTCTATTTTCTTATCCTGCTGGCCACATCCAGTTGCCTTGAAAATCGCCTGCTGAGGTGGAGTCAGCAGGTCTGCCAGGAAACCACAGAAAACACTCAGGAATGTGCCAGCCCTGCTGGGTCTGCGGTGCCTCCCAGGCCAGGGGAAAAGTTCTCCTTCTTGTACCCTTGAAATGTATCATGTAGGAGGGCACAAGAGGCTGCCATTTAAGGTTTTCCTGCTGAAAGCTGTGCTGAGGATGCTCTCTAGAGCAGCAGATTGCTTTTCTGGCTTGGAAAGCATTAAACCCAGCAAAGTTGTGGTCAAATCTTATTTATAATTACGTTAAGTCTGTGCAGCAGCAGAACGATTTTCTAGCATTAGTAATCCTTTTTTTCCTTCCTCACCCCTCCCTTTTTATCTCCACCATAAATTTCTAACAGCCTACAGTTATCCTAGTGATGTGTTCCCAGTCCTTTTACCCCTGCGAAGCAGGTACCACCACTGTTTGGAGCTGCCTGGAGAGAAACCACCAGGTGTCTGGGCTGCACAAGGGGACACTGGTTTTGCATTTCCACGAAGCAGATTTCCTTGTGCATGGGAGATAAGTGGCAAGCTCAATCAGCAAAACCTTCCTGGCTATTGCTGCTAGCACAGCAAGTCCTGAGTCCCTTGGAGATTTCCTAGTCACTGCTGCCACCCACAGTCTGGGTCACAGCATGGCTCAAGAAGCCACCGTGGACTCCTGGGCAAACAGCTGGGTGGTGGCAGCCGAGTGGGCTGGCAAGTCCCTGGGACGGTGCCCAAGAATTGGTGCTGGAGCGTTGCTCCTGGATGGAGAGGCTGGAGCCAAGCAGCCTGCCTCGTCTCCTTCTTCCCACTCACCCCACACTGGAGCGATGCTCAAGGACGCGTGTCCTGGCCTGCCAGTGCTTTGCTGTAACAACGGAGATCCCCGTGAGTCCATCTTATGTGGTGGGAGCACTCCCTGTGCCTCCCTGACCCTTACTGCCTCTCATTTGCCTTCTGCTCTCATCAAACTGCTCTTGCCGGGAGGCCAGGACTGCCACCTCATGGAGGACATCGCTCCTTCAAAACGCACGATGAAATGTTCTTTCACATTACTTTGATCTTATGCTCTGTTTGTGCCTTTCTCACAGCATCCTGTTCCCAGCGCAGAACAATCTGGCAGTGACTTCGACTATTGTTAGCTGAAGTCTGGCAGAAAAAGTGCTCACCTTGGGGTTCAGCTGTTGTGAGTCACATCCTCTGCATTTGGTCATTCACTACTCAAGCAAAATAATATTATCTACTGAAGTTTTACAAGCTTTGACCCATTGGTACATTGACCTCTATATTGCAGAAAGAACTAGGGGAGTGCACAAATCACTTCATTGATCAGAACTGATCACCCCCCCAAATAATTTCTTAAAATGGAAAGAGAGCACAGAAAAATAACTCGGCTTTGCCTCACTGCAGGCACGATTTGAATGGTGGCCCATCATAACCCTATTTCATTCCCATCCTCCTAAGCCCCAATGACCAAATCTTTCTCCTTTGTCTTTCTTCCAGCAAAGAGGGATCCCTGCCTGCGACGTGGAAGTCCCCCCCTCACAGCTCATTGCAGCTTCTCCATGAGGAAGGTCAGGGTGGTTTCCACGTAATCTGCAGCATGGACGGCAGCCCGAACTCAGCCGCCAGCTGTTTGCAGTATCCCAGAAACTCTACTGGGGTCAAGGCATCGTTCTGCAGGTGCTCCCTTATGCTGCGAGGGAGAACAAAACACCCCCTGCAGGACTGAAAGGGACCAAAGCCAGGAGTCCCACAGGTTACACCCCCAAGTGTCGGGTACCCCAGCTCTCCTGGCATGGTCCGAGTCTGGACTGCAAACAACGACAGAGCCAGCTGCTTCCCTGCACAGCAGCTGGGAGAGACCAGGGCTGCTCTGGCCACCCCACCAGAGGAGCAGAGTGAGCTGCAGGAAGGGAATCTCTCAGATTGCCCAGCTCCACCTGCCAGAAAACAAAAGGTCTTTATATCCTTCAGGCAACCTGACCTCACCCAACTTTTATCCAGCTCATCTGTATCTGCCCGTGATTTTCTCCATACAGAGGTCCCAAATGTCTCCGAATCACCCTGTCTTAATGCTGCTGGAGCCTCCTCCCCGCAGCCTGATGCTCAAGCAGAGCTTCCCCTTGTGTTGACTTAGAGCTGCTGCAGCTTTACTACTTCCAGACTTTGAGTCCATCCTTGCCCTGACTCCTGCCCACCACAGGAGATAGGGATTCACTGCAATATCCTCCTGGAACATCTGCCTCCAAGGTGCATCAGCTTCCCAACCCTCCTGCCAGGAGAATCCTGCAAAATCCCCAGAAAAGCCCACAGGGACTTTTGCCACCTCGGCCACATCCCAGAGGACCGAGGGGCAGAACTGCTCCTCCACGTGACTGACCGAATGTTTGGGTGTCAATGGCCTTCACAGAGCCCACGTTTCTGCTGGTGGGACTAAGAGGCATCAGTTACTCTATGAGTCTCAGAGCCAGGTACCAAGCTCAGACCTGCTGTCCAACCTCAGGGCTTCTGGGGATTCCTTATTTTTTCCCTTCTTGTAGCCAATGTATATAAAAGCAGGTAAAGACTATCACCCGTCGTGGAAAGACTTCTTGTAGCCATGTAAAGACTATCACCCGGCTGAACTGCTCCAGCTGGATGAGAGGGGAAAAACACATTTTATCTTCTCCTTTCTGGGGTCAGATGCCACAGACAGCAGCTTTGCTCAGCTCCACGTCTTCCAGGTAAACAGGCTGAAAAATTGCAACTCCCAGCAGGACTTGAGGAAAGCTGCATTTGTCCCCAGTATCTCCACTCCTTCTCCTTCTGGAGACTACACGGGCTTGAGGCCCTGCAAAACAGAGCAGCTGGAGCAGGTCCTCACTGGACATCGAATAGCCCAAGACTCATGTGTCTCCCATGATGTTGCAACAATTGACACCAATAATACTTGCATTGTTGATAATACACGTTCAAGACTCTTGCACAGGGCAGCAGCCGCCCCAGAACAACCCCAAACTGGGAGACACAGAGGCAGCAAACCCTCTTGTCCAGGCACAGCACTGACTCAGGGCTCCTGGCAGGAGACTATCAATCCCTTGGGTAAGAGACATGGAAGAAGACCTTTGCAACAACCTCTGAGCAGCTGCTCGTAAAGCTTGGACAGGTCCTGCTCAGCGGACAGGACCAGTCACTGCTGGCACAAAATGTGCCTGGACTCTCTGGAAGTTGCATCAGATGTTCAGGAAGCCTGTAACTGGAGCGTGGATTCTACCTACCAGATCCTTGTGGTGGGGGCTGGTCTCAGTCTGTCACCTGAGCACTGCAGAGGCTGTGTCAGAAGACACAGTAACTCCAGAGAGTTGGTCCATGCCAGCCAACCTGTTCTGTTGGCACAGCATGAAAAGAAGCCAAGGGATCCAAGGGATGCGCAGATCTTCTCCACAAGTATGTGCTCCAGCCTGGCTTGGAGGCAGCTCACTGTGGAGGAGCAAAAAAATGGAAAACACCAAAGCATCCGAAACTTAAAAAGCAAAAGCAGAACTCATTATTGACATCTTGTCTAAAAATTAAATCCTCAAGGAACGAAGCACTGAGGTCTGGATGCAGCCACCATACCTGATGCTGCTTTCACTGCTCTGCCCCGGGGACACGACAGGGCTGCTCCCTGCAGCCCCTCTGCAGAAGGTGTTCACTCAGCCCCCTGCCCTTCACTTCACATCCAGGAGCACCCTCACACAGGACCCACCGAAGAGCAGAGAATAGGACTTCAGGAAGACACCTGGCTATGCAGGTCCTCCGGGCTCGGTGGCACCCACAGGGAAGGGGTCCAGTGCCCAGACCCAGGGACTAGTGCTGCATGAAGCCACCTGGGCAGCACAGGAGGGCTACGAGCACATCCAGCTCAGATCTGGACAGGGTATAACTGCATATAACCCTGTGTAACTGCACCCCGGCGCTGTCTCCTCCAGGATTAGGTCTCTGAAGCAAAGGAGAGGCAAAGATTTTTCACTCCCAGAAGCAGCTCACACCACAGTGAAGCTCCTACACGAAGTGCTGCACAGCATCCTCAAGGTGCAAGTGACTGGTATAATTTTTCCTTTTGCTCCCCCCCCCCCGAAGAAGCATCACTGAATCTTTTGCTTTTTTAAGGAAAATGTATTTTTGTGAAAATAGACTTTATTATAATAAAATTTTATATTAAATAAAAACATACCGTATCACCAACACTCGCGGACACTGTGCTGGCATCATTCACATACCTCACAGAACTGAACTTCTCAAAACAAGTACCCACTGAAACATGCAAAGAAAGAAGCACTGAAAAGGATAGAAACCATGTAGTACAAAACTCTCCGTGGCTTAGAAAGGGATGTGTCTTAACTCAAGGAACACATCATCTCATATGAAAATAGCTGCAATCTCTCCATCCC
This sequence comes from Scolopax mira, assembly GCA_004320125.1. Classification (NCBI taxonomy): domain Eukaryota; kingdom Metazoa; phylum Chordata; class Aves; order Charadriiformes; family Scolopacidae; genus Scolopax; species Scolopax mira. The sequence goes on along the minus strand of BJBW01001769.1, from coordinate 14,607 downwards.
CAGCTCTGCTCTCCAAATGCTCCAGCTCAGGAGCAGCCCACTGAAACAGCCAAATGAAACTGCGAAAGAGGCAGACAAAAATAAATAGATAAATAGATAAATAAATAAATAAGGCAGAGTCCCCAGCCAGTGTGTGGTCAAGGTGAACCAGCCAAGAGCAGCTCACCCTACGGCAGAAGCATCAAGCCCCGTCGCAGGGTCCTGCTCCTTCCTCCCTGGGAACCCTCGTGCCGAAACGTGACCGAGGCAGCGTGGGATGCTCCTAGGCACAGCTGCGTGTTTACAGGTTTACAGTACAAATAACTCACTCATCAGCCCAGAGACAGCAAAAGGGGTTCAGGGGAACAGAAAAGTGCAAATTTTCTTTGCAGGATGTGAAGGAGTTGACACAACCTCCTTTGGAGCAGAGAAATACCAGGGTGTGTAGTACAAGGGATATATTCCTAAGGGGCCAGGGCTTTGCTGGGAAAAGCCATTTAGCTAACTTACAGCCAGAATATACTTTTTAAATTAAAATATTTACAGGAAACCGGTGCATTGAGGGCTGCATGGAGCAGGGGACACTACTGTGGAGGTAGCTGTATCCTGGAGCTGAGGCCTCACACACCCCAGTGCCATGACAGTCTTCACAGCCACTGCCCACGCTCTCAGCAGAGACCACAGCGCACAGACCCACTGAAGAGTTTTCTCTATTCAACATACGCTTTTTCCCCTATGAAAATACTCTAATCAGCTTATTGCAGAAGGCTTCTCCTGAATTTTCAGTCCCTGTGTGTGTGGACTGCACAGGCAGTCTTTACAGAACAATAAATCCTTTGTTAATTTTTCTTACTGGACCCAAGTTTTTTGAAGAGCTTTTTTCCTTTGAAGAAGAAGCCTCTCTTCTTTTTACTCTGACCAGGTAAATCACTGCATTTGAGAACGGCCAGCGATGCCTGCTCTGGACACTGCTTGCCCACGACAAGGCAGGAAGGTGGTAGAGTAGGAGGAGTTGGTGAGGAGTCGCTCTGATCAACAGACCCATCTGGACTTAACTGAGGGGGAAAAAGAGAAAACAAAAGACAAAAACAGAAGTTAGAGCTGACAAAGGACATCACGCCAACAACCTCAGCCAGAGAACCCTGCCTTCTCCCGCCAGTCTGTCCCTCACCCTGCAAGGCTCAGCTCCTCCATGCAGTTGCAGATCCAGTCAGGACATTTCCAGTGGATTTAAACTTTTCTGTACCCACTACCCAGACCCCGCCTGAGCTCAGACAGTCTGAAATTCCTCAACTCTGGGCTAACTTGGGACAGCAGAAAAGTCTGACTGAGGACTTGGTGAAAGCTGCTGCTTCCCAGCTGAAGACACTTTAAGTGAAGCATCTCCATGAGAGCAGGGATGGACAGACACTGACAAAGCCCTGTGTGCTTGGTGGACTCCCAGCGTGTGGGACAGAAGGCAGGATGTTAAGAAAAACCTGACATAATAAGAAGGGCTGTGCAAGACCTTCAGAAGCTTAAGGAGGCTGCCCAAGCTGGGAGGCTTCTGCAACAGTTGCCATGGTCTGTCACGGTAAGAAGAGAAATTCGGGATCTTGCGAGGCTGCTCAGCATCCATAAGATCTAGTTGCAGGAGGGGCAGAAAGCAGAGCCTGGTGCTCTGTAGTGGCACCAATAATGGAGAAAAAGTTCACAATGGAGCAGGACACGGAGAATTCTTGGACCAAGCAGCACACAGCAACTGATGTGTTCCTAAGTGACCTGAGAGCGTTAACTGGGAGCCAAACTGGGATCCACAGTCCCAAATGATGCACTTTACGCTGCTCCTTCTGGAAAGGGCTACTGGAAATCAGAAAGTGCCCGGGTCCTGGGCTCAGCTTCCTCTTCACAAATGGCAGGTGAGTTCCCAGCAGCAGCTGTCTTTCCATCATCTCCTCTCGCTGGGTCCAGACAGCGACCATTTCTGATGTGGCAGGGCAAGCTCTCCCAAGAAGCTGCGAAGTTCACCAGAGAAAAGGCTCTGGGTTTCTGAGGTGTTGGAAAGCACTTGTCCTACTGCTTCCTCTTTCACAAACCAACATCTCCCAAGCTCCTAGCTGTACCCCCTGTCTTGGCATTCCCCAAAACACAACATGACAGAGGCTGGAGCTGAAACATCATGACCTCATAATCTCTCTGCCTGGGTCCCACCAAGTCAGGGAGAGTCGAGTGCATGTCCCTTCAGAGTCCGCAGGCAGCCACAGCTCCAAGAGGGAAGATGAGCTAATGATGGTGGCAGCACTGGGGAGGAAGTTCTACTGAAGAGCACAAACACTACCCCCACACAGCAAACATGGAGAACCGCAGCAGCTGGAGCTCACTGGCAGGGGTGGACGTGCTCTGGTCAGGTCCCATGCTCTGCCTGAGGAGAGCTGCTGAGTCCAGCAGGTGTTCAGACATAATGTTATTGCCACAGCGAGAGCACAGCCATACTTTGTGTGCTGTGAGTTAGTTTATTTAAAGCTTCCTGGGGTCAAAAGCAAAAGCAGCACTGCTCCTTTGCCCTGCTGCTGTTTGCGGTGAAACACCTCCTGTGTGACCAAGAGCACAAAGAGCTCCTACTCTCATAGGTTGAAGTTCTGCTGCTGTATTCCAGCTACTTCTCTCTGCTGCAGGAGGGAAGGAATTCTGGCACAAGATGAGCAGAAACCTCTTCTCCAGTGACACTCTGTACCCGCAATGCCTATAAGGTCAGCTCTGAGCAAACAGGAACACTTTAAGGGACCTCTGTCTTGGTGAGAATGTATGATCTCTTCCAGCTCCAGAAAGTTGAGAGTCAACTACTGTCTTGCAGCAATGACTCTAAACTGTCTCAAGTGACAGTGCCGTCAGACTCCCTCTTACCTGAGCTCAGGGTCTGTGGGTACAGTGATGGAGATGTAACTCCTCTCCACCCCTTGTCCTTACAGTAAACAGTACGGTGGCTGATTTTTCCTGAACTTACATTCTGTTTTCACTTGGAAATCTTGTTCCACACACTTTCGGAAGCACCTCTACAACTCTCCAGATATGCAGCTGCTGCCAAGGCCACGCTGGCACAGCTTGATGGCACTGCTGGCCATGCAGAGGGCTCGATGGCACAGCCTGGACTGTATGAAAGCTGCGCTCTGCCAGGAAGATACTCTCCTCCAGCTAATGCTGGAAGCATCAACTGTCATCTCCGTATCTCTTGGCAGCAGGCACATGTGAGCTGCACACCTGGTGTTGATGGCCCATGCACCAGTCAGGTCTGAGAAGTCTGGAAATAAATCTGAATGAATCTAGATGAACTATTTCCAGACACTAATGCAAGAGGCAAAGAGAAAAAGTAAGCCAGATGAGAGCTAACTTGGTAGCCTACTGTGTCAGCTGTGTGCAAAAGTAGGAATCCCTGGGGTCTTCTACAGAAACTATTTATGTGTTGAGCAATGAAGAATCCTTGGATAAAATGCACAAAAGCATCAGGCTGACACCAGAAGGGGTCTCACCGACACACACCGAGTGATCTCCCCTACAAAGCTCAGGCCTTGTGCTGTCTGGCTCATCAGCCTCAAAGGATGTAGAGTAATCGTGAAGGTCCCTGCATGGACAGGGTGGCAGAGGCTTGGTGCCCACCCACCACTGGGAACTGTTTTTCTGGCAAAGGTGGGACAGGTTTAGGGCAGTTCTGAAGTGGCCCAGCAAACCTCACAGAATTTCTCCCGTAGAGCATAAAAGACTGCCTGCAAAATGAGAGGCAGGTACCCAGGCCAACTCACAAATGCCACAAATTATTTACTGTAATAAGTATTCCACAGCATCAACATTACTATCAAATAGCCAACAGCTAAGAGGGAGTGACTAGCAGTTTCCTGTCTTTGTGGCCAAAAGTCCTGCTGATTCACAGACGTGGTATACGTTGCCCGGGCAGCTTTCCATGCACAGAGGCGCTCCCACACAAGCATGTGGAGATACTCTCAGAGGTCTCTATAAGGCAGAAAAGCAACAGAACCAATTCACAGATTCATCTGGTAAGAGACAAATAATACTGAACTTAGGGTTTCTTCCCTAAGAGAAACACAAAGGAAAAATGGCTCTGTCAAGATCCTAATAAAAGCTGCTACGGTTGTTAAACAGAACAGTCATGTTAGTTTTCAGATGGAGGTTTTCAGTGCTGTCTCGGGTATTGATTTCCACAATTTCAGGAAAACAATGCTTGAAATTAAGAAAAACATAGATCTTCTCCCACTGCCCCCCAAAACAGGGGTCTCACCCCCTAGCCCCAGAACTGTTTCTTTAAGCATTGTCAAACAGAACAATTATCCACGCAAGGTTGGTTTTAGGGACTAAACGTTACTACTTGAACTTGATGGCGTGCAGGGGGTTTTCAGGACTATGTTCAGGAAAGGGTAAAATCAAGAAGGAAAAAACCACAGGATGATTATGGGATTTGCTCAGCCTGAGCAAGATCCTGCACAGGCTAAACGAAGCTTTGGTACAACAGGCAGGCTGAATTCCAAAGCAGGTCTTTTCTAAGCCTGTCCAGCACAGTCTCACCACCATTCCCAAAACCACCAGATAATTGTTCCAAACGATTGCATTCCCTGTGCTGACCAGATTATGGCTTGTCTTTAATACAGAACCAATCTGGCAGGTAAAGGTCTGGAGGATTTGAAGCTAACAGACTTGCTAACAGAGCCCCAAACCAGCCTGTCACACTACAAGCAAAATAAGGAGTAAACTGCAGGTGCAGGACCCTTGAATACACTCAGCTGGGTGGGAGATTGAAGAGATCTTCTCATACACACTTACATGGTTGCTCTCTCTCTATGTATCATTCATATCTATCACTGGACTCTTCTCTTCCTCATTCTCTGAAGAAAAGAACCGTCACGGGTGCATAATACAGGCAGAAATAAATACATGAAATTAGAATCAAACACTTTCTGAAGGTGCTTTACAATCAGTCTTTGAAAGAAACTGCACATTACTGATGCAAAAATATTCAACAGCCACAGCGGTGAAGCAACCACTCCAAGTTGTGAGCATGAGCACCTCAGAGCCCTGTCTTGAGATTGTAACTTCTTGGATACTCCTCTTTGGGCTGTATTTTTTATTGCTTCATCAAATCCCCAAATATCAGTTTGAAAGTTAAACTGCTTCACCTTTTCCAGTTGCCACCATTTTAAGATTTACTCAGAAATAATTCAAAATGATCCACCTTTCCCAGTTCAGTTTGGAGAGTGAATTGTCCTTATTCTTAGGCCTTTGGCATTGCAGCAGGGAGAAGGGAAGGGTGAAGAACAGACAGGCTGGAAACATCAAATCCAAGAAGTTACAAAGGATTTAAAAATCATTCATGATCATGCCGGAGAAGCTTCTGTTAAGATTGAAACCTTTAATACAAGTCCAAAGCTCTGCTGTGATACCATGATGATTACACATGTCCCTGGCGTGTGAGGTCTCAAATTCTGGTGGATTTGAAGGGGGTCTGCTCTGCCCTGCTGTCTTTTGGAAGATTCAAACAACACTTCTCTAGAGGCACCTTTTGCCTTTGGAGATTTTTTGCATACCCTCCTCTCAGCCACCCAAACAGCAGCTGTGAAGGTGCTTCTGTTTGCACGGTATGTGCCAACAACTCACTACAACAAGCAAGTTCCTTAACTCTATGGAGTGAATGTGTGGCTGGGGCTTGGGAAGCCCCAGGCACAGCTGTCTCACTGTGGGAGTTCATTCAGCTCAGGTATGGCCATTAAAGTATTTATGTTTTGTAGTGGGAGGTCTTCCTTCTGCCTCAGCCACCAGGTGTCCTGCCCACAGGCAGGGATGCTGTGACAGAGCCAAGAACCCAGTGGGCTCAGGTTCTGTCTCTGCTTGGCAATAACTACACGTACTTAAATGTACGTATGGAATATATATATGTATGTATATAAATGTTTGCATGTAATATAAGCTTGGTTATAAGCAGGGTTAAACGTACTGCTTTTAAAAGAAGGCAAACAAAGCCTTCATATTTGGAAGCTGCTTAGATGGATCTGGATTGCAAAGCCCAAGCAGTAGGCAGGATACACAGAGTGCTTGAGCCAGGAGCCCCCAGGGCAGCATCCCAGGGACGCAGGAGATAGGAGGCCGCCTGTCACCGCACAGAGGCGGCCAACACGAAGTCATGCCTGGATAGTTAATGTGGATTCCCACTGAAATAGAATTGGCTGAATCATTATCAGCTGAATTTTGCAAGTCCCCAGACTTCAGACTGTGAGGAATGGATCACTCATGGATCAACCGAGTACCAGAACTGCTGTGTCCAGAGGAACCTGGCACCAGTGGAGAGCAGAGAGGGGCAGCAGCAAGCCTCAGGGCAGCAAGCAGGAGCAGCTCCTGCTGCGGGCTCAGCAGCAGGACAGGCAGGGCTTTGCTACCCTGTGACAGAGCCTGGGGCATCGGACATTAAACTGGTGTTGTTTAAACAGAAGAGAGGGATGCAAATAGGAATACTTAAAATAAGGGCAGATTTGTTGTATATGTCACCCTGTTTATCAGCAGAGTTCCTCTCTCTCACTTGCCCTTAATAAAACACCATTAGCTAAGCCAAACCTTTCACGTCTGCAAGTGGCAGATCAGTTCTCTGAGCCCTGAAGGTTGCCCATGTTTCTGGGAGGACCCAGCCTCGGGTCCTCTGAAACAGGCCCTTGTTGCTGCTGGCTGATGCTGGAGAGAAGGGTAAGATCTGTAATAAACTATATTATGAATTCAACTTGTATGAACCTTACTGGTTCAGCTCTCCCTTGGCACCCTATGTTCCAATAGATGAATAATTTGGGAAGAGCAAATCATTTGGAGATGGAAACTGAAGAAGGAAACCCACTTGGAACTCTTGTTTTACCCCAGGAAAGTCAGACCTGTGTAATCGTGGGGTTATTAAACCCTGGTAGGAACAGCTAATTAACCTGCGATTCCCCAGCATGGACCAACACTTACGGGCTGGGAGGAAAGAGACTGAGCATCCTAAACAGGTAAGCACAAGGGACCCAGACAACTTCTGAGTTTAGAAGACAATCCAGTATGCTACCCACAAACCTTATTTCCGAGTCAGGCCTGCCACTTGCACTTCGTAAGAAGGCACCAAGGCTCTAGTGCAGACCCTCTACCCACAAAGCCTGAAATGCCTGGAAGCAAGAGAAGAGGCTGCAGATGAAGCCTAAGGGAGATCAAGCAGCATTTGAAGACAGAAATGGGAGGTGGGTACAGAGAAAAGCAAGAACCGAGCATGATAAATAGGACAAGGAATGCTGCAGAGAGCAGGAAAGCTAGGGTGGCATCAGTGGGGAGTTCAACAGAGGAGCATTCAGGGCCACATACTTCCTTAAGGGCTGGCTCAAAGCCAATCTCGGCCTGCTCTTACACAATTTTATGGGCCTGGCACCACTTGACGGTGCCAATAACCTCCCAAGAACTGACGGTTGAATACATGCGAGCTGGGACCAAGCTGTGTCTCTGCCTGCCTCACACTCTCTAGAATGACATAGCATAGGAGGTCCAGAGTGATCAGGGAGGTGCTACAATTTTGATCTCACCCACTGAGGACTAACAGATGACCCAAATGTCCCACTTAACATTTATTTCAAAAGTATCAGTAACTTAAAGCCAGGGGTTAGCTCAACCTTTGAATTCCCTGCATCTGTGGGATGCTTTCAAAGCTGTAGGATCCATTCCACAGATCTGTCTTGGAAATTCCCCAATGTGTTTTGAATATATCTGGAAGCACCTCAGATAGGATTAAGATATATCTAAACTCAGGATGGGTGAAAGAATATTGGTGTTTGGGTGTCCAGAACTCTTTGGCATGGATATGAGCATATCTGAGGAATTTCACGTGTCTGAGGAGCTGCCTGAACTGCTTTGCTTGCAGCAGAATTCACCACTGACCCTTTTGGGGATCTAAAGGATTTGCTGGAGGGACCTGGGATGCTTTTTGCTCACCTGACCATAATGAGATTGAAGACTCAGTGGATGTTGCTGCTTTGTGCCTCTTTTTTGCACTACAGCTAAGTCTCCAAGAAGAGTGGCTCACATTCCCCTCTAAACCTTTGAGCATCTCCCATGGGATGAACTGAGCGGCATGCAATAATTTAAATGATTCCATCAGGTGCTGCATGCATCCAATCAGGTGCAAAGCCCATTCTCCAGCCACACCACAGTTTGGGTGTCTGTACTATGCAGAGCCACAACATCTTACCTGGCTCTCAGCACTGAGTGGAAAAGCTTCTTTATCTTTTGAATGCATTTCTTTGACCATGTCTCCATCCGAAGTTACAGCTTCCAAGAAGTTAGATGGGACAAGCCCTCTCTGCTGGTTCAGCTCTCCCTGCAAGATCAACATTAATTTCTCACATCAGGTTTCCTGGCTGATGAAGAAGTAATAAATAAAGGAGCAGTCCCACAGCTAGACTATGATCTGAGAGAAGCCCAGGAACACACTCAGGTTGAAAAGATCCTCAGCAAATTTAATGACTCACATTCTTGCTTAGTTGTGGAACAGTGCAAAAACACAGAGGATAGTAAAGGAACACAAGCTGGCAGCAAGACATGACAAATCTTTTCCAGCAACATGCTCCCTTCTACAATCTTAAAAAAATTTCCACTGGTTTCCCAGATGCAACTGGAACTGTGATGACTGTGCCACAGGTTTTCTCAAGACACTTGATTTGCTCTAATATTTATTTACTTTTTTTAAAAAATGAGGTCCTACTGGTACAATGCCTGTGGGAATTGTCTCTGTGCTCACTAAGGTCCAGAGCTGCAAACCAAACTTGGCTGTATTCCTAAAAAATCATCTCCAGTTAGTTCAACAGCAGGTGATTGGGTGAGACAAAACCAACCCCAGCAATGATGTTTGGCCACCACTATAAAGAAGTCAAACAGAACATTCACAATGATCTGCTCCAGACTTTACCTGGGGCTGAACCTCAAGTGTGAAGATACACTGCTTTCTGTGCAGGAAAAGGTGAATGATCCAAGAGCCAGGGATGGTGTCTAGCACATAGTCCCTTGGCAGGCACAGTAAATTAAACAGATACCAGTGCTTAGTGAAGTGCGGTCATATATTTTTACTCTCATGTTACCATTTTAGCCTCCTGCCCTGGATGAGACCACGAGTCCGAGTGCTTGGTGACAAATCAGCTTGTAGCAGATGCTGATTCAGATGATGTATGTACAGAAAAATGCACCCTAGGCTTTGGGAAACCTGCAGTCTAGTTATGACAAGACATAAACAGAATCATTTGGACATTGGGTTTACAGGAAGAGCATGGACTGCCAGAAACAACCTGCCATGCATAATGCCATGCATTAAATAGATACGGGTTTGATTTTTTTTCCAGAATATTTTGTTGCCTGATTTGTGCTCTCCTGCCACTAGATGGACTCCCACGAGTTCAGATGTAGCCACAGGACCTTCCCAACCCCTGCACTTACGTAATAGAATCCATCGTCGTCCATGGACCCAAACACAGTGATAATGTCCCCTGCACTGAAAGTCAGTTCAGCCTGCAGAGCACAAGAGAACAACAGTCACAGGAAAAGCACTGCAGGAATTTCTCACCAGTAACACGTAGTCACCCAGGGTTTCTTGCACAACGTCCGGGGACGGTGGGAGGCCACAGTGTTAAGACTTGCAGGACCAGGATGCAGAACAGCAACTGAAGTGGGTAACTGTAGAACTAAGTGCTAAGGAAGCATATCATAAATGGACAGAATCACAGAATAATATGGGGCTGGAAGGGGCCTCTGGAGATCGTGTAGTCTAAAGCAGGTCTACCCAGAGCAGGTCCCACAGGAACGTGTCCAGGTGGGTTTTGAATGTCTCCAAAGAAGGAGATTCCACACCCTCTCTGGACAGTCTCTTCCAGGGCTCTGCCACTCTCACCCAAAAGAAGTTCTTCCTCATGTTGAGATGGAGTGTCCCATGTTCCAGTTTGTGCCCGTTCCCTCTTGTCCTGTCACTGGGCACCGCTGAAAAAAGACTTGCCCCATCCTCCGCCTTTATAGGCATCAATCAGATCCCCCCTCAGTCTTCTCTTCTCCTGACTAGGAGAGACCCTCAGCCTTTTGTCACAAAAGAGGTGTCCTGCGCCCTAATCATATTTGTAGCACCATTAAGACAAGAGCAAAGCCGGTTTCTTAAACCAATTTTGAAAGGCTTCAAAACAATATCTACCACCCGCTCCAGAAAGGCATGTTGAGAACAAGCTGAACAAGCACCAAAAATACCTTTCATTTCTTTAAATGCAAATACTAAATCCCACTCCCTTGGATGAGCCTGTTCTGTATGCAAGGCTCAGGGATTACTCACTAGTGGGAATGCATACAAATCGGAAGATGTGAGCTGGAAACAGAACATTACTGCACAACACACGTGACCCTTCACCATCAGACCCATCTATCCTGTCAGCCACCCTGGCACGCCCTCCATGGAGCACAAGATCAAATACAAAAGGTCTAAGTAATCTCTTCTAATGGAAGGAACTGGCCAGTTACAACAAGAGAGCTGCTCGAAGATAAAAACGGTGGAGTCCCCAAATAGGCTGTGTCCCAATCAAGACACACTGGTTTATATACACTTCACAGACTGTTAGCTGTGAGGGACCTACATCTAATATATTTCCCTTATTATATCCCTAAAACACTCAATTTATCTCTGGAGGCTGCAGGTTCCCCCTGTTGGCTGTGAAGGACTTTGCTCTAGCAGAAAAACACTGGGAGGGAAGTTCACTCCCAGACACAGAGCACGGCAGAGCTGATGCTGCTCTGTCTGGGCGCGAGCTCCAGCAGCAGCCTCACAGCACCAGAGGTGACCACATCTTCTGGGAGTTCAAACAGGAACATCTCCAACAATGCAACAGAACCACATCAGGTTGTTTCAATAATTTCACCTCTGTTCACAGGAATAGCAAATCACTGCAAGAAGTAGTCATATTGTTGACAAGGGCTAAAAAGTGTTCTTTGAACAGATGTATGAGTGCCTATAAGGATGCTGGTTGCTAGATGCTCTCACTGAATCCCTCCCAAAATAACCCCCCATCCTTAAAACATTCTGTCCTCAGAGGCAGGCTCTCTTGCTCATGAGATACTCAGTGTGGGAGGCTACCATTACCAGAACTGGGCTACCTCTTGGCCATACACTCCTTTCTGGATGCATGGAAACAATCTGATCCCAAACCCCATGTTTATGTTTGCTCAGAGTAGACTAAGGTGCTATGGGGGAAACAGAGCATGTTCCAATTTAGAAAGTCTTTTTGCAGAAAGGATTCTGCATTGCAATCTTTCCACCTGAAACAGACTCATCTACAAAACTACTGTTTGGATTATATGGAGGTAGTCCCTGAAAAGAGGATTGCTCTGTTAAATTGGAACTAAGTCTTTTTGGTTGCAAAAAGATGTACCCGGGCAGTTAACACAAAAGACATGCTCACCTAAAGTATATCACAAGTCCATTCACACTCTGAAGTGAGTGGGTGCCCCGGATCAGTTGCTAACACAGGGGCTGCTTCCTCCTGCCCCAGAACTGCTAAATCCTGTCTAAGAGGATGGTACGAGGCCAGGAGATGCTCACAGAGTTTCACTGAGACACATACTGAAAATCATTAGGGGTATGTCGCTTCCTGTTCTCCACAGATAACTGAACGCTGCTATCAGAGAATGCAGGAGAAAATCCATCAGCAAACTCTACATTTTATGTCTTTAGCCAACCCCTTTTAGCAGTTATATTATCAAGCTATAATCATCTTGGTTTTGATCAAAATGCTAAGTATCTTGGCATAGAAGTAAAAAGAGAGAAGAAAAAGAAGCCTGTAAGAGGTGTAAGCGGGTGGTTGTTACCTCTACGTCTGCATTTGGAGAGCTTTCCTTTGGGTTATAGTCGAACACAGCCACCATACGTCGAGGAGTCAAGAGTTCTGCTTCGAAGTCCTGATGCTTCTGGCCTGCAGGACAAAAATAAAGCAAAATATCCTGAGCTGGAAGCTGTAAGACAAAATCCCAAATCACAGCAACTCCTTCACTGTTCTTCGAATGGACTGAGCAGAAAGAATACTAGGGGGAAATTGTCTGGGGAGAGATCTTAGAGGCCCCAAATAAAGCAGTTTTCTGATCTCCTGTATCACCTCACAAGCACAGAGCTGGAGACATGTCCCCATTCCAGAACCCTGGTGTCCTGTCTGTATATACAGGAATGTTTTATGTCATGTTTCCTATTTATACACACACAGAGGACAGCAGTCTCTTCACAGTGTCTTGAATAGACATTTCTAATTCCTCCAAGCCATGCTCTGCCATCGAGCTACAAAATTTATCCTCCAAGTGCCAGGGGAACAGCCTGGGAAGAGCCCCAGGCAGCATCGGCAGGGACAAAGGCAAGGGCAGGCCTCACTGCCCAGAGAACATGCTGCATTTCCACAACCACCTGCCCACTCAGCCCCATTTCTTACAGACCTGCTCTGAGTCTGCAAGTGCAAAATCTGGTGTTACAGAAAACACACATTGTCCAATCCTTCATCTTATGAATTTAATCGCTGCTTCTGGTCAGCACTGGATGGGCAAGCAAGGAGTTTGAAGGCTTGGACTCCTAGACATCAACAGCTGATGGTGGACCCAAGCAGAGCGAGCTTAGGTCCTTGCATTTTAGGGACTTTGGATCTGAATGACTGCAGCATCAGATGAGGAAGAGATTTTTCTGCTCCTCCAAAGCACAACCATGCATGCTCTCCACCTCACCTCCAAACACCCCCTGTTTAGTCAGAAAAATGCTACTAAATAAAAGAACTAAGCCTTTTCTTTCCTGAGAATGACTGTTTTCTCACAGTGCTCTGAAGGAACACTACAGGGTCTTGCATTGGCTCTAGACTATAAAATGCATCATGCAAGTGTGCCGCCCCTCTTCTCAGAGTCAAAAAGAGCAAATCTCACCTGGATCAGACTTGTACTTCTCCTGTTTATCCAGCCCTGCTGAGGGAAGAAAATGCCTCATCAGCGGGAGTCATTTTTCAACAGTGACCACACGACACAACTGACAAACAACAATAACAAGAACAGAGACTGAGGCAGCAAACAACAGAAGCAAACTGTTCATGCAACTCAAAGTCTATGGCAGTAACCATGACTGAGGGACGCAACAGAAAGCAGAGGTCAAGCTCCAAAACTATAAAAGACACCACTGTTGTTAAAAACTTAACACGAGCACAGGGATGGGCTCTTTTTCCACTTCCCAGCAGTCAGACAAACAGCTGAGGGTCCTGTAAGCAAGTAGTGAAACTTCAATGCAGTCTGTAACCCTAATGCAGAAACCAAAGAGGAAGCAGTGGGTGACACAGACCTTTCTTGGAGCGTCTGGGTTTTGGAGGAGGGACGGATTGGCGGCGTGGAGGTGGAGAAAATGTGCCATTTCCTTAATAAAAATCCAAAAAAGCAAATAAATAGACAAGAGAAACAGACAGTGAATGGAAAGTGAAAAGCATCTTGAAGAGTGACCAAGCAACAGAACAGCATGACATGCCTCCCCTGGGAAGCAGACACCGTGATTCCTATGGGCAAAGCCCAAATCTCCATTTCTCTTATGTGGACTCAGATGAGGCACGATCCACATCCCAAATACACACAGAAACCCACATTGTATTTATGCCCATTAGCCTTACCACAGTGTGCAGCAGACAAACTTCCCTGCACTTTATCTTTCAGAAGCACCGTCATAAGGATAAAATAAAAGCTTGTACCAATACACCTGAAAAAAGCGAGGTGAAGTGCAGCCAATAAACTCCCCTGGGTGGGAACGGACCTTGGGGAGGTCTCCAGCTAAAGCTTCTGCACTTAGCAGGCCAGTACTGGACGAGTCCCCAGATAAGCTTGCAGAAGGAGCTCACAAACCAACCCCTCCAATGCATTTTCTTAGTTATAAGGCCATAAGATCAGTTTATGGGGGTAGGAAACACCAGAGGTACACAGGACCTGGCTGGTTCATTCTCTGATGCATGTGTAATGTCAGCACCCTTCTGAAAATTTGCAAATACACTATGTTTCATGAAGCCTTCAGAGTGAATAAGTTCCTTCATTCTTCTGAGAGAAAGCAGTGGAGCTGGAGACAGAGAGCCTTGTGCATCCACACAGGGACAAAGGCCAGCACAGCCATCCAGCCATCTCTTGGCAACAGAGGACACATGCAGGAGAAACATTATCAATGTGTTGAGTGTGAAAAAAAGCATTACCCAAATCTCTCCTCTCCCTAGACCAGAGAGAGGCCAAAGGACACAAACCTACCAAAAAACCACAAAGCGAAAGTTTCGCCCCCTGAGCTCCCTTGAGCTCCTCAGGATCAACCTTCCAGAGATCCATCCACATTTTGGAGCTGGGCCCTGGCAGCCCCTCAGCTTCTTGGGCTGGTTACTGGGTCTCACTGCAGAGAAACGCACGGGAGTGCTGTGATTGATGGCTACCAACTTTTCAGAAGGGACAGNNAAGGGACAGGCAAGGAAAGAGAGGTGGTGGGGTGGCCCTCTATGCTAAGAGCAATATTGGATGCCTAAAACTTAGCAATATGCATGGTGACAGTGCTGAGGGTCTATGGATAAGAATCAAGGGGAA
>BJBW01001768.1:109152-145139 GCA_004320125.1 Scolopax mira | reverse complement strand
TTGAACCTCATTAGGTTCTTCTCTGCCCAGCTCTCCAACTTGTTCAGGTCACACTGGATGGTGGAGCATCCCTCTGGAATGTCAGACAGCCTAATTTGCAAACTTGCTGACGATACACTCTGTCCCCTCGCCCAGGTCACAGATGAAGATGTTGAACAGGACTGGGCCGAGTATTGATTCCTGAGGGACATCAATGGTCACAGGCCTCCAACTTGACCCCACTCCATTAATTAGAACCCTCTGAGTCCTGTCACAAAACCAGGAGTCAATCCATCTCGCTGTCCCCTCATCTATCCCACACTTCCTTAATTTTCTAATGAGGATGTTATGGAAAAGAGTTTCAAAAGCCTTGCTGAAGTCAATCATGCAAGCAACCCCAGCAAGTCTGGCATACTGCACTATACAGTATTTAAAGGGTTATTCTTCAACAGCAGGAAAGCAGGTATTAGCATTCACCTTTGACATCAGCCTCAGTTTTGAAAGTAAGTCACAGATACTATTAATGTCAATACATTTGCTAAGTAGCCCTAATGTGACCCTGGTATTGTAATGGGTTTTTTTCTTGACATCAGCCTAGCAAATTATGGTCATCAAAGGTCTGAAGTCACACCCTGCAGCATGTGAGTGTGCTTGTGTGTGCATACCTCTGCAGCATCTGAAACCTGCAGCTAGCCCTGCTTCTGCTGCAATAGACTCTTCGGAGTGCTCCTGCCTTTCTTTTGTCTCCTTTCATCCCTTTCCACCTTTAAAGACCTCCTTTTAGCTATACTTGACTTTAAGCTATTTCCCACATGCTGGTTCTGTGGTCTTTCTTTTTTATTTTTCTTTTCATTCTCCTTAGGTTCCATATGATCATGTTTCATTTGTTTATTTGTCATTATATGCCAATGACTGACACCTCTAATCCCACATTCATTCCTCTGTTAAGGACTTTAAGAACTGCAGGGGTGAGGCACTTTACAAATCCCACTATTATTATTTATGGGATCCATGCTGTTCTAAATAAAACACAGAAATGATACTTAGCAGACCTTGATTTTATTCCAATGCTTCTTTATTAACTATAACTGTGAAAGAGTCAAATGCATTAAAAAATGGGATGTAGCTAAGAAGTTTATTAACAAGGGAAAAACTGACAATAGTCATAACTTAAGTTGAGACTTGAGTGAGCTAACTGGCAAAACACACTGATTTATTTTGCACAGTGAGAATATGATCACTGCATATTTACAGCAATGACTGAAGATAAGTACATTCTGTAAAGTGCTACTGAAATGTATTTCCTTCATTTCCTTGACAGCAAAAGGAAGCAATGAATGCCCTAAATCACAGAAAATATTTATAATATGAAAGATAAATGGAGATCACATTCATCTACTGCAGCATGCAGTGGCCAATATTTTACTAAGTTCAGCTAGAGTTTATGGGAAATGATCTTGGAGGTTGTTCTCCTGCGCCACGCAGTGGGCCGCTGCTGACAGGGTCCTCCAATGGTTCCCTCACAAGGATGGCAATCTGGTATTACACTTCTGAGAGGGATTACTCGTGGAAGCAAAGCACAATGCCGGGGTTCTGAATGTTTTTCCTACAGCAAAGCACAACACTGCCTCATCACGAGACAGCAAGTCCTTGCTCATTAAGTCCTCTACATTCTGAGAAGCAAGACATGAAAGGAAAGTCAACCTTCTAGGTGCATGCAAGTTGTCACACAGATCAAAGAACATAATCACTTTTGTCAATTTCCTTTCTACACTCTGTGAACACTCCAGCAAAACAAATTCTGGGACCTTGAATTAGAAACAGCCAGTATTAAGTCTGTAGTTGGACGCGCTATTAGGAAGCAAACCAGAATTCTTTCTCTTGAGTGGACTCACTGCCCTCATGCAGCCAGAACAATAAAATATACACATCATTACTCTTGTCAACCACTGCCCAGGGTTTCAGTGGCAATGTAAGACACTCATATCCAAATCTGAATGTTGAAATCAGTGATTTGCCTTTCCTTCCTTTCCAAACATTCCAGGATAAAGAGCCAGCAAATTAGAACAGGTTAAGAGACATTTCGGACCCAAAATGTAATTCTTCTGTTAACAGATGTTAAAATTTAATTTACAAAAGAGAAAAAAACTTCAGGCTGAATTGGTTCCCACTTTGGGCATCTACCTGAGAAAGAACAATTGCATAATTTAGGATGGGTTCTTTACCACATTTTCTGCCATAAAAAGCTGAGCCCCTGGTTTATATGTATCTTCTGCTACAGGCAGCCAGCATAAAATCCCTTATACACCCGTGTACTTAATATGACACAGGAAATGGAATAGCTCGGAAAGATGCCTTAAGATGTCAGAGAAACTCAAAAGCATCTTGACAACTTCACAACTTGAGTGAAAGCTGAACCATATGGCAATACCTGGCCAAAAAAATTGGAACAACATTCACAGACAGCTTTATGGACACACAGACAATTGTTTGGAGCAAAACGCAGGTGAAGCACTGCAGAAGGCTTTCAGTGTGCAGGGACAGGCAAAAGCCAGTGCAGATCTCTGTAGAGGTTAAGCCAGGAAAACTCAGAGCCGTGTGGCACAACCTTCCTGATCCCAGTTGAGCACCACACCGCACACAGGCTGGGCCAAGCCTGGGCAAGCCAGGGCCAGCCAAGTCCATCCCCTACCCTTTTCTTCCATGTGAATTTCTACCAAAACATCCCAAGTGTTCTCCCTGGTCCGAGGAGCCCTGGATCCAGGCACGATACCTGATGGTGCAATCAGAGTGGCCAGACAGCACTTCGATGAGTTTGCCTTGGCTGAGAGCAAAACACAATCTGCAAAAAGGAGGGTAGGGTTTATTTTTCACTTAAGAAAGGCCCTTAGGCATTTTAATACATTTTGGCATATATTTTTTCCTTGCTGTTGTTCATAATAATCCTTTGGAAGCCTGAAACTGGAATATGTTTGATATCTGATATATTCTTTTCTTTGGTTACTGACAAATACTGATTTATTATGGTAGGTTTGTAAGAAACACAGCTGTTCTGAAAATTATATTTTTCCCTGTTCAAAAAAAGTATCAAAAATTACATCTACCTCTTTTTTTAATTATTAGTTTCATCTTTTTAAAAAAGATGATTTTGTAGGTATCAAAAATGGTTTTGGAAGGCGATGATGTCTAGTTGCTCTGAGATAACAAGTATTTTGAGGAAGATTTCAGTTTCACTGGAAAGACATTTTGACAAAGGAATATTTCAACAAAATTTTTCAAAGACATCTTTAATAAATACTGTTTAACCATATTCTATACTTCTTATTTACTTTTAACTGAACTTTAAAAAATAACACCATGAATTTTGCAATTATATGCAAGTAAAAATAAGCTACATTTTGAATCCAACAAAAGTTCCTAAAACATTTTAATTACAGCTATTATCACATCACAGACCCCCAAAAGGTACATGAAGATACAGACCTTAGACTAAGAAACAAAATGAGTTGTGCTGTAATTCAAACCACTTCTCTTTTTTAGAAAAAAAAAAAAGTAGAGAAAAAAATTACCTTTTAATATATCTTCACTGTTTCAACATGATAGATTTTACACCATAATGATGGGTCCTATTACACTTCCAAAGGCTCCTCTGAGCAGCTGAGGTGTGACCACAGTGAAACAAATCAAATAGTGTAGCTCAAGCCCACCACCCTCACAAGTGCTCCTTTAGGTTCTTGGCTCCCATATTTCTCTGAGCTGAGGAGCAGTGTATGAAAAATGTTGATTTCCTCTAAAAAATAAAATTATTTCCATGGAGTCGTTCAGTGATTTATTCTTTTCAAGTACAATTGAGAGTAGAATTATGCTGAGTTGGGATTTTGGTAGCCTTTTCTTTGAGAAGCATAGGTGGAATTGGTCAGAGACTGTTTCATATGGTTTCTCACCCAAGGCAGTAAATCAATTATAGCAGAGCAAGTCCAAGGCAATACCCTAAATGTTAGTTACAGCATCAGTAACTTTTGCACATGAAGCAATATGGCATCTTTATCATAACAAAAAAAAATGGGTCATGATAGAAGAATAGGCTGTGGTTTCAAAGTAAAAGAGAGCAAGGCATTTTTCAAACAAAACAATGCTTGCATTTTGGTTTACTTTAATAGTTTTGAAGGGCTGTCATTTTTACACATTTTCTAAGATAATCACAAGGTTCTCAAACCTGTTTTTTTTTTTTAAACTGATGTTTAAGTATCTTCCCATCAAAATGCTGTCTTGGAAAAACTGCTGATACTATTAGTGTTCTGGAAAAGAAGTGAGTAATAGTATTTAGTTTTATCACCCCAAAAATATTTATCCTGGAAAACAAGGATCCCACTTTGCCATTTGACAGGCTTCCAGGGAGAAAAGCGCATACAGCAAAATAAACACTTCCAAGTGACACAGCTGGATACTAACAGGAGTTGCCACAAATTCTTGTGTCTTTTATTATCAATTTGATTTGACTGCAATGTGAAAGAGCAGAAAGGATTTCAGTTATGAGATGACTTGAGTGTGTAGTGGCCTGGTGATCATTTTCCTCTTCAGGATCATATTGGGAAGCAGTAATCTAAATATCAAGGAGCTGGAAGGTTGGCTCTGAGCTGCTTTTGCAAAGTTCGCCTTCCCTTGAACTACACAGGTTGCCAGTCAGACACTCATGATTCTCTGCCACTTATGAGTTGGATGCCCCAGCACCTATAACTCACATTAAGTACTTCTGGGTATTGAAAATTCAGTTTCAGCAAATATTTATATATAATATAAATATATATATAAATATATATATATATGTATGTATATATACAGTTTTATTCACACCTACACAAGTGCCAATAAAATTTAATTTTATTATTTCCAGAATATCCTTGGGAAAGAAAAAATGACACAGAAAGAAACAAGTTTGGCTGTGGCTAAAGTCAACCAATTTAGCAGTTGAGTACATCATTGTAGAAGGGATTTGCCCAGCTACAATAAAAAGAGGCAATATATACCACTATGTAATATATGTCAGGTACTTAACGTAGCTGGTACATGCAACTCATGGTTGTGTCTGCTTGTTTCACAAGTGCATCCTGGTAATCAATGCTTGAAATGGTATCCTCAAAAGTTTGAAATTGGTATCCCCCCATGGGAAAGGGCAGAAATCAATGAGAATTGAAAGTGCTTGCTTTCTCGCTCACCCTGCCATATTGCTTGACAAGGTCAAAGGAGTTGAAGGATCTAGTGAGGATGCTGCCTGTGGTGGAATGTCAAATCACAAGTAAGAAACACTGAAGAAATTAGATTGCAAATGGGGCAAATAAGGGTCATGCCCCCAGATAGATACTGCAGTGTCTCAGAAACTTTTGCTTGGACCACATTCTGCCACAGTTGCCCACAATTGAGATACCAAAGCTTAAATAGAGACCTGACAGAAAAAAAGAGCAGCAGTTGCTGATCTGGCTACACCATCAACTAACCACTACTAATAATGGCTGAGAAACGGTTTTAAAGGCCAGGTTTTGAAGTGAGATCAAATGGGATAAGTCACTGTCCCTTCAGATGACTGAAAGGGATTTATGCAAGCAAGAAATATCAGCCTTGAGAGGGACACTCCAGAAAGCAGCTTATAAGCATTAGGACAGTTTTTAATTATCACATACTATTCTGGGTAGTAAAAAGTGTCTTTTGAGAACAGCAGACATTCTTTTTTCTTATCCAAATATTCTGAACAAGTCGAAAACACATACTGTCAAGTATAGCCTGCTTCCGTAGACTCTTTCAGTGACATGCCAAGTACCTTTTGACCTAAATGGATAAATAAAGAGACATGATCACCAGTTGATTGGGCAGGAACATAACACGTAGTTTTGCTGTGTGGAGTAAGCTGGCTCTCTTCTTGTTTGTGCTTCTGTTTCAGCAAATCACATAGAAGCCATCCCTTGCCTTCACCCCTCGTTCCCTGTTCTCCCATCAACAGCACTCTCTTCTGTTAAGTTTCAGGAAACCAAACACCCGTGCTAATGATGTAAGTTCATGCGTTGACAAGGTTCTGCTTCAGTGCAAGTCTAGAGGGAAAAAAAGCCCTCAAGATAAGGTGACTGCCTTTTTATGGTATCATGTCTAGAGCCAAGACCAAGAAATCTTTTTGATGGAATAACTTAATCACTTGTCAGCAGAAAACTCTGTCTTTAAAAAGGACTTTAAAAATCTTCTTTTTTTCCACGGAGACTTTGCATGTAAAATATTGCTTATTTGTCTGTGTGACTTTTGAAAGATAAATGTTAAATATTAATATTGAGTAATGAAATATTCAGTACTCTATTTCTTTTTCAGGGAAAGAGATCTTTAGTGAATGTATAACTCTGTACATTTATTGCACTAATGTCCTAAAAATTAAGCTATTCCAGACTGAAAGAAGCCAAAACTTCTGAGAAAAATAATATACATTCAGCCCTACAAACAGTTGTATGATCTTCTCTCTGTATTGTCTAGTTTCAGTTTATTGAGACTCCCTATGGAAGTAAGACTTTCTTTCCCTTCCAAATCAAAGAATTTCCTTTTCCGCAATGAAGTACACTTCATAGTCATTAAATGTTACAAGCAGTATTGAAAAAAGTTCAATCAACCATAGATCATTTATGAGCTTTTCTGTCACAATATCAAAGTCTGAGATACCCATTTGATAATGTTATTTCCTGTCCTGTGTTGTTCCTTCTCCATGTCCGAACATAAAAAAACCTTGACCAATCCAAATATTTAAACAGTAACAACAGAAACAGTTACTCAATTCATTAGTTTAGATGGAAATTCATCACACAAGTATCACTTTCAGTGTATCAACTCCATCACTGGCCTTCCTTAAACAGGCTGACTCCTCACGTCCCAGTTGCTCTGCAAGGGAACTCTCTCCCATATCAAATACCTCACCCACTCTTTTCATGTCTACAGTGTGCATAAAGGCTGTGAAGGCTCTTGCCAGAGTCCAGCAGAAGTGAGTTAGATATCTACAGAGGCAAGTTTGATCAAGCCCTCCTTTTCTTGAGAAATAGAGAGTTTGGGCAGAAAGAAAGACAGTCTAGCTGAAAAGGAAAAGAAATCCATGTCATTCCAGGCTATGGAAAAATTAGAAATGAGCCAAAATTAAAATAATATTTCTTTAAAGAGGTAACTTACTTAAATAGCAATTTACCTTAATAGTTAATGCCAATACTCTTCATTATTATGTCAGTGCACTGTCCAGACCCAGCTGGTGGCAATGAGGTTGTCACTATGGACTCCATGAAGTTGTTGGCACTTCTCACTTTAGGAAGAAAAATCTTTGCTTAGGGACTGGGTTTGGCTTCCACCACATAGTCTGTCGTGCCTTTTGATCTGCTTCCAGAGATGTTAGATTGAAGCTCTCAAAAGCTGAAGGGATACCAAGTTGGGAAAGCCATCCATTTCCTTCAAAGGACCACTTCCTTCTCTTTCCAACCAGGAAAAGATTCTCCTGACTGCTGGTGCTGGATGTTGCCTAGTTTCTCTTCTGTATCTTGAGGGCAAGAGGACAATCTGCCCCCTGTGTGCTTGGCAGGACTCAACCCCAAACCTGGGTATAGGTTGTCACAGCTCTTAGTGTCAGAATGACATGGCTCCTTGGACTTCCTTTCCTTCCCTCCTGTTTGCTCCACCCTTCTTCCTCACAGTCACCCCTGTCTTATGCTCTTCTTCTTCTTCTGCCATACAGCCTTACCTTCCCTCCTTTTTTTTTCCCCTTGAGTGAAGTACATCAGGCCCAGCACCTGGAGAAGGATGGTGACTATTGAGACTGTTGTGCCCACCACATCTCCTGACAGCCTTGTCTGGCAGCAGACATCCTCACATTTCTGTGGGTCCCGGGAATTGGCCATCCTCCATGTCCTGTGAAAGGAGGCTTTTAGCCCCATAAACACAGGCAAAGGCTGGCAAAAACTCCAAGGTTTGTGTTGGAACTGCTCATTAGTCTAGTGAATCCTGAAAATTTTAGTGCATGGTTATCAATATCTTCTCTATTGTGCCACTGAAGGTCATGACTTCTACCATAAATACATTTCATTTGATACCAGGTATAGGTCTGCAGTTTCTCAGTGTTTTTCACTCTTACAGAGGCTTGAGAGCCCAAATTTTTGCATGCACAAAAAGCTCCCGCAATGCAATGGTCTTTCCTTCTCATCAGTAAGCACAGATATAATGTTTTATGTTTTTTTGGTGTGATATTTTCCCCCCATTTTAAAAGCAAAGAAGCACTATAATCCTGGTAACAGCAGCCCATAGAGAGCCTAGCTTTCAGTCTCACCACCACCACCTCAACCCTTTCATCAACACCATGAAAGCAGAAATGATTAAAGGGTCAATGCCATCACAGGAGCCATCTTGAATACATTCTCTATCTCCACATTTCCTATCACTTTACTTGTTCCTTGCTATAAAATATAATTTAAATAATTGTTAATATACATATCTCATTAGAGGTTTTCCAATTTTGATAATTATCCAAGAAAATTATTGTATTTTCCATTAGCAAAATACAAATAATTGGTGATCCAGATGTTTTATATAGAACTAGCGTATCTGAGGGCTAACCTACAGGACATCCACATGGCCTTGCCATAATCAACAGGCACTGGCAAACATTTATAAATTGTACATTTTCAGTGGCCTACACATGGTGGACGCCATGGATGGAGTTAGCTGGAATATTTTGTAAAGTCACTGATGAAAAAGAAAAATACAAAGCAAACTGGAAATGTGAGAACAAATAGGGTGGTTGTGAAAAATTATCTG
This sequence comes from Scolopax mira, assembly GCA_004320125.1. Lineage (NCBI taxonomy): Eukaryota > Metazoa > Chordata > Aves > Charadriiformes > Scolopacidae > Scolopax > Scolopax mira. Next base: position 136,340 of record BJBW01001768.1, on the reverse strand, counting down.
TAAATTATCTGAGCTTTTGGTTTAACTCGTTTTTTTAAGAGTCTGTAATATTATATTACTGCTGTTTACAGAAAACATATTTTCTTTCTGAGGCATTTCTTGGGGCAAATTCTGAGCTAAGTATGAATAAATATTGTTGTATTGGCTCAGAACCAGCATCGTACCACTCCAAAACTGCAACCATAGCCCAAACCAGGCAAAAGTACGAGTAGGACATCAAAAAAGCTGCCTTCAAGCAGAGCTGGAAGAGCCTGCACTTCACTGAGTCTGACAGGCGGGGTGAGCTGTTTCAGGTCTGCACCCCGAAGAAGGACTTAGCCACCAGCCTGCTTTTGTGCAGCCTGCGCTGAAGTCACATAATCTCCAAATGTCAAAACTCCTGTGAAATGAGTAACGAAAAATGCTTCAGCATTCAGCATAACGAAAACTGCTGCAGCAAGTCAAAGGCTCCCCACCACATTACTACTGCGCTCCTGGGCACTCTGTTCGGACACCCCCAGCTGAACAGGGCTTCAGGTGGGTGGTCACTTTGCTGATCGCCACTCTAAATGCCTCTGTAAGAGAGGCAGCTGGAAAGAAGAACTCAAGAATGGCTACTGAAAAGCTATTTCCAGTAAGACCTTTGCCACAGCTCTGTGTGCTTTCACTGCCCCGCTGGACAGCCATTCAATCGCAGTCAAAAATACCCGTTTCTTTTTGAGCAGTCAGTATGTTGGCAACATTTATATATTGCAAAGGTGAATTTGCACTTATTCAGCAAAAGTAAAAGGAATAGGGCTTGCTTGAATAAACATGTTTAACATGCCATGGCATCAGTTGCTTGCTGCTGGGAGAGAAAAATTGAAATGATACATTTTTCATCCCCCACTAATCCACTGCTGTACTGAATGACCTGTTAAACACCCTCCAAAACTGACAAGGAAACCTGAGGTTGTTCAGGTCACTCTTGCAACAGTGAGTGCTGTTAAGTTCAACACCCATGGACTACAGTAGTTTCTTACCATGGCTGCAGAGACCTATTAGCCACCAATTAACCTCTGGCTGCACATCTGATATGTCCTAAATCATGGTTGTGATTTTTCAGGGGGATGGTCTCCATGATCTGAGAGATCCTTCCAGTCTCCAGCTGTGATGCTTGCATGTCACTGCTTTGGAACATTTTATTGCCGTAGGATTTATTTTATGACACCTGAAATCATATTAAGTCATCTCTGCTCTCTTTTCCCTTCCTCTCTGGACCTTTTCCTCCTGTCTGACTGTACATAATCCTTCCTGCTCCTTTCCAGGTGCATTACTGATGAGAAAACAGTATTTCATTCTCTGTTCACCTAACTAGAACTTATTTTCCTCTATAATACCAGCCATCAAACAACTACAGCTTATGTTCACTTGGTTAATTGACTTCCTTCAGCTATTTGTAAGCCTAGTGCCTAGAACAACTGAAACCAGAAGGAAGAATGTCTGTTGTTACAGCATTAAAGCCATTGAACTGTACCAAGTTCATTATTCAGTTGTAAGAGCCAGACATTTAAGGGTCAAAGACTACCACAAAGACTACACTCTGAAGTGTGGCATAGATGCAGGCAGGTTTTCCTAGCTGTGGTTCAGTTCACTTGTAGGTTTTAACTGGACACTCAAAGCCAGGATTAGCCACTTTTGGTAATGTTTTTCCGAGTTGGCTGTAGATAGCATGATTTTAACTTCTCTTTGGTTTGTTTTCAGTCAACATGGTAGCAGAAATTGTAGAGCAGACTAATCCAGCAGGAACTCATTATCCCTGAAAATGAGTGAGTAAAAGTGACACACACAAATTGTTTTCCGAGATTATATTGGTGAGTAAAGTTCATACTGTCTATAGTCAAAACAAATCCTGATAACAAGCTGACTTCATCGTTAGACAGCTCATAGCATGGAAACTTACCTAATAACCTTCTCTAAACAGCTGTATTTTTCCCCTTTCTTCCTTTTTGCTCTTGTAGAGGAAAGGAACGATTCTGTTCTTTTTATTTTAGTATTCACCCTTTTTGACAGCTACATAATATTTTCACAGTTAAGAGTTTTCAGTCCACCTTCTTCTCTAACTATGTGACCATGTATTCACAGTTCCTGCTTAGTGATGGCTTTTAGCTGACTTGCTTCTTCAAAGCTATGATCAATGTTGTGCCCCAGCACTGTGAACCTTCATAATGAAGGAAGAGGAGAAAACAAATCCCTTGCTCTGCTCTGTCACATGGTAATGTAATAGGGTCTCAGTATGGCTGCTCCTTTGCCGGGAGACCAGCCAGGACCCAGGAGAAGCAGTCTTGGAGAGCAGTGGATGAGTCAACTCTTCAATGAAGTCTGGCACCAATGCACGTCACAGGATTTTCCTTCTGCTTCTGCCATAAAATATTCATTACCTCTTCTGGTTGCTCTCTCTCAGTTTTACTGACAGCCTAAACCTGTCCCTTTGTGACCACAGCTCATGTCATGTATTGCTCATGACAATGAGTGCCAGGCAATGGACCATCATAAGCATTGTAAGGAGATTTAAGCTGATGGGTAGATCCAGTTAGCAAACTTTGTATTGAAATAGCCACAGAAGAGCAGAAAATGTGATATTTTCTAAGCATGTGAAAAATAAAACAAAGATAGTGACATATTTGTAATTTTCTAACAAATGACAGAATGATATGTGGTTGGAAGGGACCTCTGGGGATCATCTAGACCAATACCCCTGCCAAAGGAGGTCCACCTAGAACAGGTTGCACAGGAACGTGTCCGGGTGGGTTTGGAATGTCTCCAGAGAAGGACACTCCACCACCTCTCAGGGCAACTTGTTCCAATGCTCTGCCACCCACAAAGAGGAAAGAGTCTCACCATCAGGGTCAAGATTCCCAGTTACAGTTTTGCAGAATGCCAGACATAATTTTTGTTGATGGTTACTGGTGAAAAAAAAATGTTTCTGGATGAATTTTAACTTAATTCCTCTTTCCACATCCAAATGCACTATGTAAAGGTGATCTCACTGAGATTTCTGAAAAAAACAACCCTTTTTGTATTTAGCAGAAAGTACCAATTGAGTTTTTTTCATCCTTATGGCCATAGAATAAATGTTTTTAGTTCAAACTCACAGAGTAAATCATTAACAGAGTAAGTTTCCTAACAGAGTCTAGATAAAGAGAAGTTATGTTTTTATTCTTATTCAATTTGAGAATACGTTCCTGATATCTAGGAATAAACAGTATCAAAACGCTTTTGTAAAGAAGAGTTAGGAGACACCTGACCTTTAAAAACACTCAGCTTGAAACAAAAGTTACAGCGTCTAGAAGCCAGAAGTAAAAAAAAAAAAAAAAAAAAAAAAAAAAGTATCATAATGCCAGGTGATGGATTAACATATTCCAACATGGATTTAAATTGTCATGCCATGCCAATATGCTGTCAGTCATGAAAGATTAGTCTGGCATTGTAAAGATTTTCATCCAACAAAAGTACTGAGAAGTTAAAAGTATGCTGTCTGGATTTATATCAACACAATGTAGAGTTATATTAAGTAAATATGAAGAAAATTGTATAAGAGGTATAACTGTTGACATGCAGGTTTAGAAACAACAAAGGGAGCCTTTTAAAATGTCATTGCATTCAGATAAGAAAACGTATCTTTTATCACTTTAGCAAAAGTGGGGGCAGCCCTCAAAGTATAGTTTCCAAGAAAAATAGACATTAACTCACAGGGAAGAGAAATTTCACCTTTTCACCAGCTTAATCCACACATGTTTTAGGGATACCTGATACTTTTATTTATGTGTTTCATATCCTATTCCCTTACAAATTTTTTGTTAGTTTAAGTAGCAGGACCTATAAAGGTAGCAGAATTGGCACCATAAATGGCCCTGACTCTAAGCAGCCCAAAGCGCAGTGAAGGCAGGCACGTTGCGGATGCCACAGTGGGGGGGTGGCTGAGGCAACCCCAGCCTGGGTGCAGCTCCCCTCCCCTGCCCACCCATCCCAGGGTGACAGCGATGCCGGGAGGGACTGGTCAGAATTTGCATGATTCTCTCAGATTCTCTGGCTGGAAATAAATTTTTTCATGCTGGTCACAAGTGAAAATACCTCAGCATACCTCTCCCAGGAGGCGATGCTTCTTGCACCGCAGTAGCTTGGGGAAATGTGGAAGGCAAAAGTTTGCAATTTTTTTGTGAATCTGAGCTTATACAGGTACCAAAAAATGGACAGCAAAGGCAATGGGGGACACATGAGCTCTAACTGGTGCCATTCCACACACCCGCCCTGAAGGGAGGATGATAATATATGACTTACTGTGTGAGAAATGTGTCTTTGTAGCTGGAGCACGGCACCAGGAGCCAGGAAATCCTCAGTCCTAAACCAGGACCCTGAGACAGATTGCTTTTGTGGCTTTGGCCAGCTCACTTAGACTTCTTAGCTCGGCGTGTTTGCTTCAACCAGGGAGTTCAGAGATGAGCACAGTTTGTGCAGGAAGAATGTATTCAACCCAGGCTAGGCAGAGGGTGACAAACATCATCGTTAATCACTGCTGAGCAGAGAGCAGGGGTCCCCTCCCTTCAATCCCCAGGACTAATCCTGGGCAGAGGAACCAAAGCTACAGGGACCCACAATCAGGGCAGAAAGTCTCTCCAGAGCCCACATAAGTTTTGATGGATCTGAGCCTAGTCTACATGCAGCTCACACATGGCAGTAATCTGTGTTTCATGAAAGGCCCAATCCATGAAAAGGCCCCCACACTGCCTCTGAGATGCTCTTACCATACAAAGCACAGAAAGTGTCAGCCTTGGGTCTCACCAGCATAGTCAATGCTCACTGCATGGCAGTCTGTGTTGAAGAACGATATACACTAGAATAACCACAGGGGTGAAATGCCACCCGTGTGGTCCAACACACCACTCTGGGAAGGTTCACGAGTTTATTTCCCCGCTCTGCGCAGCAAACTTCCATTCAACCAATTTCTCCCAGAACAGTATTTTCTCTGTCTGCCTCCTTCTCTGTGTTGTATTTCATATGTGAATGGCAAAACACACAAAAGCTTAAGAGTGCCCTAGGTAGAGGTGATGATGATCGTTAATCCTTACTGTGTTCTCCTCTGACAATGGAAGATGGGGGGGCTTAATGAGCACAGCCCTTGTGCCCAACTTTGCCTTCTGCTTCACCTGGGACACAACAATCATGCCTCTGCTGCTCTTCACTAGGCCCACACCAACCCCACAGTCTGGGACATTCAAGGTGTCCATAAGGTGCCATACTTCCCTTTCCACCTCCATGTCACTGTTCTCCCTTCTCTTTGCAGAGAGACCCCACAAAACTCAGTTCTTATTGCTGCAACTCAAATAATGCCTGCAGGGGATGCAGTCCCTCCATATCTAAGTCCCCGATTTGAATTCCTCCAGAATATTCCCATTACACACCAGCTGTTCAGACTATCACATAAGCAGCAGCCTCAGCAGAAAGACCAAGGCCTGCAAGGGCAGAGGAAGTGAGCTAAGCTCTCGCCCTCCCCAAGTAATCCTTCCAGACCAGGGTGGAGGTACGCTGGCTGCAGCCGCTGTGGGAAGGTTTAAAGAGCCACCCTGAGCTGTGTTCAGGCAATGAATACCAGACTGCAGTCTGTGACCTGGTGTGTTAGCATTATATTTATCTTTTGCAAGCATGGAATTCAATTCACTCCACTTTAAAAAATGTGTATTTTAAATAGTTCAACCCTGAAAATGTACTTGTTCTCACAGTTTCACATCAGTTTTTTGCACAGCTGCCAACAGCCTTCACACCCCCTTGCCTAGCCCACCTGTGTAAACACTAGGAAAGTTTCTCTTTGTGAAGCACAGGTAGGGTCTTGTGGTTTGATAATGTGCGAAAGAAGGGACAGAGACTTTCTTTGCGGCACCAGATGTGGGAAGGATCTGCCACATCCAAGTTACTGTGTATTTGAGGATAACTTAAATTTCTCTTATAAATAGCACTAGTTTCAAAGTATTGTATGGCACATGTCTGACATTTTTGACCAAAATAATATTTTTCTAGGTTCAATGAGACAATGGACATGAATGCAGTGAAACTAGAAAGAGAGCAACAAACTTGTTATGGGAGAGGTTTTGTGAGCATGATCTGCAAGATGGGTTGAGGAATATACAGTTGTAAGGTCTCCAAATCAGTGTTTTCAGGATGGCCTCTGGAACTCACTAGTCAGTGTTATACATTTGGGATTTACCTTATGTGCTATGAACAGGCCTACTGAAGAGGAATAGCATGTTTCTCATGGAAACTTAAATCACCAAGCAGTAAAGTCAGTAAAAGTGTGACTGCCCCGGAAAGGAGGAAGTATACAAAGAATAAGCTGTTTGCATGCCACTCCACAGCAGAAATCCTTTCCATGATGACTTGTCACAAAATTGATGACGAGAGCTCATCATCCTTTCACCTTGGACCTGATCCTTTTCTCAGAGAAGTTCTGTACTGAAACCATGATGTGACTTTTTCTGGAGTCACACCAGAGCCCTACAAAAAGCTGTCTGGAAGAGAATTTATGCACAATATGTGTCATATGTACAGCAACTCCACTGGGCTTTTCATGCCTAGGCTTGCTCATGCTTGGCAACAAGAAGACAAACAACCAACCCAGGGCTGCTATTTAGCTCTTGTTCCACCTCAAACCCAACCCAATCCAAATCTCTCATGCCTAGCACAGCAAGAGGAGTGCTTCCCCACATCACCCATAGGCTGCATGTGGCTGTGAGGTGCTCTGGGGCTGAACTGGAAGCCAAAGGAAGACTATTCAATTTCTTCCTGCTTTGCGGGACTGAATCCAGGCTTTCAAAACAGGCTTATTATTGTCCAACTGTGCTTTAGATGACACCTCAGCACCAAGAAACTCAACTTATCTTTAGCCAGAGACAAAAATTGTTCAAATGCTATTGTAGGTGAAGATTAAAAAAAAAAAATAATGATGGTGGAAATCATGTCTAGCAAGCTTGCTAATTGTTCCACCAAAAAAGCTTGCTGTGTCAGGCAACATACTAGATAGCATGTTTTAACAACTGTGGTCTGGAACAATACATTGCATTGCCCATGTCACCTCCCAGGACAGTGAGCACAGGGAGAAGATGTTAATACATCACACTGGTTTCTATCAATTTTCTCCCCAGCAAAGGAGAAAGAGAAGTAATTCAGGCCATGCTCTAGGAGTCTCCTCCCCCTCATGAATCCTGGATCCACTGAGGCCTTTCTGCAGAGAAAGGCACATATTGCTGGATAGAAGGGAAGTTTTTCAGACAGATCTGAGGAGTCACATGCCAGAGCCTTTCAGTACTGTGAATGCAAGGGTATTGTGATTGTTTTATGGTTCTCAGAAGGTATAAAGCGATGCAGTGACCTCAGCTGCTCAGATGCATTTATGGAAGGGAAAAAACTCTGGATGTGTGCCCATTCTCGCTTCTTCTTAAAGCACAGGAGTACTTGAACACTTTTTCCTTTTGGAGACATGTAGGGTAATTTGCCTGCTTGTTATTGTTTTCACATTAAGGAGTTTTGTGCAATACAGAAGAAACTATAAACACTAGAAGAAGTTTAGGAGCAGTAACTGATAACGAAGAGGGTGAAACTGGGTTAATTTTGGCTGTCTAAAATTCCTTAGGCATTTTTGTTACAATTTACACATACCAAGAGGAAAAGACATCCTAGGAAAAGGAACAGCAACAGTGGCTCCTTCAGCTAATGACAATAGTGGTCCTAACCAATGTCTCTGAGGTTTCCAGAAGGATTGCCAACAAAACCAGGGCAGGAAAGACTTGGCTGTCTCAATCCTGCACCAGGGTTAAGAATGAAAAGCCAGGAAAGGTCAATATGAAAACAGTTTCAGTTTCTCCTAAAACATTGGATAGAAATGTCTTTCAGAAAACATCTCTGAAATGATGGTATATGTGACTGATTGTTGTATTTAGCATCATGACTGCTTAATTCTTCCTGACTCAAACCTACCTTTCCTCTCTGCCTACTTTTTCTGAAGCATAGAAGGGGCTGGCCCAGTTCTGTCAAAGCAAACAGCCACACGTTATTTGTGCCATGTTTCTCAGTGCAGGATCCTACTACAGCCAGCGCACGCTTCAACCTTCAAGTGACAGGATTTCACCTTTACCCTTTGACAAATTGAAGGCTGTATGGCCCAGGCATAGGAACATGTTTCTATATGACATCTTTAATTTTCCCCACCCACATTCACAATGTTGCTTTCAGAATACAAATAACAAAATGAAGCAGGAGCAACTATTTAGAGAGGAAGAAATTGTATTGGCCTGGTATAAACCAATAAAGATAATTTAAATAAGGGAACTTCCTGTAACTAAGCACAATGGCTAGTCAAACTAGTTTTATGATCTGTGTTTTCCATTAATCTTAACTACACTGTGCTACACTGTGTATTTTTAAAATAAAATCACATCTTGATTTTATAGACTCATACGCTAGTCTAGCAAAGGCAGGTGGGTAAAAAGGACTGTCTTTTGCTATTTGCTAGCAATATTTTGCTATATTGCTATAGTAATTAGGCATTGACTTAGTTCTGCTGCATTCATTCCTGAGGCATATCACCAACTAGAGGACTTCATCGACTAAGGACTCCATCCTCCATTCAGTTTATTCCTGCATACATCTACAAGGCATGCATTACAACACAAAGTACCAGTAATGTACCTGTTTGCTGATGTTGTCGCTGGGCTTCAATATTCTTTTTCTTCCTCCGTTTGGCCTCAAGTTGTATGCATCAACATCATTGTGTCTGTAATGTTGGAGCATTTTCTCCTGCTGAAGAAAAATTGAAGTTATTTAACTACATCTCTTTCCAGTCTGGTATTCAATAAGCCAGGTGAGATAGGATATGAAAGTACAACATACACCTCTGCATCCTCACAGTCCTCACAAGTACACAGCAGTGAACACGTTTTTTCAGCCTTCCTTGTTTTCGAGGTCTCTGTGCACCACACACACCTATAGATACATAATGTGGAAAATCAAGAGCAAAGCCATGAAATTTCCCAGTCCGACGGTTATGAGCTCCTGTTAAAATCACAGGCGTCATCTAGTGGGCACTGGGAGAAACAAGCAGCATCTTGAAGCTGCTGATGGATGCTTCAAGAAGGCATAAGCAAAGGGTCGGAGGAGGGATGCAGGCAGTACCTCTTTGCAGCCAGCGGAGGAGAGCAGCGAGGACAAGCCTGTCTCACAGCTGTGCTGCAGTTCGGTCATCTCCATCCCAAACACCCGGGAACTGACGCAAAACGGCCACGTTTTTCTGATTTAAACTCCACGGGTGATAAGGAGACAGCCCTGATTCATGTTTGCTGTAAGACTGAGAACACACAAGCTTACAAAAAAAAAAAAAAAACATTAGATTGTGTCTTCAAAAGGAATAGAAGAGGGGAAATTACTCTTCTGCCCCTCTATGGCTACTGTGAATTTATGGTCTTTTGTTGTTTTAGTGATTTACAAATAGTAAGTGGATGCAAAGAAAGCAATGCTTCTGAGTGTGGATTGTCACCTACAACAACTATTCTTGTTTGAAATACAATCTGCAAATTTTTTCAGTTTGTATTTGTGCAGAATAAAGGATGACTTTGCTGTTGATTGGTCTTTCAAATGTATGACCCCTGCTGCCTAATTAGGAGCACCTCAAGCACCACAGCAGCATTATTCAATTACTGATGCCGTTATATGGGATAGCAATAGCAGAAAACAGTTTAAGACCCAGCCAAAAATCACCATAAAATTCAGATGGCTGCACCTTTGATCCTCACTTAGCAGCACAGGGAAGCAGCCTGTCTATTCACAAGTTTGAGCCTTATTACAGCAGCAAGCAAAGTTGATCATGGTATTAACCACCATGAGAACATGCCACTGTAGAAAAGTGGATGTGGTCTGAAAGCTGGCTTTAAGCATATAATAACTGTGCCCTTGCATTAAACATGGATCTTAGGCATATCCATATGAATGCCACCAGGTGAGGAATGCGCCTGCAGTGCTCACACAGACCAGTGCATCCAGAGCCTGACCTGCTGGTACACAACAGCAGCTGTAAAGGGTAGGGGCAAATTCACTGGGCAGGAACCCATGAAGCAGACCCAGGGCTACCACTGCCAGCCTGCAAATCATGCCTTCATGTGTCCTCATAACCCCATGCCCATCTGCATGGAAGCACCTTACTTGTTAAAGTCAGGTTACTTGTCACATATAAGAGGCTCACTCACACCTAGCATGAAAAGCTGTCAGCAGGATGCTGCTATAATGAATACAAGTCCCCTAGCCTTAGTTACAAAAGACATGCATTATCAAACTTGAATCACAGCAATACCACCAAATAGAAAAATGTATATGTCAGGGAATAAAATGGGCCTTTTAGTGGTCTTAAGACTCAGCTGAGCACAATTTGTTGAACTAAGAAGATATAGAACCAGCATTTGAGAGCGTAAATGTCCTATTGGGAGGAAATAAAAAGACCTGGCTAGGGAGAGGATTAGTCAAGAAGCCTATAAACAGCATACAGGTGGATGTGAAGCACAGAACAGCACAGAAGCCTTGGAACTAGGACACCCCATGAAAGATGGTCTGTGATGAAGCAGCTTGATGCATGAAATGTGTGGATGGGACAAACTGTCCCCGAGGAGAGCTGGAAGACAGCAGGGTGAATGCATGAACCTATGTTGGAGGAGTCTCAGCAGGAGGCCAGCTACTAACCTTGGGGTTGGACACAGCTTGGGAAGGTCTAGCTGCATGACCAGACAGGGGACAGAAATCTCAGGGTAATAGCACTGCGAGATGCCTCTATGCCTCAGGTACACACTGATTTGGAGAAAGTGCTCAGCAGCAAGGAATTCCTCTTCATCACCTGATGTCATACCAATTCCTCAGGTACTATATGAAGCACATCAAACCTGTCAGGAAGGAAGGTTGTCAGGAAGGTGGTTGGGCTCCTTCCTCCCTCACACTGACCAGCAGCATGAGCTTTGTGTTCAGAAAAAACCTTTTGCTCCTTTGAGGGAAGGTACAGAAAAATTTCAGGCTTTCCTGAAAGCTCAGCTCTACTTATCCCATCTCTGGTTATTTGGCATTTCCTTCCTCTGTCAGCCAAGGCAGTGTGAGCAGGTGGAACCTGAGGGACAGATCCTTCTCTGCTGTTGAGTGCCTGCAGAACCTAGTAAGATCTAGAGGCTCATCAGCCCTGCTGTGATTTATTAGCTGCCAGAGCCATATCCACAGGTGCCAAGTACAAGCCCAAATGACCATAGCTTACGTGTCAGCCCTATTGCCTAGTTTGCTGGTGATCACTCACAAAGACAATCACCAAACGGTTTGCTCAGGCAGCAGGACCTGAGAAGTTGCACGTCCCTAGCAAGGGACCAGTGAATGCTTAAGGGAGGGGAGAGGAACAGCAAGCTCAGGAGATCTCTGACAGCATGCAGGAGAGGCTCTGAAAACCAGGAGGATGTCAAGGGAGAGATCATGAGGGGTTTAAATATAACTCCTCCTCTTGGCAGTAAGGAGGTGAGAGTAGCAAGGATGCTCTCCCAGCCATGCTATCCCTTCATCTTAGCTTAAAGCTTGCAGCTGTACCTCAGGTCTGTTTAACTTTCACCTCCTCTGGCTATCTGGTCACATATTGTGGTATCCTTAAGGCAGAATTTGCATATACTATGGGAGAAATGAAGCAAGTAATCACAGCCCACAACATGATACTTGAGCAACCAGGCATCAAAAAGTGAAATTCCTGCCACAGCCACTCCATATGTGCCTCTCTAATCTTTTAAGAGAGAGTATTTACCACTCACTTACTGCTAGCCAGCTCACACAGGGAAGCATGAGGGAACCCTCCATGACTAGCTAGAGCACGTGTGCATACAGGTTTCTTAAAAGTGCTTTTAAACACCACAGAGTCTCTCCCTCAGGAGGGGACAGCACAGCCTCCTTGCAACAGCCCTTAATGGTCACTTGTGAGTCAAAGACTCACAGCAGTATCTAGCCCCATCTCTTATACTTTGGCTGTTATCAGGCTTTGAGCAACCAACCTATTTCTGAATGTAGCTCTGTAATAAAGCCAAGACTCAAAGTCTACCCCTTTCTGTAAAGGCTACCACAGCTGTACAAATTGCAGCAAAAAAGAGGGATTTGCCTTGTCAGACTCATCTAGGGAGTATAAGAGGCTGTAGGAAGGAAAGTGGCTTCCAAGGAAACAGATGGACAAACAAAGCACAAGGTAGAATTTGTTGACTTGTATCCTGACATAAATGTTGCTTTGCTGCATGAGATTGTTTCCCTATGATCTCTGCTCTAAATTGCAATTAAAACCTAAGAAGTGTGCTTGGGAAGACGCATTGTCCAGTGTTTGGGTCAGATGACTTACAGGAGTTACAGCAATTCCTGTATATGAGGAGAAATGACACTCAGGAAAGTGACTAGGGAGGGTAAAGCAGCAAGATGCTCTGTACACTACAAAATATTTAGACTTTTCAAATTCAATTTTAATCTTGCGCATCTTTACACCCTCCTTGTTCTCACACTAGGACTTCTGTGGGACCACAAGGCTTCTGCTGTTCAAGTTCTCCATAAAAGCCAAGTGCCATTACCTGCAGAATCAGAAGCAACAGCAAGGGGTTGTAAAATACAGAAGCAATTAAAATAATTACTGTCTCTGAAACTGTTAGAAGCCAGTAGTATTTAGCTGAAATCTGGGTCAGATATGCTTTTGGGGATAAACTAAATCATTTAAGGGAGGTTAATGCTATCACTTTCAATGAAGAGTTACCCAGCAAGAGAGCAATACCTGCCTATGTGTTATTGTGTGGTGAGTGTGTACAGGTAAATGCCACATTTGAACACCTTTTGGTGTGGGAACATGCACAGTGGGAACCCTCTGCCAAAGATAGACACCAACACATAAACTGTTTTCTTGGGAGCTCTTGAAAGCTTTATTTTCTATCATTCTGGAGATAGCACAAACTCCAAAGGCTGGCTTGTGGTCAGCTACACTTCCCTCTACACAACAGCTGACACTAACAGCATTTCTTTAGAGCAGGTGTATATAGCACGAATCACTGTTGGACTCCCATCTGCAACCTCGGTATCCTTGAAAATTTTTACCTGAACAAAGACTAAAGTTAGATAAGAATAGTTATTTCACAAATCTGTCCTTTTGGAAGTTTAGAAACACCAGTGCTGACACACTGCAGCAATTTTTAATTTACTTTATTGACAGTATCTACAAATAATATTTCCCCGTTCTAAAACACAGCCCTTTTGTGATTAAACCTATTTGATAACAACATTGCCTCATAAGCAGGAAGGTAAAATAATCTGGGAATGAAACACTGTATAGGGCTTTTGGAGGCTGACATCTGAATGTACTTAGTGGAGAGGAAACTTCTTTTTTTTTCCTTTTTTTTTTTTTTTTACTTTCATTTCTTGCTTCTTTTATCCTTAAGCTCAGCAATAAACTAGCACTCTATGGTTAAAAAGTCAGGAGAACAGATGTATGGTACCAGTGCATCAGAATCTATATTTCAGTTACAGAGTGTAAATTATAAGGAAGTCCTTCCAAGAAGCTTTGGGAGTATCTAGCTAGCTTTTGGTGCAATTTCATTGCAACAACAAAGATGAAGATGATGATGATGGTTATTATCATTATCATTATTCCAGTCAGTTGATTGCACTGATGCAAACACTTCAGTCAAAGTTCAGTCAGGGTTCACTATTCAGCTTGCTACTTTTAAGGTAACTCCTGAAGAAACTTCACCGAGCATTGCACATTTTGCAGCATGTTTCAGTCATCTCCAAGCTAGGCTTCTTACCAGGACCCTGCTTGTCCCTCTGCTAACTCTGCAAAGCATTTGGAGGCCAAACTACATTACCAAGCATCACACATAAATGATGAGGATTTTGATGTTAGCAGTCACATGCTAAAGTGATTTTACATGGCTCCTTTCTTATCCCTAGCTTGTCCTTCACTCTTTTCATGTACATGTCCCATTTGAGAGGGAATATGTCTAGTAATTACAACATGTGAAGCTTGTTTTCATTGTATTTGGTTAAGGTTACTTTACACAGACAGTGTGGGTGAGCAGTGAGAGAAGAGAGTCAAAATGGTTCTGCCACGGGTTGTGGTGCTGGGCAGCCTGCAAGATCAGCCTCCACACCTCACCCCAGCCCCTGAGAGCCACCTGAGGACACCTCAGGGCAAGCAATCTGTCCTGGTCCCTCCCGCAGCCTGCTTTGCCCTACTGTCCCCAGAGGCCACATAAAATCAGGGCAGCCAGAGGTCCCTGCCTTCCCCCTGAAGTGCCACAGTATGTCCTCATGTTTTGGAACCTATTAGAGTCTTTATGAAGTACTTTGATCTATCAGAGCAAAAAAAGGACAGTGTTTATCACTGAAGTTTGACAACCTTAGCAAGTGATCTCTACCCTCAGTAGGAGGCTGTGGAGGAGAAACCAACAAGGTGAAGAAGCTTTCCCAAAGCACATCCCACAGGGAAGCCTCTCCTTTTGGGCAAGACAGAGTATCATGCTCCCTCTACGTAGGAAGATTGTCTGTGTTTTGGAACCCTGCATATGCAAGTGGACTGTCTTGCATTACTTTGTTAATTCAGTGATCTATACAGATGAAGGTCAAAGTACCCATTTTTAAGAATTTATAAGTCAGTGTGTGCTTCTTCCCAACAAGAAGAAGTGGCACATCAGGCTGCTAGTTTGGCAAGGAGACACTCTGATACAGAAGCTGCATCAGAAGATTCCTTTCCACACCGAGAAGTCAATGCATTAACCAGGCCTTTGAGAAAATTTTCATGACACCAGGGCTCCTGGCACCAGGACATTACCCCATCACATCTGTCCGTGTTTGTGAAGTGCTCCTCTCCTGCTTTCCAGGTGAGTAAGAGAGAAAGAAGTTTTACCAGAAGCTTTGGTGGAAGCAGAACTGAGAGCTCAGGTCACACAGCACATCCAGGGCCATCACTGCAGACCCCAATACAGGGATCCAGAACTTTGGGAGCTCTTTTCCCAAACTCCCCATGGAAAATGGCCAAAGGACCAGCCACAAATTCACTACTGAGTTGTCCAAAGCAGAGACAGAAATCCTTGCACAGACCCTCTGTAGTCTGTAAAAACCAAGTTAAAGTATGGGATCCATCTCTTAATTTATTCTAGAAAAAAGTTATATGCAATCTACCCAGATCTGGAATGACTTAGCTATAGCTCAACAGATATCGCTGGGCCTGAGTTGTTTTCTGAGATGCAACCCTTCTCTCAGGTAAAAGTCTTTCTTAAAAAGTCCCAAAACATCCAGATGTTCTCATGTATTATCATGCTAGATGCTCCCTGTTTCCTGGCTTCATGAATTGTAGTTTTTCAATTGGGAGAGACCAATGGAGACCATCAGCAGCTCCTTCAGAATTGTTCTGCCCCTTACTTAAGAGCAGATAGACTGTATTTACTTCTCACTCAGTCTAACAAGATGGCTTTCATTTTCCCTGCACTCCAAGTCTCTGCCTGGACATCAGCTTTTTACCTCATTGCTTTAATCTACGAAACACTATACTATATTTGCTTAACACAAGACCACATTTCCTCAATATAAAACAACAGCAAGGACAGAACATTCCAAAATAACTGTAGGAAGGAATTAATCAGATCAGCTGCATAATAAAACATCAGCCATAGGACTCAGTTGGTCTTTTTTTATTATTTTTTTTTAATATTTAAACCACAATTTGAGCAAACTAGTGGCATGACAGTTTGAAGATAAAACTCTTCCATTTAAGTACACTCAGGTACGCAACTGCAGAATGCACCATACAAGCATTTTGGAGACTTGCCTTCTGGATTCAGCTGTTAAGTCCAAAGAAGTCTCAGAAAGCGTTTAGAAAAACTTGCAATTGCTTTTGCTGAAAACCTTTGAATACTTGCCTCTTCTAACAAGTGGCTGTGTATAGATAAACATCTCAGCTTCATCTTTGACAGCAATGAAAATTGGGCCATTATGACTGCAGGCCGAAAGACTGAGCCCTATGTTTTATGCTACTCTCATAGTCTTTTCTGAAATAACATGTCAGAGGAACATTCATAATTATAATGTATTCCATACATTTTATGGTATAATCAGTACACAAGAGACTCTTCGGATGTGCAGTCACTGGGGAGTAGTGCCTACCCTGTTTTGACTCAGATGCAGTATGATCTTTACCCTTTGCTGTAAATTGGCTCAGAGCACATCTTTATGTGTCAGTTTTGCCTACTCGCTTTCAGATGTTACCAGCTTCCAGTGCTATGGAGCTGCTTCAGAGTACATGTGATTTTCATTTTACACATTTTTCAGTTCCTTCATATGCCCAAATGAAAAATCCAGCATTCAGGGACATCATATGGATTTATGATACTCTCTGGTGGGACTTTGTGTTCAGAACCTAATGAATGGATTATTCTCATCCACATGTGGCATTTCCCAGCTGTGTGAGATATGTTATTATTTCTTGTTTGTTTTGCACGAGCATGCTGAGCTGGTTGCTTTGTG
The DNA here is from genome assembly GCA_004320125.1 of Scolopax mira. NCBI lineage: Eukaryota > Metazoa > Chordata > Aves > Charadriiformes > Scolopacidae > Scolopax > Scolopax mira. The sequence continues at coordinate 119,783 of BJBW01001768.1, read as the reverse complement.
GAAAACCTTTACAAGTCATTCTGGGACAGGCTGTTTTGCAGCCCATGAACCCAATCCTGAGAAGAGTGAGCAGCGCTGAGCACAGACCTCAGCACTTACGAGCCGTCACTGGTATGTCCTAGATAGAAGGGGACATCATGTGTGACAAGAAAGAAGGGAGGTTAGAAAGGTATATGAGAGAAATGTGTGGGAGAGGAAGACAGGGAAATCAAGTAAGAAAAAGCTTTTTTTAGCCTGGTTACCCAAAACGTTTTACATTTACTTTCCTTCTTTCCACTTTTGAAACTATTTTAGCTACATTTACAGACAGCAGCAGTCTCAAAGATAGCAAATTCAACAAGCGTCACAGATGAGTCAGTCGGCCAGAGAAGATGTACTGTACAGATGTCTTCAAGCCAGGAGAAAAAGTGGTAGGAGGAGACCTATTTTTAGAAGTCGGACTACAAGGAATCTAACTGAAGGACAACCTTCTGCTGGGTCCCCCAACTTCAAGCAATATGTCCCTTGCAGAAGGGCTTGATTTGCGTTTGCAGGTAGCTAAGTGAATGCCAAGTAAAAGACAAAGCAAAGCCAGCTAAGAAAATGCATGTCAGTCTTCTACACCTCATGTACCTGCTGGAATGGTATCAACCCATATCCACCAAGGTGTGTTGGTCCCGTGGGAAGTGAAGTGTGAGCCATTGCTCAGTGAGTGATAAGAAGCCAGGGAGTGCAAAGATAAGCTCTCTTTCTTTATTGCATTGCAGAGGCTTCCCCTGCCCCTTCCCATCCTGTTCCCACAAACAAGACAACTCTGAGCACGCTGCATGGGAGTAACACCAGAAGCTGAATCAAGACATTACTACAGGGACCCTGTTGTTAACATGTGTATGCTTTCCTTTCTGTAAGCCAGGACTTATTACTGGCTGCCATAAATTACAGAAGATCATGCTCTCAGCATAACCTTCTGCTCATATCCTCCTCTGTTAGACGCACACCCCTTTATGGTTAGCTACACCATCATTGCTTTGAGGTTAAATTATTACAAATAATGCTCACGGCCTCATGGGTTTACTCTCAGTTGTTCTTAGTTCAAAAATCCCTCCTCTAATTCTGAGCAAGGAATTTAATGGACTGAAGAAAAGAGTTTTATCCCAAAAACTTTTTTCCTCTCACTTCTTTGCATTGCAGAGCCTCTGCCTAAAGCCTCCATACCCAGCAGAGCATGCCCCCTTACTGCCACATCTGCAAACTGTTAGCCCAGAATTGCTACTCAGGCAGGACACAGCAGCTTTGTGAGCAAGCAGTTTTCCATCAGGGGATACTCCACTGTCTTAAAAAGCTAATGTCTTTTGACTGGAAAAGCTCTGTCAGAGTGCTCCAAAACAGGCTGCCACCCACCCACCGGCAGGAGGACCGCCAGCTGTCCCTCTGGCCCAGCTCGGGCCATGGCTGTGCTCTCCCTGCCTGGCTGGGCAAGTGCCGGGCTCTGTCCCTGCTGCCATTCCCTGATTGCTCAAAGGCCAGCAAGGAGGAAGTGGAAGCTGGCCCACCAGCCGTTAGGTAAAGTCCTCCCTGTCAATTCTGCCTCTACCTTTCTGTCATACCAAGATAGTTGCCCAAAATGACCAGGCTACCACCTCCCTCTAGGCATATCCTAGAGGCAGATTAATGCCAAAGCAATTTCAGGTGAACCCTTTGTTTCTGAACTCGAATCCTAGACCAGTTTGCCAGAGTCAGAATGGAAATAATTTTGAACTACCATAATAAGACTCCTCTTTTCTCAATCTATTTATGAAAGAATAATATGGGAAGGCATGGTGAGCAATAAGGTGGACATTATGTTTGACTCTGAGGGAATGCAGCCCTTCCTAACATAAACCTTTTTAATCACGCTCTACATAACTACTTCATCTAGAGCTTGAGATGAAGTTTTAACATCACCTTAATCTCAGGTTTGCATAGGTTTGCAGTATGCTTGTTGTCATACTGTCAGAGTTTCATGATTTTTTTTACTTTTCTTTTCAGACCTTGCAGTCCTAAAGTCATAGGAAATAATTTCTTTTTATTTACTCCACCATAAATCTAGTATCTAGTCCTGAAGTCAGGGTTGTCTTGGTGGACAGAAGGCAGCTGTCTTGCTGACCAGAAGGCAGCAGTGCTCTTTGACAAGTTAAGTCCAACAGACTACTTTTCTGGATTTGGCAGAGTGTTGCCAGCACGTGGAGGGAGGTGATCCCTATTCTCTACTCAGCCCCAGTGAGATCCATCTGGAGGACTGTGTCCAGTGCTGGGCCCCCTTGTTCAGAAGGACTTACTGGAGTGAGTCCAGAACAGGAGTCTTGAAGATGATGAAGAGATTAGAGCACTTCTTTTATCAGGAAAAGCTGAGAGAACTGGGGTAGCCCAGGCTGGAGAAGAGAATGCTCAGAGAGGACTTTATCACCATGTGTAGATAGTAGCAGCAAAGACAGTGTGAGCAAAGAAGATAGATCTTGTAGCAGTATCCAGGACAGGACAAGAGGCAATGGGCACACACTTGAATACAGGAAATTCCATCTAAAGAGAAGAACATTTTTCTCCTGTGCAGGTGGTCAAACACTGGAACAGATTGCTGAGAGAGGCTGTGAAGTATCTACCCTTAGAGATATTCAAACCAAACTGAACTCAGCCCTGAGCAACCTGTTGTGGCTGACCTGTTAGGGTCAGGGATGGGACTGAGCACTCTCCAGAGCTGCCATCCAGCCTCACCCTACAGTTCTACCCCATAGCACATAGAGAATGAATACACATGTTTGAGGATGTAGTAGAAGTAGTACAAGTAGTTCTACAAGGTAAGGACAGCTTAGATGGTAACAAGTGTAAATAAAGCTTGTAAATAAAATATTTTTAAAATGTTATTTTCCTTGTCACCTCCAACTCACTTACTAGGATCTTTTGATGACTTTTATTTCTTCTCTCCATTCATGCTCTGCTGCAAGTCTGAAATTGCCTGAAAGGAGTTGGTTTTACCTATGCATGTTTTACACTAAAATTTTGTTTTCCTATCTGTATACATAGCTCTGGACTTCCTAAATTATTTAGAAATCTATGACCACTTACAGTATCTTTCCATTGAGGAACAGCTCCCATTGTGCTATTCATAACACAGAGGCAAGCCTTTCTGAGGGTGGACAGTTCACCCGTATTTTCTGTCTGACTTAGAAAAGTGGAGCCTGGCCGTGGACAACTCATGTAGGAGGTTCTTGTGTGTAGAAAGAAAACAGGTACATGAAAACCAGGCTAGGTGTAATGGATGCCACTATTGGCTCTTGATACACAAATATAGAAACTATATATGGTAGCAGTTCACATGGTACCAGTTCAAGCTACCTGCTTCCTGCCCACCTGGATTGCCAAGGAATGAGTGAAAAATCTAACCACTGTTGTAAGCCCAGATTTGCCCAACAGCAGTGAGGTATAGACGCAGAGGCCATCAGCCAGACAGTGTGACTGAGAGATTTGGCATTCCTAAAGCTTTAGTATCTCTTTTAAATTTACTTCTAGACTCCATCTTGCAAGGGTAAGTACATCCCTTAGTGGGGTCCAGTTGGTATACAAATCAGCTGGCTTGCCTGTGCAGTTTTTTGTTTTCCTTTGAGTGGATTTCATCTGTAATTATTTTTTACAAAAATTGGGAAAAGATTCACTGTCTTCCAATTTAATTTTTCATTGTTCACATTTTTCCAACATAATATCTCAACTGAAAATGAAGAATCACACCTTTCTTTTCTGTTGGTCACTGTGGAAGCTCTTATTTGTCAGAAAAACTAGGCACAGCAGTGTGTCCTGTGGAAACACATGGATTAGATGCTGAGGTTCATTTTGGAGATCCAAATGGCCACACATCCATGCAAAGTCTGGAGCACTGAGTTTTGGGTGAAGGGTTGACTCCTACCCTCAGTTTGTGACCAAGGAGCAACACCATCAGCCCCCATACTGCATACAACTGTCCCAATAACAGCAGGGCTCACTAGTTTGGGGCTACCAACACCAAATTACAGCAAAGGGGTGGTTGCAGCCTATCAAGCCGATTTCTGACTCAGAAAAATCATTGTAACTTATTCACAAAGAGCTGGTGCTGAGGACAGGAAGAGAGGGAAGTGACAATGTTGAATGATTTGATTATTTTCCCCAGTTTGCATGTTTTCGTTATTTATGAAGAGGGATGCTTCCATAAAACACCACCTCGTTCCTCTCTCTCCGGTCACACTGACATTCCTGACACTGGTTTCCACCTGCCCACACATGCTTCCTCAGCAGCCCCTCTTGGATAAGCAACAGTTTGTCCTGGTTTCAATGCAAGCAAACAGAAAATGGCTGATCCCTACTATCTGAATTAAAGGAAGCATTATGTGTACTTTATGCTGTTCAGCTGGCAGTAATTCAGAGAAGGGACTTAATGATACAGTGAGAATCTCATCCATCATGGGCAATGACTCCTGGTGCCTTTCACATCAAGGTCATCTGAAAAGAAAGTGTTGGGTACAGGAACTGAAAGCCTTGATCGTGCAAACAAGCTGCCAAATCAAAATGAGAACGTACCTCCCTGTTCTACACTTAAAATAAAGAAATGGAGAGAGTGTCATACTCTTTAATTCCAGAATAATAGCACCTGGGAGCTGGTTAATGTTCAGTCTTTAGAGCCATTAGCTCTACAGGGACTAGTGCCTTCACAGTTGTTCACAAAGGGACTTTCTTCTATGATCCCGAAGAGGTGAGGAGCTCAGACTGCAAAACTCAGAGGGGTCTTTGTCATAGCAGAAGGATAAGCAGTCAGCACAGGGCTAAGTCTTGCTCTCAGGGCAGAATGCAAACACATTCAGCTGTTGATTTCACAGACATTTCAGTCCTGACATCAGCTGAATGACTCGTGTCTGATTGTCCAGCCATCTCACCAAACGCTGTGCCTTGACCTAAAGGCCAGCAGCTGGATATGCTGATTAAAAGATGTCAAAGAAAAACGCCAGTTTTAAGGCAGGCTTTGTGGCCAGCCAGCAGTGCTGGTACAGTCACCTCTGGGGTGCCAGCACCTGAGAGAAAGCCAGCAACCCACACCTATTGAGTAGGGATTCTTCCCACCACCACCACACATCCCTTCTCAATTCTCCTGTGGCACATAAAGGAGAAGCACCATCACTGCAGCACCTGTCCATAGCCGTACCTTTACCTACTCCAAGTGAACCCACCACCATTCACTCCTTCCCACCATGCCAGACAGTAAGTCAGGAACTGTCTGGGTGCTGTTAATTCCCAGTTCGTCTAGTTATGTACACTTACACAACTCTGTACACCTGTAAAAATTTTTGTCTCAGCATGCATATGGAAGGCCTGCACTTGCAACTGGTATTTGGTTGTCTCTGACAGTGCCATCAGCCAGGCCTACTAAGTGAATAACTGTTCTTTGTACTCCTTTCCAAAACCATTTTGTGCTCCACAGCAAGCTAAGATTCTTGGCCCCCCTGTCCCAATCTTCAGGCTGAGCATCCCAACAAGCATGTTGCACCATCACGTAAGAAAAACTGAGGTCAGAAGGGAAATACAACCTGACAGCCATGAGCACAGCACAAAGGTGCTTCTCATACTCGGAGAAAACTTGTCACACTGTACAGGAGATACAGGCATTCACACAGCAAACAAATGCTACAAAAAATTGTATTTAAGAAGCAGGAAGCACAGGGCAACATAGGATATTTTACCAGCTGGCTTATTGCCAGGGAGACGCTGCCTAGTAGTAAGTGCATTGACTTCTTCTCCATGAGTTTGCACAGTGGACAAGTAACCACTGATCTGAAGGAGCTCATGGATGAAAGAGGCAAGAATGCAAGGATGTGTGAGGAAAATCATGGGATATCTATATACATGCTGTCTTGCTCAAACTGCTAATCTTCATCTCCATGAAAAAGACTTTCTACATTTTTTTAACAAAGGAAAGTGAAAAACAATCTGGGTGTAACAAGCTTTCAAGATGCATGAGAGGTGAGGCTCAGCATCTCTGAAATGAAAGGAAACTAAGTACAGGCAAAATAGCTAAAGAAACTGAAGAAAGACACGAGCAAATGACAGCAAGATGGGATTGCCAAATGCTGGCTCCAGTGAAAGTAGGTTTTTAAGAGAAAAAATTTGCCCAAGTTTCACCTCAAGAGTCAAATTTTTTCAAATAGTAACAGAAATGTCACCCATCTTCTGATGACTGGAATTTGAACAAAATTGTCTGGAACATACATGTATTATGTATGTAAGGGAGTGTGTGTATAGATATATAATAGTGTTTGGTATATCTTCAGAGTTTTAATTTGTTCAGTCCAACTGGTTCTTTAAAAGGTCAAGAGGTGCCCATCTGTTGGAGGGCTTTGATTTTCTGATCTTTTTTTGAGACATGAATAGAGACAAGTGACTTCCTGGAAAAATGTTTCAGATGCGAAATTGGACAATATTAGATGCGCACATAGTCAGGCAAAAAAATATTTATGCAGGACTAATTCCAGTATCCAATATTGGTTCACTACAGAGATTGCTGAACTCTCTTTCATCTGTCATCTTAGTTTATGCCAGCAGCTTGAAAAACAAAACAAATCATATTTTTAATAACAAAGGAAACCCTGCTTAAATTAAAAATCCTTTTTTAAATTTAATGTCAACTAATCCAAAGAAGGAAGCCATGGTGAAAGCAAACAAATATGTGAAATGTGAAGAATTTCACTCTATTTACTCCGGGTAAAAGCTGCTTGGCTTGGTCTGGCTGCGAAACTGATCAACAAGCAGATTCAGCTCTCAAGTGAGTTAAAACTCCCTCTAATGGCAACTGCATTAAGGACCGAGTTTGAAAAAATGAAAAGCATCTCACTGCATTTGAAATGCTTGTTCAGCTAGTTAGTATAAATACTTTTGAAAAGTGAAACTCTAGCTGGTGCCCAAGATTCTTTTAAAGTACAACAAATTTGTTTATTTGCCTGACGAAATTTTTTTGTGCCTTGTAGGATGAATTATGTAAAAATTTACATGTTATGTAAAATGTGTTTTCTCCAATGTGTTAGTTGCTTTAGTAGAGTGGCTTAGAAAAGCACCCACAATGAATAACTCCACCCATCCACGAAAAGTTCCTGCTGTTCAGCAACACCACTGCCCACAGAAACAACACTTTCAGAGATACTTACAGAATCAGAAATTCACGGCTCAGATTTATTCATAAGCACAATAAGTATTTTTACCTGTGCAGTGAGAACCTGAAAATATTTCATTCTGCTCACAAATAACAAAGAGAAATTATCTTTATAAAATAATAAAAAATAAGAACAAGCCCACAGGTCCTTTCAATTGGGTGAGCGCTGCCTGCAGGATAAAAATGTAAAGGAAGGAAAGTAATCAAGAGATTAACAGTTACTGTGGTAGCAGTAATGTATAGGGAAAACCTTACAAAATCATGAATTTAGAAAGCTTCGAGATCAGGCATAACAAGAGCTGATAATGCCTTTTTCTATGACCTTGAGGGCGTTTCAGGTTCCCAGGTAAATTCTAGTAGTTAATCTCCTTTATTTCTGCTGTCCCTGCAAAAGGGTGTAGAATTACAAAACTGAGAGATCATGACTTGATTTCTCATTAGCAGTGATGATTCTGTGCATCATTTTTACAGCCAAAAGGTGATTTCAATTACCACAGCACAAGAATCTCAAGTTCTTGCTGGTCAAAGACAAAATGTTTACAGAAGGGAGATATTATAGGGAGTGGAAATCCATAATAAAGTCAGGTGAACATTAAAAAAAAAAAAGAAGAAAAAAAAAACTTTTATTCAAAACCTGAATTTTTAAGAATGCTTTATCCAAAAGCTCACCAGAGCCATTGTCCTCAAATTGAGCCTAGCAACTCTTCTGCTTTAGGGACAGAAGCTTCTATAGAGAGACATGGAATAAACCTGTAGTTTTTGCTGGCATGCACTTCCCTTTCAGAATCTGATCTAAACCTCACCTAAGTTAACAAAAAGTCTTCCAAATTCACACGAGCCTACGCGCACCGCTGTTTTCTCTTAGTTACTGGAAGTTCAAAGCAGAAATGACCACTTACCCCACCAAGATAACTAGTAATGCATTGATAAAAGCAGATAAAAGAATAAGAATATTCTGAATGTAGGGCATACTTTCCTGTGAGATACGAGAGACAAAACAGAGATCAGGAATACGTCTGTGCTTGTAGGTAATCTCATTTTATTGAACAGTTTGAAGTGCTGCTTAACATAACAACACTTTACAGCCTGTACATGCAGTTTAAATTTTAGAAAATTAAATATATTTCTTTTTTTCAGAATAGAAAACATGCATATTTATGTACATCATTTGGAAATAAAAGAAAGAATTACCATCTACAGTAGAAATTCCTCTTTACAAATCTTTTGAGAGACAAGGCAGGCAGTAACAACTCTGCAGAAAGCAAAGCACACAAACTCTCTACACTGAAGGTATAGTTTATTCATTGAGAGACATTAGCAACTGCAGAAGAAGGTCGTTTAAGGATGGATTCTACTGAAAATGACAGTGGCTCAGTTGTTGAAAGTTTTGTTGTGGCCTGTTTGGCCCCGAAGAAGTCTTTTGTGCATTTGTCTATTGCAAGCTTGTATTTTTGGTTCTCTTTAATGGCACACTCTCTGTATTTCTTAGAAGCATCTTCAAAAGTCTCTTTCACAAATGATGTTCTCAGCTCTGGTCCTGATCTGTCAGGAAATGTTTGCTGGAACAGGGACTGAAATGGATTGTATTTGAGAGGTGGAGGGGGCTTGGTACTCTCTTTGCTGATCTTGCTTAGTATCTGTTCCTGAGGAGCCAGAGAATCCTTATCAGAAATCTGAGAGAAAGTCCTTTTCGGGGGAGAGAAAGCTGACCTCTCACGAGCTTCCTGAGGAAGGCACAATATCTCATTACCTGACTGCTGAATGTCCTGTGCGTGGGTCAGAACGAGTGGATTTTCCAGTTTTGGAGAGATGATGTCATGCTCAGTGTTTGGACAGTCCTGACTTTGTGAGACCTTGGTATCCCAACCTGCCCCAGGTTTGAGAGCTTGGACAGTAGTAGCGTTTAACAGGCATTGCTGATAGAGGAGAGCATCACTAATGGGGCCACATTTTGGCCACACGAAGAACCTAGAGGACAGGGGATACTGCCTGTAGGTAGTAGCTACACTCACATTTGAAGAAATTAGTTCCATGTTGCTGGATCCTGAATACTGCATGGTTAGATCGAGGCAGGTTGGTAAAAAATTGCAAAACTCCTTGTTTGGAGTATCAACCTGTGTAGTGTTGAAGGCTGTTTTATACGAGTTGTATTCAGCTCCATGCATCATGCGGTTAGGGAGAAAAAGGGCAGCTGCTTGTGTAGCTTCCATCATCTCTCTCTCTTTATACTCTCTCTCTAGCATAATGTTCTCCAGCTCTTTATCAGCAAAAGCCCGTCTCTTTCTCATCCTGTCACTTACAGGGGGTGGCAAAGGTGAATTCCCTCCCAGGTAAGGGTCTGCTGGAAGAGGACGGTAACCTAAAACAACACAGCAGCGTTAGGAATAAAGCTGCACAAATTGAAAAACATCCAAGCTGTGTTTGTAAAAGAGACAGTCCCAACGGGCGCCGAGCACTCGCTACAAACCCTGGAGACCACCAGCTCCTGCTGAAGTCACTGTGCCCCAGAGGCTCAGCTCCCTGCGCCGTCAGGCACGGGCAGTACAAGTTCCTCAGCGCCGATAAGCCAGCCCTGCTCCTCTTACATGTGGAGTCTCCTTCAAAGCTAGCTGATTAGTAGGTTTAAAAAGCAACTCCAAAACAGCAGATCAGGGAGAGGGTTGGGGGGTGAGGGCGGCGGGGGGTGGCAAAGCAATTCTCTGCGTTATGACTAGTATTGCATCACTGCGGCTTAAGGAGAAAAACACCAATTTTTAACAAATAAAAAAAAAAAAATCAAGTATTTTATTTCATCTGAGCAAAAAAAGAACCTAAATAAAACATAAATATTGAGTTTCCAGTATAGTCAATTACCAGGCTAACTGGATTCGTTTAATATAACTGATAGGGTCAAATCCTGTTTGCTCTACCCAGACAAGTAATCCCATTGAATTAATGGAACCACTTACATGAGTAAGGAGAACAGGGTTTTAACCTGTTTTCACTCCCATTCCTCTCACACAGGTTTCCCCATTGCCAAGGAAGTTATCTATACCTACAGCTGATGCTTTTTCTATTCTCTAAAGATGATGACTATGTACACATTCCTACAGATGGCAGAAAATTCCAAGGAAAACTAGGAGAAAAGAAAGAGAAAGGTAAGATAAATTACAGGAAAGAAGAGATTTTTTTTTTAAGAGGGAATTGTAGATGAAAATTGGAGGTTTCTAACAGGACAAAATTTGAATTGTGCTTGCACAGGCAAAGAAAAGAGCTTTCTATTTTTTGGGGGGAGGAGGGAGGGTAGATTTGAGAACTGTGATGTTTTACAGGGCTACAGTTTAGAAAGTAATGTCGGCAGACATAGAAATAAATTTGGGCACAATCCGAAGAGGGCAGGAAGAACAAAAAAATACATGCTTTCACTAAAATGTCCATCTTTAAAATATCACTCTTCCACAGTTAACGTTTT
>BJBW01001768.1:72200-109098 GCA_004320125.1 Scolopax mira | reverse complement strand
AAAAAAAAAGAGGGGAAAAAAAAAAGAGGGAAAAAAAAAAGAGGGAAAAAAAAAAGAGGGAAAAAAAAAAAAGAGCAGCCTATTACGCATATATTAGTATTGATAACCCAGCAAACGGTGCTGTTGTGTTAGGCATCCAGATCAAAAGGAGGAGGCGGAAAGAAAAAAAAAAACCTAATTGATTTACTCATTTGCTGATAAAAAACAAGCGCGGGTAAAGAACCCCGCGCTGCCAAACGCCGCCGGGTAGTCATGTAAAAAGAATGTCAGCTTGTAACAGTAACTCTCAAATTTCAAATTACCGTTGCTAGCATTTCAGGCATTATATGCAGTAACTGACATTCCAGCCACGAAGGGCAGAAGCCGCGGGCGGAGGCTCCGAGGGCACCCGGCTCCCGTTCGGGCGCGGGCGGCGGGGACCTTCGGACCCTCGGCCACCCGGCGCCGGGAGCGGACCGCGCTTTAGCGCCGTTCCTCGTCTATTTCGGGAGATATCGCTGCATTTCACGACGCGTGTGCGTGAGGAGCCGCGCCTGGGCCGGGAGCTGGGGGTTCTCCCGGGGCAGAGCGAGGTTTCCCCGCTGGCGGCCGGAGCCGAGGGCGGCCCGCGGAAGGGCGGGGAGATCGCTCTTACCTTCCAGGATGCTCTTGGCCAGGAGGCTGGGGGTTCGGACGTGCCTCTGGTAGACGGCTTTGCGCTCCAGGCTCGCCTGCTTCCCCGCCAGACCCTTCTTGTCCTAGGAAAGCCACCGGCCGGCGCCGTCAGCCCGAGGGCCGCCCGCCCCGTCCCGTCCCGTCGCGTCCCTTCCCGACCTGTCCCGTCCCGTCCCCTCTCACCTCGGTGGCCTGCTGCCGTCGGAGCGCCACCTGGGCGGCCATGACCCGCTGCCGCTCCACCACCAGCAGGCAGTTGGCGCACTGGCAGTCGCGCCAGCGGCAGAACCGCTTGTGTCCCTTCAGGCACGACACCACGCCGTGGTTGCGGCACCGGGCGCACTTGGGCGTGCGGCTCAGCTTCCGCGGCTCGCCCCGCCGCGGGGCCGCCGCCGCCCCCTCCTCGCCTTCCTCCTCCTCCTCTTCCTCCTCCGGGCCGGCGCTGCTGCGCGGCGCGTCGGGGGCCTCGGCCGTCTCCCCCTCCACGCTCTCCACGTCGATCTCCCAGTCGGCGGCGGTGCGTCCTTCGGCCATGGCTCCTCGGCGGCGCAGCTGCAAGAGAGGTGTCAGGCCGCCCGCCCCCGCGGCGGGACGGCAGCCCGGGCACACCCGGCTCCCGCGATGCCCTCCGCCGCCCGGCCCCGCCGGCAACCCCGCCGAGACGCGCCCCCGTCGGGAAGCCATGGCAGAGCCCGCTCGGGATGTCACCACCCCTCCGTGCCCCTCGACGGCCACTTTTCCCCTCGCCCGCCCTGGCTTCCCGGGGAACTGCGCTGGCCCGCCGCAGAAAGGAGAGCGTCTCCAGCGCGCAGGATGCGGGAGAAACCGCCGCAGGGCGATGCCGGGCGCCGCAGGGCTGCGAGGCTGTCAGCTCCCCGCGGGGACCTGTTTATTTCAGGATCCTGACAACCCTCCCCCTGCCCGCCGCCTTCAGACTGAAGGGACAGGTTGGGAACACCTGGGCTGCACACACCCCCTCTGTCCGCCCCGGCGATCAGGGGCTGTGTGTGTTCCTGACCCCTCGGCACCGACCCCACTCTTCAGACTCCCACCCGCCCTCCCCCCCGCATTTTGCACTTACCCTAGCTCCGCGCCCGAGGCTGGCAAGGCGGTGCAGGCGGCCCCGCAGCCCCCCACCCACCGCGCGGCTAGCAAGGCCGCCCCTGCCCAAGCCCACCGGGTGGCAGGGGACTCGCTATCCCCGTCAACCCGGGGGCTCAAGGCTCTCCCGCAGCCGGGACGCCGCGCCGTCGGGGGCGGGGGGGAGGGCAGAGAGGAAGGGGAAACGGAGGCTGACGGCTCGAACCCTGCCGTGCGTGGGTGCGGGGTGTTCGCGGGCCGCTGGCACCAGCCTCGCCCACGCCGCGCCCGCCCCACGGCTCAGTGCCCGCCGCGCCGGCCCCGCCGCGTTATCAGCGCCCGCCACCACCGCCCGCGCCGCCCATTGGGCCCGCGCCCCGCGGCCGCGGCTCTGATTGGCCCACACTGCTGCCGCCCCGCCCCCCACCCCCCCACGCGTGTGTGCCCGCTGCTCACCCGTGGGTGCGGGCAGGCGTGGGGTGCGGGGGGCTGGGGGGGGGCGCAGGCGGCGTGTGGCGGTCTTTAATTTTAGGTGGAAAAAAGGCGGCGGGGGCGGGGGGGAGGGGAAGACAAGGAGGAAAGGCGGTAACACGCGTGATGGTGGCACTGAGGACACAGCCCCACGGGCGAGCGGCGTTCCCCGAACCGGGGAGCGGACCGAGGGCGCGGATTTAAACGGCTGGAGCAGCCGCTGCCTTTTTTCGTTTGCGGTGGTTGGCGTTGCTCGCGCCGCCATGGAGGGGACCCGCAGCAACGGCGTTTTTTTCTCCTTCCCCCCCACCCCCCCCGAGTCTGGCAATGCAACGGAATCGCCGTTGTCTCATTGCCCAGTCGGGAATGGAGGCACGGGAAAATATTCCTTTATTTTTTGGGGCATTCCCTCCGCCTATCAGCGGCATTTTCCAACGGCACCGGGCTGTCGAGTAACCGTCTCCCTGTCGGAGACCGGAGTCGGTCGGTGACCGGAGAACGAAGATTTCCGTTCAGAAATCGGGAAATGCCCCTGGGCTCCCAAAACAGGGAGCGATCGACATTGTAAGGCACCAAGTCTCGGCCGTGCCAGAGAGGCGTTTGAGCTCGGGGCTTCCGTCCGTGGAGATGGGAATTCCCACCGGGCAGAAGCGGACAAACTACAGCTGGGCAGCCTTCAGCGCCCAGGGCAGGGGAAGAGCTACCGGCTTTAAGCGGGGTATCCCCAGGACAAAAAAAAAAAGAAAAAAAAAAAAAAGAAAAAAAAGAGAGAAGGGAGGCATGCGGGAGGAGAGCATCAGTTCCCCGCCAGTGTGCTGATCAAAAACTAAGGATATGTGGAACACGCGGCCGAAACTGTCCTCCGGAAAGGAGAATTGTTTTGCTCTTTCTCTGAGCAGCGCGTGTGTATAATAAATACTGGTAATGTTCCTGTGTATAATAAACACGGGCACCCACACCCGCGGCGAGCGCACGGACCGGCTGCCGGCCGCCGGTTCGTCACGGAAAAACCCTGCTGCTCCCGCAGCCCGGCAGGACGGGGGCCGGCGGGCGGGCGACGGGGCGGGCGTGGGCTGCGGGGCACCTGCGGGGAGGGAGGGAGCGTTCGTCCCGAGAGAGAGTTTGTCCCCCTTCGGGCCGCACCGCCGCCGAGCGCTCACGTCGGGGGAGCGGGGAGCGGGAAGCGCATCCCCCGACGGCAGGTATTATTAATCCCCCCAAAAGAGCCTGGCTACTGTTTGACTTGCAAGCATGACTAAAAGGCAAATACCCAAGGAATTCCACTTTCCCCCTTGGGGTCCCTCTTAAAAGGCACAGGCATGACAAAGGACCTGCTAGGTTAGGAAACAGAAGTCCCCTTTGCTTGTAAACCGACACCAAATTACAAAGTACGATTCTGCGGGCCGCTGGAGTAAATTACAAAACAGTTCGCCTCCTGTTTACTTTATCCACAGGGAACTGTGAAACCCAGCCACGATTTTCAAGTCTGTTTGTGTAACTTTTCTTCCTCTCCTCTTCGTTTGCGCTGGGCTCCGCGGCGCGTTGGCGCTTCCCTCCGCCATCCAGCCCCTCTCCCCCTGCTCTCCGGCGGGGAGAGGTGCCCCTGCCGCCCGCCGGTGGGACGCGGACCGGGGGAGCGGACCGCGGTCTCCGGACCCCCTGCTGCCACTCGTGTGCCGCGGAGACCTCCGCTCCCGCTCGGACACCCCGCTGCGGGCCGTCGGAGGACAGCCGTGCCCGCTGTTTGCTGACGCGAGCAGATGCAGGGCCGTGCCGGGAATGTCACCGATTTCTACGCAAGGAAAGCGTGGAAGCCCGCAGGGTGTAACTGTGCATCCACCTGCCCCGCTACAACGCTCCCCGGCTGGACGCCCCACCGTCTCCTAGCCCCCATCCCTGCGGGTCCGCTCTGCCCGGAGCGGCGGCCCGCGGCCGCGGGGGTGCTCCCGGTCTCCTTCAGAGCCCCCTCCGCCCGGCCTCGCCCCTGCCTTCCTCTTCTCCGGCGGTACCACGGGGGTCGCCACCCGGGAGCGGGGCGGCGATGTGCCCGACCCCGGCGGTGAACAGGGGTCGTGCGGGCCGGTGACAGCGTCCTGGCCGGTGAAAAGCGGAGGGGAAGAGCGGCTCCGGGGCATTGAGAAGACCGTGAACAGGTCTCCCTTGACCGTCGGCAGCGGCGGGACCGGTGCCCAGCGCCGGGCCCTGCTTTGCATCCCTTTCCCGGTCGGCGGGGACGGCGGGCGGGCAGGTGCAGGTGCCGCCGTTCCCCCGCTCCTTGCCTCCCCAGCCCTCCCTTCCTCCCGGGAAATTTATTAGCGAGGTTAGGGCAGGCTAACCAAACGGCAACCCCGGGTGCAATTTCCCCGCCAGGAATGCTTTGATCTCGCCCTCTCCCCGCGCCGTCGGGAGCAGATTACATTGCCAAACGCGGGAGATCCCCGCCGCTTGTTTAGTCAGAGATGTTACCAGTTAATTTGAAACAAATTGCCTCTGCCCCCTTCCCTCTCCCCACCGCTCGCCCGCCCGCTCCCCCTCCTTCCCCGGCCAGGGGTGACGGTGCCGGGACAGGGGCTCCCGCCGTGCCGTCCAGCTGCCACCCCCGGCACCGCGGTGTCGGGGACCCGTAACGGCACGCTTTGGACCAGGCTCCGGGCCCTGCGAGACCGGCTTCTCCTCCGCGGAACATAGAGCTACCATGTCTTTGTTCCAGCGAAGACGTCGGGATTTCCCAGGTGCTCGCAATCGTGGGGACAAAAAAAAAAAAAAAATAAAAGGAAGAATCACCTTTTCCGGGTATTATCCAACTAGTAAAAACCTTGATTTCTTTTGCAGCTTTCTTTCTTAAAAATGTGGATTTTTTTTTCCCTACATCAGAGTCCCTCTGTCTCTTGCAAACAGCACCTACATCAAAGTAAACCTGGATGACATTTTTGTCCTGTGACACAGACCTTTCTAAATCGGTTGTACCTTAAATGTTTTAAACAAGTAATTTCAGTTTTCATATTTGTGTTTTAAACAGATGGTAATTGTTTGATTTTTTTATTTTTTAATACATAGCTACCTAACATGTTTGTAAGCAGGTTTACACACGGGGTCAGAGGAAGAATGTTCTGTTAGTTCTGCATGTCAATCAAATAAATGTAATAAAAACATATAATAAAGATGTAAGAAATGTTGAGGCAATGTGTTCAGTATACCATGATATGGAAGTAAATTTTATTGACTGTGAGAGTGATTCCACGGCCTTTGTAGGAATGTTTGCTTTGGCAAGGAGGGCAAGGGTTAGCCTTTACAGGGAAACTTGCATATCGTACCAGGATAATCTTCAGTCGTGTAAAACTGGGTTGATATCAAAAGCAGTAACGGTGATCAGAGCAGGATTGCCACTTTGGGTGCAGTTAGGCAAAGTCTGATGGGAGGCATCAATGGAAAGTTTCCCATGGGCATAGACAGCTTTGGATCACAGACTCATAGAATGGCAGGGGTTGGAAAGGACCTTTGGAGATCATCTAGTCCAATCCCCTTCCCAAAGCAGATTCATAGAATCATAGAATTGTCTAGGTTGGAAAGGACCCTTCAGATGATTGAGTCCAGGCACAGGAACTGGCATCAGGGTGCAGCAGAGCTTCCCATCTACAACCCTTTTCACCCTGGCAGCTGCCAGGCAGAAGAGTTGAGTTCCCAGAGAGGAAGAAGGGGTTAGCTGGAAGGGCAAGTTTGCCCTCCACAGCAGATCTCTCTGAGGAGTCTGACTCATCATGGCTCATCAGGGCTGCACCAGGGAGGCACATTCTGGCCCATGTCTCTGCAAATGCGACCACGCAGGTGAGGTGATCATGAGACGAAGCAAGGAAGAAACATGGCTCAGTGGAACCAGAACACTCTGCTCTGCAGCCTCCAGTTTCATGGACAGGGGACATGCGGGCAGACCTAGAGAGACCTAGCCAAAACTAATCCAAACCAGTCCCTATCCAATCCCGTGCTGGAATTTGGAATTTAAACGAAAATGCCACGAGGAGGGCTTGTGTGCCATCCACAAAGCAGCAGCTTTGCTCTGGCTTATAAACAAGGCTGACCTTTGGTTTGCCAGCATTTAATAAGCCAGTAGACATTTGGCAGATCTCTTGCTAAAATGTACTAGAAAGTTGGATCAACTCTCAGCATGAATATCAAGAATCCAATATACAAGCAGTGAGCATAGCAAATTGTCAAGTCAGCAACTAATGTACTTCACTATAATCTTCCCAAATGTCTTAAGTAGTTTGGCAAATCTCTTGTTGCAATAAATTCTAGTGAAGTTTTGGGTTTTATTTTTTTTCAACATATGGCCTTAAAAAGTAACTTAGCCAAGAATATATTTAGAGTCACTGCAGAGTTTGCTGGAGATGTTGTCTCAAAACTTGTTTGCACTCTGGCAGTTTTATTCAAATGTCAACCAGATGCAGAAAGTGTGGGGTTTGGGGTTTTATTTTACAGTCTTGGAAAGTAAAGGTCAAGTCTCTGCAACGTAAATTGTCTTTTTGGTTGCCATATTTTAGCGGAACAGTAAGAAGCCTTGCTAATAAACTGTTTTGTGGTGGCTTTTTTCCCTTCCCCTCAGGATGCATTACAGTCATATGCAAAATATTTAAAATGCCAATAAGATACCTGCTAAATCAAATAAGTTGGGTAGGCTACGCCGTGCCTAGGGGTAAAAATTCAATCACAAAACATAACTAACCAGACTCTGTTCTCATTTACTAGGTAGCTCACGGTCTCTGAGTAGCCTTACTGAAATAAATAGGATGACGTGAGGTATTAACCAGGATGAAAAAAAGCATCAGAATCTGCAATGTATCAGTTAAAATAAACCAGAGAGTTTCAGGCTCAGGCCATATTGACACACACAGGTATCTAGGTCGCTCTAAAGGCTGCTTGTTACACTCCTACCAGCCAGAAAGTTTGCACAACCATTCACAGGAAGTGATATTGCACACCATATAAATACAAGTATCAGACTTCACTATGGGTCTACTCTGGAGTATGCAGAGGTCTGAGATAGTAGAGGTGAGTGGGATCTGCTCAGAGCTCACAGCATCTCCGAGGGAATGCGAGACAGTCTAGCTCTCTGGAAACCATGCAGAAAACACGGTGTAGTGCTTCCCCACTTTTGGCATTTCCATTGAACCTCTCTGGATGATTTTGCCATCTACCTTTCTGAGAACTTACCTTGAAAATCAGGGGACCCTTTGCTGTAGCTCCAGGAGAAGGAGATCTGTCCACATGGCATGTGCTCATGTGCAGATACTGTGAACTCCCAACTTACTTGGCTCTTGGATATCAATTAGGGAAAGAGGAAAGGAAGGGATGAACTTCCAGGTGTGATACTGATGTATTTCAAACCCGTCCCACACTTAACAGGAAGCATTTATGGTCTCACGACCCCCTTGCAGAAGTTCTGAATTGATGTTTGAGTTGAAGAGATTTGTGCAGCTATACAAATAAAATATGATCCTATTTCAGGTGCTGGTTTGGTTTTTTTTTGTTTTTTTTTTTTAATTTTTTCATTTTCAGTTAGTACTTATGCACATCCAGGGGATTTTCCACACTTGGTCCACACATCATTCCTACCATGTTTTTTTGAGGGGGTATGAGTATAGCTGCTGCCAGCCTCTCTCTGTCTCAGGTGGCATCCCTGGGACTTCCAGCTCCCATCAGAGCCAATATAAATGGAGGGATCACACCTTCTGAAGAGATGCCATTGCCACTACAGGAGAAAGCCCTGCCCGGCCTGGACACAGCATCTATGTATTAAGAGGCCCTTAGGAGCATCCCATTTACTGTTTCCCTTGTTCTGCCCTTGTTTCACTCTTGGTTGCAGCGCTAAGCAGTGGTTTGGCAAACACACTTATGCCTCTGCCCCAGCTTGTGAATTTGTCCAATAGCAGAAGAAAGCAGGACTGAAGTATACGTTTTTATTCTGACATATCTGTAAAGGGGAACATGGGAGCTGTAACTGCTGCAAAATCTTTTCCCCTCACAAGTTCACCTGCTCATTGACTGGCTTGAATTTGACTCTTGGAATAGATATGCTGGTCATGTCTGTAGGCAGAGCTCATCCTGATCAGGCATTTAGGACTGTGGCTTAACACATGGCCACACATCAGATTTATCTGGATACATTTGCTTTGTAAAATCATAAAAGAAAAGCAAAGAATAGGTGAAAATTATTCCTACATTAGAAAAACCCTTGCTAGTGTGGAATGTATAATAAATATATATTTAATAAAAGCTGTGTTTATTATTATAAACACAAATCCAGGTGAAAATCTAAGGCATAAAGCTGTCCTGAAAGGTGCAGCCACTCTATTCTGGGATCAAACTCTTCCCTTCATTCCATACAGACACCCCATTGAAATCCTTGAGATTAAATGGGCATAAGTCTGAGTTTAACATATTGCAGATGTGTATATATATTAAGAACATTGGATGCATTGTACTAAAAAATGCTATTTTACTTATGGTATTTTTTCAGCACTTATGATTACTTGCAATAATAAAAAAGACTATTCCACAAACTACGCTAAGATCATATGACATAGCGAGCACACTGTCATCTACTTCATGATTTAACATCTGTGACACTTCAGTAATTCGCGGTCTTTGGCCATCCAACATGATATCAACTATGCAAAGTGTCAAACCACTCAGTGCATAAAATTAACCAGCTTGAGAAGTAAAGGGCTGTAACCAGCTCTGCTGAAGTCAACAGAAAACCTCCTATGTCGATTGTAGGGGAAGTTGGGTAAGGCCCATATTTAATTCTCTTTGACTTAAAAGAGAAGACAATGCGCTGTTCAGAGATTCTGCCTGCATGGCTGGTTTGCTGGCAGTACGATCCACAAAACACTGGGCTTGAGGAGTTTCTTGCCAGTTCTTCTTCAACTATTCTCCTCAGAAAGAAGGTGAGAGGAGCTGCTGTGCCACAGGGCTGGGGCAGCACCACCTTGCTGACATCAATCTGGCACATCTCCATCTCCTCTGTGACTCCCATCAGAAGGATTTTGTCTTTAAGGCCCACTTTTCTGGTCTATAGGGAATATTTTCCATCCCATACCAGACGGTAGCACAGAAACACCAACACCTCAGCGAAAATGTCCAACCAGTTGATACCACCCAGTTCAACCATGTGCTGAAGACCTGGGGGATGCACAATTTGTGGGATTTATAGGTATAAATGACTAGTTCCTTCTTCTAAATAGTAATGAAAAAACTATTTCAGAAAACATTTATGATAGCAAGACAGCTGGTTCAGGGGAGAAAAAAAAGTCATCAGAATTTTTAGTCAAGGAGTAAGGAAACATGAATTTGTCCAAGGACCTACCCCATTCGTAGTGTTGTACTGACTTGCAAAACTCATCACCACCAGGTAACAGAATTCATGACATAATAATTAAGCTAGTGCTCTCCATAATCAACCCACTGAAGGATGTGCAACAACAGGAGATACACCCCAGCCTCAAGCACTACTGAGTGAACTCCACTAATTTCATCCAGAGGCACCATAAAATCCGAACCATGAAATTGTGGAAGTAAACGGTGGCTCACCCCCAACTTCCACACAGCCAGACTGTGTCCAGTTAGGGATCACTGCAACATGAATGTGATAATCTCTCACTGTTCAAATTCCTTCCAGTTTTTCTTTGGCTGTACATCATGCATCTCTTAAAATCAGTGGAATTACCATGCATTGAAAGGAGCATATTACAGGGATATCAATGTGTTTCAATACAAGGAAAATTTTCTGGGACCTTAAAATAAATGTTTATCTAGATAAGACTGAATTTTAATTAAATTGTTTCCTATATTCTTTGCCTACACAGGAATTAGTTTAAGCCTGGGAACAAAAGATAATTATATCAGTAAAGTTTTAAGATTTTCATTATAACTGAATTGCAAATAACTGGGATGCAAATTGACAAATAAGGTTTTCCTTTCCTTGTGCCCTGCCTTGTGATCACATCTCTCCACAAGTCAGTGGCTGTTCTGCCTGCATCAGGGCTGCCTGCACAAAAGTGTGTAACGCACAAATGCAGGCAAGGTAGAAATGTCGTTGTACATGATTTGAGAGCTCAGTTCCATTATATAGCAGAATAATAATAGACAATAATAAATGAGAGTTCTCGTCTCTCTTCTTTGGCTGCATCGGTGTAGCTGAGTCAGAAGAGACCACATCTCGTTTTTCCAATGTGTGCTTTTGTTAGGTCAATAGAGAGACTGTTACAGAGTGGTAATGTGAGCTGGGTAATGTGTGCAGGTTCTGGGGCTTTATTGTGTCCCTGCTATGTTAATTAGTATTAGGAACATGATGGATTGGCAACACGTGTATTTTCTGAGTCTTAAACCAGCCCTGAGAGTTTAGCACTCCATTAGTTACACATCACAGGAACCCAGGGATGTTTACTCAAAAAAGTATCACTTACAAGAATGAAACATTCTAATTCATTCCTGATAGAGGCTGTGGGGGACACCCACCCCATGTTCAGACCCCACTGGACTGCACTCCAACCCAGCCCTGGGTCACGCTGGGAGACTCACATCAAAAGTCTCTCCAAAGCAGCTCTCCAGGGAGGAGGAGATGGAGAAGCACCAACCTGGACAAGTAAGGAGCTTCTCTTCAGAGCTTCTCTGATAGAGAAGATCAGAGCAGGGAGTTTTGTGGGAGATGGGTAGGGTGCATCTCCCAGTGAAATTCCTCCCCAGAAGAGAAGGCAGAGGAACTGATAGGGGTTTTCCTTCTCCTGGTCCTGACAGCCTCCTCTCCCCAAGCGGTGCTGTCATACCAGCCAGCAAAGAAACTCTAACTCTCCTCTCTGCAAATAGGAGATGCAAATCGGCATGGGGGACAAAATTCCAAAAGGATCTCAACCCTTCTTAAAAAGCCAAGGAGAAATGGTAAAACTAGATATAATTTTTCCATAGTCAGATCCAATGGACTGATCCTTCCACGTACCAAGCAACATGGAAAGCTCAGCTCTGCTCCCTGATGGTGTGCCTCCCTGGACAAATTCTTTGAAGTTTCATGCCTTGAGCGGTGTGGGAGAAGGCCACCCATTCCATATAGTTCTTCCAAGGAAACACTGGGAACTCCAGAAGACAACAGCAGCTCTATTTCCTTTTCTTGATGCAAACTTCCTCTCTCATTACCAAGCAACCTCATGAGTCTCAGGAGCAGCTTTGTTTCTTGAATACACCTTTCTTCCCCATCCCAGTCCCCTTCAGCTCAAACTGGGCCTGTTAGGCTGATGTTTATCTTCTTTCTAGTAGCCTTAAAAATTCGACCGGAGAAATCTGAAAGCATGACAATGTAAATAATGCAAAAACAAATGCCATCTTCACCTTCCAGCAAATCAGTTGCTTGCTGCGATCACGTTCAGTAACCACCAATTCTGCAGCCATTCTGTAGGCCTGATTTTGGCAAATATTGCGCAATGATTTTGTGTCCTGAATATACAGATGGGATTACCGTTCAGCATTCCAGTTACAATCACTAGCAATCAATAATTAGAAGAACCTAA
The DNA here is from genome assembly GCA_004320125.1 of Scolopax mira. Classification (NCBI taxonomy): domain Eukaryota; kingdom Metazoa; phylum Chordata; class Aves; order Charadriiformes; family Scolopacidae; genus Scolopax; species Scolopax mira. The sequence continues at coordinate 97,336 of BJBW01001768.1, read as the reverse complement.
TAGCAGGCCTCATACTCCTCTTGTTTTGTTTTTGGCATGGTTTATACTAGCTAGAAGTACAAATGATTTGTACAGCCAAGTGTGCTAACAGCAGTAGTTGATGTAACTACAATTAGTTGCGTTGGCCTTGTGTGTTGAAACATATATGTTGCAAATCCCAGAAACACAAACTCAAATGGATGGTTACAATCAGGAAAGAGGTAGTCGTGGTTTGGTGATCCTGACACACTGGTAGTCAAAAATAAATGCTATATTAACTTGAAAGTTAAAGATGGCCAATCTAGATCTTGCTGGAGCAAAAATATATTAATTGAACAGTGTTTTGACTGCAATCATACTTTAAGGAGTGCTGTAATTTTATTATTTTAGTGAATGAAAGCAATGTTAACAGTGCTGCTGTTCACAACTATGAAACTAAGAGGCAATTTGGGGTAATTAAAAGGACAACAACATCTAAAGAGATACTTTTCTGGTCTGCATCAGATTCTTCAATGTACAAGACGTCATGTCTACCTTTCAGCCATCAGACCATGTCAGCATCTGAACAGCCACAAATAACACACCCAGGACAAGCCAGATGCGCTGGTATGAACAGAGAAGCCAGATCAGCATGTGGCAAGACACTTTAGCACCACAGTTTGCCACCTCTTAGTACATCAGACAAGAATGATCAGAATCAGGAGTATGATGATCACTTCTTAAAGTCTGCTCTCCGGCAAAGTCGTTTTTGGACAGTCGGGCAAGTAATCCTTTGGTTCTGTAACATTAGGAGTGCAAGTTTACTAACTTGCATTTCGTGTTCAGCCTCTCACACTGCAGCCCTAAAACCTGACAGCAGCCTCAGAGCAGTGCCAAAATACAAGCAGGCAAGTCCAATCATAATCCTTTGCAGGATGCTGTGCTCTGCAGTCATTTCCTGCTTCTCACATGTAAAGGTAACAGACACAGCTAAAGAGGCTGAAATGGTCTTTATGGCTTGGCACATCTCTAATAAAAAAAGTACCTTGATCATGCAAAGAAAGGGACAGTTCTGGGATATAAATACTGCAGAAATTGGGAACTTCTGTGGCAGGCAGAACATCTGTTTATTACATTTTCCAGTGTTTTATTTTCAGTTGCCCATGACAAAGAATCAGAACTTTTAACAGCGCAAACCGTGCTCAGTCATAAACACAAAACTATCCTTTTAAGGCATCTTGAGCATTATAAAAAAACCAGCTTTATTATAGGGAACTGACAGAGAGTCAGAAATCAGGGCACAGGAAAGACAGTTCAAGAACAGGCCACCTTTTATGAAGAAAGTATATTGCATATTTTAAGTGTATTTTACTTACAGGTGAGGGGATTTATTTTGTGTGAACATAAATACTTTAAGCAGCATGAAGGAAAATTTTAAGAAAAGCTTCTTGTGGTAAAACAATCTGCACTAGAGTCCTACAAAAAATCCCTGCAACAATATTAACCTACTGACACTCATGTCGAAGAAGGAGTCTTGGTAACATAAACTTCACTCTGTGTTGTACGTTAGTGCAATATCAGTACTGAACGAGAAAGAGGATGTGTTCCAAAAAATGTTATTGTTAATGGGAAAATCAGAAAACACCACACTTGGCAGTGAAGTCCATAAGGAAATTCACTTGAGGCCACATCCAAGGTATTACTGACTTTGGTTTAGGCTTTGTTTTATGTGAACCACTGAAAAGTGTTACATGGTGAACTCACTTCACTGTAATGCAATGCTCTTTTATTAAATATATCTTTGATGGGTCCCTGGGCCAGCCCAAGACCTCAGAATGAGGCAAACATAAAGCAAAGCAGTCATCCAACCAAAATGATTCTATGATTCAGTAAAATGAAGTTCCTACTCAAACTCAAAGCGAACCAGATCAAAGTAGCTCTACGCAGAAAGAGCACTGTTTGGACCTACTGAGATAGAACCGAATATGAAATTAGAAAACCAACCTACAGCCATTTGCATGACTTATTGCTTCTCAAATTCTTCCAAGCTGGAGACAGGCAACCAGCTTCTCTAGAGAAACTCTCTCCCAAAATACCAGTATCCTGAGCATCTACACAAAAAGAGGTTCATCAAGGCCCTAGAATAAGGCACCAAGGCCACAGCAGACCACTGTGAGTATCCTTGACTGCCTATGTCCTAAAGATAAAGGACACAAGCCAGAGCAAACTAGACCAGAAATATTAATGGAACCTCTTCCAACACTAATGATTTGACAAAATGCTTGACATTAATTTTTTTAATGGGAAAGAAATGTTCCAATGCATATTCTTCCCATAATTGCAGGAAGGTTACTGAACTAGCTGAATCTTGCCCTTCCAGTATCTAGAGTTGCAATAGGGATCAGCAGAAGAGTGGTGGCAAGGGGAATTTCCTTTGCTCTTTGAGCAAAGGGTTTAGCTGAAGAGAGATGTACAAGAAATGCTCCCACAGCTCCCTGCCTCTGGGCAGGGCAATCTCCACACTTGCTCCAGACACAGAGACAGTTTAAAAGTACAACCTATAATGAAGTGCCACAGATTTTCTTTACATCCTACTTCACCAGATGCTATCATTTATGAGAGGGTGAAAAAAAGCTCACGGAGTCCAGGCTAACTCCCTGCTGTTCCTGTCCTGACAGCTTGAGCCCATCCCTGTAGGTATTTGTCTTCCACTGGGAATTTCTCTATCCCCTCCTGACTCCTGGTACTGGCACTTGTGACATCCACTGGATATGTCAAAGCTTACATTTCTTATCATATTCTATCATGTTGGGTATCATGACTGCATTTGCTCCTGTGTGCCCAAGACATTTGTCATGGTATTAAAATCCAAGCACACCTAGCATCAAAAGTCCATAACCAAGAGCAGCAGTGAAAACTGGATTTTCACATCTTGTATTAATATATGTATTTCTAAACATAAAGTCTAATTAGACATAATTAATCTAATCAGCTATACTATTACAAATAGCAAACAGAGAAGTAGGCTTTTTTAAGCAGGCATCTTGAAAAAAAAAAAAAAAAAAAAAACAAAACAGAAAAGACAGCTTTTCACAAATCAGAAAACATCCCACCGGCAAACCAAACCCACACTCCCTCTCCCTCACTTCAAAATCAAGACTTTAGGATGTCCCAAATAACAGTGCAGTTAGGATATTTTTAATGCACAGGGGATTAATTTAAAGCCTATCAAGAGGGCTGCTCCAGAGGTAGGATATAGCATGGACTTTCGGCATGAAGAGGAAGATAGCCAAGGCAAATCTTAATTCCACTAGATATACCAGGCATTAACACAGACACTTTGTTTTGACTACGAAATGTTTGTCATTTGAGAATGTGAAACAAAGAGCTGTTTTGGCATCAGCTTCACTCTCCAGGCAGACTTACAGCTCATCCTCTGATAGAGTGCATTTAGAGTAGTTCAAGATAAAAAATGTCAAAAGAAGGGTGTGATGCATCCAAGACAGAGGTAACTGGGAAAAAGGTTTGCCTCTTCACATGGAAAAGCAACTAGCGGTCCAGCATGAAAGTACCTCAGTCAAAAGGGTGTACACATCATCCACAAATATCACAAACTACTGACATTGCCAGACATCTCTGGATTGATCCAACACTGGTTAACTTTCCTCCACTGTCACCATTCTACTGTGTAGTAGCAAAAAGAGTTTTGGTAATACGCATTTTACACGCTGAGAAAAAAAAAATAAGTTTATCGAATGATAAAGGAGAAAGACAGTATCAGGTGCCTTGAGACCTTGAGACATTTGATGATCCAAAGGTTTGGCATACGGCTTCCTCAAGTATTCCTCCTTTATTTTGTTGAGCCCCTTTTGTTTATCCAGGATAAACAAAACTCCTTTGACATCTTCAACTTCTGTGAAAGAGTAGTTCAAAGCACAGTTGGGTGTGTGTATGTGTGTGTATTGCATATGCATGCAAGGCGTATGCATAAGCATGTGGACACTACTGCATCTTTTTTGTTTGTTTGTTTCTGATTTTCTCCCACTAGATGGAGTTTGTTGACTTTGGTAGTTCCTGCTGCAGCTGTGTTCCAATGCCATTATTAATGGTTGTGTGTCTGTGTGCATGACAGTGATGTTAATAATCTGATTGTGTTTAGTTATGAGTTAATTTTAGAAAGGCTAGTAAGCAGCGACTACCATGTTAATGAAAAAAAAAAAGATTACATTAGAAAATAAGAAATATGCAGCTTGTCTCTTGAGTAACTTAAAACATTATATGGAGTGGAACCAAGATACAATATGATAATTTGGGTCTCATGTCAAATGTGACACCAAACCTACCTCTGTCTCAGTGCAAAACCTGCCAGTAGCTCCAGCCAGCAGATAATACTGATTCATATGCAGAATGCCCAAGGCTGCACAGTTTGGATCTGTCCTTTTATTTGCTTAATTTCATCAATGAAAACTGAACCTAAGGATCAAACCCAAGGACTTGATTTACTCCTGTCTCCATTCTTTTTGACAGTGGATGCAGAGGATATAGGAGTCCCTTACTGTGGAAAAAGCCCTTCTTTCACTGTTGGCTTCCCTTCTCCTTCTCCTTCTCCTTCTCCTTCTCCTTCTCCTTCTCCTTCTCCTTCTCCTTCTTTCTCCTTCTCCTTCTCCTTCTCTTTCTCATTCTCCTTCTCCCTCTCCTTCATGTCTGTTGTTGTTGATTCTGGACAGAATTCAGGTACTGTTGCAATACAGACCTTTAAATTCTTCACTAATGAAGAATTCCTTGTAGTGCTTGACATGAGGTAGCACGTGATAACATCTTCCTTGACCTTAACCTGTGGTAACGGCCTCCTTGGCAACCTGTTTAACAGTTCCAGCCTCGTGGTTACATTAGTTTATATAGGAACTTCAGTGGGGTTAAGCAAGAAAGAAGGCAATTGGAGTGCTACAAGAAAAATTATTAGCACAAGGATTATTTATTAGAACACTGAAATGACAAGGTCTGCATCACTGTTGTACAAGCAGCACATAAAACTGCCTGTGTTCCCCGTCAAGAAGCCAGCCAGGCAGCTTGTTTTGGGCAGGAAGATGGCATTGACTGATTGCAGGGGCCTCCATTCACTTCTCAGGGAAGTGGCTTTCTCTACTGGTATAACTTGTGTATAAAACCTCAGGCACACATAGGAACTACATTCAGGCATGACAGGAAAGTCAGGAGTAAAGGCCACATCTTCTCCACCACTTTGCTGTCCACGGAGAATAGTACAGAGTAAATCACTGCCAGCACAAACAATGGGGAAATTTCATCCTGATTTCATCCTGTATTTGTGCTTCGTAATTTGCTTACAAATGATGATGCAAGTACGTGATGTAAGGGTCTTTCTGTATTGCTACCTGAGAACTGCTTGGATTATTTTATCTACTGCCAAAAAACTTGCCTCTCTTTTGACAGAGGACCTTGCTATCATCACCCATGCCTTCAACTACTGTAATGCCCAGTAAATCTAGCCAGAAACAAAACTGGGAGCAACATTTGACAGCTCTGTGTTACAGAGTACTTCTTCCAGGGGTTCGCAGCAGCAGTGATTTTCAATCAGCAAAACCTGACACTGCCATCCTCGTTTATTAAGCTTCAGAGTGTGTTGCAAGAGACATTTATTCTCCTCGCCCATGTGCTGGTGAACAGAGGACAGTGCTGTAAGTGCTGCCAGCAGGGTTTTCTGCGCACAGCCTGCACTGATGCTTCCTCAGGATTCTGCAAAGCAGCCATTGAGGACAGGAACCAGGAGATTTTTGTGCACATTCGCCATGCCCCCTCACGTAGGTGTGGTGATTACGTGGCAATCCTTGCTGCCCTGCCATCCCAGCCCTGGGAGAAGTGTGGCTCAGTCGTGAGGAGCCACTGATGCTGACCTCCTGGAAACGCCTGCCTCCGCAGAGGCCTCCCTTGGCAAAACTCACTGGTCTAGTGACCAGAGCTTCAGAAATGCACCTGGCTGGACTTTCCCACCAGGCGGTGGAAGGTCAGCGCTGACGGTGAGAGGGGCATGTGGATAAGCTGGCTCCTGTGGTGCTGCCCTTGGGTTTGTTCTCATGGCACGAGGAGCAGGAGTCCTGGGGACCCTGTCCTGCCGCTCTGCTCCTCGCTGCCCTGAGCTAACAGAAGCACAGAATCACACTGTGTAGGAAGGCACCTCTGGAGATCATCTACTCCAACCCTCCTGCCAAACCAGGTCCACCTAGAGCAGGTTGCACAGGAACTTGTCCGGGTGGGTTTTGAACGTCTCCAGAGACGGAGACTCCAGAGGAGGACTTTGTGGCTCTGAAGGACCCACACACAAAGCAGACCCCAAACCCACCCCTGGCTGAACTGCCAGGGCTATGCACAACTCGGGAAGACCAGACCCAGCCCGCTTCGTTATAACGTGATCTGGCTATAAGGTCATCGGGCTGTGACGTCATCAGGCTATGGCGTCATCCGTCCATGACGTCACCCGGCAGGGCGGGGCCAGCGCCGGGGGCCGCGCTAGCAGCGGGCTGACACTAGGTGGGGCCATCGGCCAGGAGGAAGGAGCCCGGCGGGAGGGGGCTGGTGCGGGGGGTGCGGGGGATTTCTCTCCGGGTCCCTGTCCCGCAGGAGCCATGGCCCAGTCTCTTTTGCAAATCCAACCGGTGCTTGGCGGGAATACCGCCAGACCGCCCCGTTCGATGCGAAGTCAAGGCCATGCCTTTGATGTCCCGGTCAAGACAGCACTTACTTTTAATATATGTTTGCGTAATACATGTTACACAGTCTTTTGTGAACTGACTCTTTCTCCTCTGGTCTCGGCTCAGGGATGCCTTCAAAGACAGTTGCATTTCCAGACACTTGGAAGGGGAAAATATAACCCATTTCCCAAGGAGCTCTCAAATATCTTGTACACACAGTTCACATTTTCGCCTGAACTTTTTACTTTGCCAGTTTAAGGAGGAGGAGAGAGCCCCAGGATGATGGACTGGAGTTTCTCAGCATCAGTGATTTTTTGGGGTGCTGGTGAAACAAAAAAGCAATTTAAGTTCCTTCAGGGAGTAATTTTAACCGGTTGCAGATGAATTAAAACCAGGTCACAGTAACTCAGCATTGGCCTCTCCTTTCAGGCCTTGGAAAGAATGCAAAAAACTGGAGGAGTGGTGCTGTGAAGGAGGTGAGGAGTCAGTAGAGCTACTACGAGCAGGATGGTGGTGATTATATTGCCTCTCAGCACACCCACAACCAGTTATTTCTCCTATTGCCAGACCAATGGGACAGCAGAAAAAGTGAAAATCTGTTAAAACAGCAGCCAGCAGTGATGGCCAAATCAGGAAATACGTGAATGCCAGACAATAATTCAACAACCAGGATGTTTGCTTGAGATTTTGGATGTTAAATATATACGGATCACCTGGGGAATTAGTCATAGTTTTCCATATCCATACATCACACAGGTCTGCTAAAACCTCATGCGGGGAACTTTCTGGGGGCAGGGAAGCAGGTCAGAGCACAGTGAAACCAACCCCCCTCACCCCCTGACTTCTGCTGTAGATCACTCTGTTCCCTTTTCAAGGCAACAGCAACATGCACATTGACTCCGATAGGGCAGCCTCAGGCAAGCCACTGAAGGTCAGAAACGGTCCCCTCCCTCCCTCCTTACTTGTTTCAAAGTTCTGCAAAGCAGCCCCAAATCCAGCCCAATCCCCAGTCGCTCACAAGGATTGCCATGATGGATGCCTGCTCTGTGTTCATCCAGCCTAGGTGAGAGTAGCAGAAGTAGGTATGTGTGGGTAAGAAGAAGGAATCCCCTCCTCCCTCTGGACCCTCAGAAATATTATCACCTACGTTTTGAAGTATTTAGGTTTTCCACAAAAATTCAGAATAAATTCTCTTCTGCTCCTCACCACTCCCTCATTATGAATTATTTGTCAACGGAGTTAAAGGAAGAAAAATACATGTGGCCGAATGTTTGCCTTGTTTCTACCTCTGCAGATTCTTAGAAAAAAATAAATTAGAGAGGAATGAGCAAGGACGACTATTTGTAACTTAACGCATAGCTGACTGTAAGTACACTAGCCACATAGTGTGACTAAACCACATAGTTTAAAATGTAACAGATTGCTCCAAGTTGGGCCAAATCTATAAAGGGTGTTAGAGTTTCCTGGAAAGGGTTTTGCAGTAAACATGGAGCCATGTAGAATAATTTTCTGTAGCCTAGGAACTGTTCTTGAGAAAATGTTGCTTTGCAATATGTATAATATGTAGCTGTACGGAGCAGACATTAAGCCTTGCCCTTAATTTACTAGGGAACAAGGCAGGTTCAAGGTGAGAACACGTCGATTTCTGTTGCCCAGGAAGATGCTAGTTGTGCTGTGTGAACAGCTTGGAGCCCCCTCCAGGAGCCTCCTCCGAGTGAAGTGACTGAGCCAAGACATTAACACGCGGAGGCAACGGAAGAGGAACCTAAATTTTTACTTCAACACTGACTTAAGTTTAGTGCCCCATCAGGATTGCTTCTGCATCCCCTGTCACCTCAGTCATTATAAATAATGTAGCCCTTATAAATGATTAAAAAGTCAAGATCTGACAAGTAACAAAGAAGTATGTCCCTCTGTATTTCTGTGCATTTCAGTGTCTTTTTAATATTTCTGCGTATATGTTGAGTTTTATCTCACTCTTTCCAGTTCATATTCACTGTGGCAAGAAGGAATCTCAGCAATGTGCAGGCAAGGCAGGGGGACTAGGCTCCAAAGAAAGACGTTTCTGAAAGGGAGGTTGAGCTTCTCCGCATGCAACAAAGCAGGAAAGTAACTCCTTCCACTGGTTACCACAAGCACCTTCACCATCTCACCGCTGCCACGCTGCTCACTCTGGCACTGCCTTTCTCCCGACACAGACACACATTCCAGGGGGGCTGCAGCCCCCTGATGAAACAGGTACTGCTGGGAGAAGAGCCCACCTTCCCTGGAGGGACCAGGAGGAGACCGGCTTCTCCTCATCTGCCGTCCTCCCTGCCTGAGTCAAAGGAGAGGGACCGTAGGGGCTTAGAAGGGAGAATAGACATTCTTATGTCGTAAGTTCTGCTTTCTCACTTTTCCCCAACCATGTATTGACCCCTTTAGGGAAAAGAAGGGCAATTAGTACTATTTTATCACAAGTTTTCTGGGTGTTGCAGAGGAGAAAGTTGGAATGGATTAAGTCTATAGGCCCAGAAATATGACAAATAGAAAGAACCCAAGCAGTGTTTACCTCAGGTCTCACACCTCTTAGACAGTGTGTGACAGGGGCTGACTCAGGATTATCCAGACCTTCATTTTTCAGGGGAACTTACCTGCTTAAGGTAGGCACTGTTTAGCTATTGAAAAGCTATAACCTCTCTCCCTAGGAGAGAAAAAAATAGAAAAAAAAATTCTTACACTACATGCTCAGGTAAATACTATACTCTGTCCTCATTTACAGAGCACTTCAGTGTTTAATAATTTTCAGATCATAGCTATTAAATCCTTGTAGCCATTATATTGATCTCACAGAGCAGGAAAAAGAGACACCTGAAATTTAAATTGACCTATGTGATCTTCCTCAGTTTTGTGGACAGAGCAAGGGTGTAACCTTGCAAAGGTTCCTGCTCTCCATCCCCCAGCTTCATCTCCTGCATGGCTTGCAATGACAAAAAATAGCAAGCCACACTCCCAAAGATACTGTAAATATTGTATTTCTGTTGCAGCTTCAGGAGAGCCTGTCTGTGGCAGGACTTCTTAAAGTACGTCTCCCTCTGTATGTGCCAAACCTTTCTCTGTATCCATCCTCTACAGGATCTGCTCCCTGGTGGTGCTCTAAGGGTTTGATCTTAAGGTCAAGATTCATCCTGTATACATGCATGCCTGGCATATAGCTGTGCCTATGGCTCTCAAGCACTGCTGTTACTGTGGAAGTAAACGGAATTAGTCTCTTGCAAGGAATGCAACTCTTATCCAAGAGTCCCATTGTATCATGTGTGCAACAGCCTGCAGGACGTTGCTGAGTCATGCACCAAATCTGCCTGTGAGAGGGCAGAAAGCTGCAGGGAGCACATTAACGAAACACCATTTAGGGAGAAAAGACTTGTCTTTGTTATCTTCCAGTGGCAGACTAGTGCAAGAGTGTTAAAATACTGTATTAAGTTAGTTGTTATAGGGAAGGGAGAAGAATGATGCTTCAGAGTTATGTGTCCACTAAAATTGAAGTTTGGATAGTGTGCATTCAGAAATAATTTTATTTTCCAGTAATGACAATATGCAATATCACGTAAGAAATGAAATTGAAGAATTGATCTTATTCTTCAAATACAGGATAGCTTCAATATTAAAATTAACATATAAATTTAGCATCAATCTTATTTCCCCACTCACGTCCGCTGAGTAAACGCACATAAAGAATGAATCACTGAAACAGTATACTGAGAGAATCAAAGTCATTTTTCAAAGGTGTCAGCACAAATGTGAGGTGAGTCTGTTCACCAAGCATCCAACAAATGTTGCAGGGGTGGCCCTTCAGCCCCATAAGGAGGATGAGTCGGGGACCCCCGGGGGGGAGCAGCACACCCACTTGCAAAGGCAAAGCAGGGAGGAATCTGAGGCAGGACAGACTCATTGCATGGTGCTTACCCCGCACCCTGACTCTTCCCCTGCTGACAGGTATCTAAGTTGTTGGAGAACATGAGCATCGCATTAGGGGGTCTGCAGGGCACTCCTCTGTGGGAGAAATTATGGTTCTTATTGTTTACACCGTTGTTTGCTTTATACACCTTGTCACAGCTGGAGGTTAACGAAGCAGAGACTAAGCAGGACACCTCTGGGGCAGCAGCCAGCCCCTGCTCTGGTCTCCAGTGGGCCTGCACCCACCGCTGCCCATGACAAGCAGAGCTGTGGGCAGAGGCAGCTTCCTGTGGCATTGCCCGTTGGCTTTGTGTGCACCCACAGAGAGCTGGCAGTGAGCTCACCTGACTGAGCCTGACAGGACAAAAAGCAGCCCCAGGGCACCGCAGAGGGGCACCCGGGTGGCTGCTGCTCAATGGGGAGCAGGAGCTGTGCAGAGGGCAAGGGATGAAGCTGTCTTGTTCCAAGAAAGCCACAGCTGCTCTAGTGTAATTAAAAAAAAAAAAAACAAAACTAAAACAAAAACCACAAAAACCCCACAAACCCAATAAAACAAACCAAAAAAAAGGACCCCTTTCTTGGTTTCTGGGTTTCAGCAGTGACTTCGCCAGGCTCCAGATGTCTTTCCTGATGCTTAAATTCGGTTGTTTTTCCACTGAGGGGTTCTAAGCACCAACGCCTCCGGCTTTACCCCTCCTCGCCTACACCTCGTCTCCCTTCCACGGCATGTAGTTGCTCCGACGTGGAAATAGCCTTTTTTACCACAAGATGGAGCTGGAAAACGCAGGGTTTAGGTGTGCCGGGCCCGCAGCCCTTTCCCCGGACCCTGGCGCTGCGGGAAAGGATGCTGCAGGGCCGCAGTGTCACAGCTGTCACCGACCCCGCTAAAAGCATGGTCTGAACTAGAATGGAGCCCACCAGCTCTGGGGTGGCTGCCACGGGCCCCCCAGGGCTCCTGCAGCAAAGGGGGTCCCTGGCCCTGCTCAAGGGTAGGAGTGAGCAAGCATCTCCCACTAGCACGACGAGGGTCTGAGGAACTATGGGGGCAGAGAGTGGTCCTGCCAACATGCCAGAAGTGGCAGCCACAAGTTAAAAATTATATGTGCCCATGGTGCCAGCCAAGAAAACACGACTGGGTGAATAAAGTAATTTCTCAAGGACATCACTGCAAGACAATCCATATTTGTAAAAAAAAAAAAATATTAAACTTCTAGGTATCCAAATATTGTGTGGTCAAACACGAAACATTGGTCAACCTAAAAAATGGCATTTTTGATTTTGAGCACATTTAGATTGACTTGATTGAAGGAAAAAAAAAAAAAATAATTGTGAATTGAGTCAAAAGATATTTGATAGCACTAGACAAGTATTATTTTAACTTGCTTACTTTTTCAGAAACAGTTTATCAAAGTAGATCTAATCAAAAAATCATACTGCCAAATCTGCGTTTTTCACAAGTACTTAGAGTAGTAATCATTCACTCCAGTTTAGTTAAGGGTCACTTTTCTTTGCAAATTGTGTCCAAATTCCAAGATGTTCTGTTCTCTGAAAACCCACCAGCCATAGTGTGTAAGGTCACTATGAGCTGTTGCAGGTGTCACTGTCTGGTCTTTCTGCTGGAGATAATTTGCCCTCTGTAGCAAAAAAACAAGCAAACCAAAAAATAATTCATTCAATGTACAGGGATGACTATACAAAGATTTCTGGTGGAGGGAAATCTGCTTGGTGCTTGAGCTCAAAACCCGAGATCCTGGACCCATCTGCTTTTACCCAGTCTTTGACATTTAATTTCTCCATGAAAGCACAACATTTCACTACCTCATACCTTTCTGTTTGCAAGACCAAGCCTAGTTTGCCTATTACTTTTCTCTCTGGAGTGGCTGGAAGATTAATTTGTTTACAAATATCATGTGAGTGCAGGCAAATCTGTCAGTACAAAACTATAATTCTGCATTTATGAAAATTCCAGGTGTTTTCACATTTATATTTCCATAAAGGAAGCTATTTATTTTCTTTCATCCCTCCCCCTGCCTTTATGTCTTAACTCTGTAGCACTATCAACAAATTGCTTTTCTGAACAGGTCGGAAAATTATGCAAGAAAAAGTATATTTCTATTAATTTATCCCCTAAGGAAAATAAAATAATTGTTCATTTTATTCTCCTTTTTGTGCATGTTAAGTACTGTTATGAAATGCAAGATTCACTAGGTGCACAAACCTTACAAAATATGAAATGCCAAATGAAAACACAGGCACTCGTGTCAGCAGTGATACCAGATAACACGCCTGACATATATTACATTTTTAAAGCCCATGTGATTCAGAGTCCAAGTTCAGGGCAGGCTCCACTGTTTTTGAAGTGTGGGACTAATCATAGACCTGACAGGCTTGACAGCAGTTTCATCTGCATTCAGAGGTGTGTTTTGGAAAAGACAAATGTCAAGCAGATGCAGTCACTTGTGAACAGTTGAAAAAATGGCACAAAAACAATAACAAATTTCTAAGTGGACAATTACTTTAGTGGCATTCCTCATCAGAAGCAATTCCTAATGTTAGTCTGACACACGTAAGATATGCAGTGTAATCAATGCATGCAAACATGCAATAAATTGTTCAAACCATTACTTTTCTAGATTTAGGGAAGTTGCCATTTGGCTAAACATTATTTTAAAGAAATGCTTGCTATTACATCCTACATCCTTTTTTCTACTTCTACAGCATAAGAAAAAAGATGCTTCTGAAGCATCAGGAGAGCCTTCTTTTTTTCTTCTTGTTTTTATGAGTGTAACAAGCTCTGCTTTACTGAGCTTGCAAGTGTCTGCAGTACATGCTCAAGAGACCTCAGCTTCCCCAATGAAAACATTTGCCTAATCTCAGCTGCAAGCTACAAGGCAGGGAAGTAGAACCTGGACACAGAAAAGAGGCTTCCCTTGACTGCAGTTGCTGGAGCTGGACATTTTAACCCTGGCTGAGAATTAGTGAGCTCTCTATCTTCAGAAATGTTATTTGCTCAGTATAAATGACATAAACCAAGATTATCATCTTAGTTTATTTTTCTAGAGTCCTTAGCATGCTACATTAACCTGACAATGTTTAATCTTGTGTTCATTTCACAATACACTTCATGCAATTCACAGCTGTAATTGGTTTTACACTGACAGTACACGTTTCAACCTAGCCATGGGAAAAGAATAACTCTTAATATTATTTCTCTGAAAAGTGTCCAAGCTCAAATGGCACAGAAGAAGCTCATGCTAGTTTCATGTGCATATTTCTTTCTTCTGTCTTTTCTTTCACTGCAAGGATGATCACACTGGCATAACATGTAAGGTCCTTGTTTTAGTCCATTTGCAATTGAACTACGTTTGCTTGAAATCTTATGTCCTGAGGAGTTCTCTCTTATAAAACAGCATTCAAGTATTCTAGTTTAACATCCCCATTTTTCTGAGTTAAGGAACAAAGTAGACCTTGGGCTTCTGTTTCCATTACGAGTCTTCCAGAGTCCCATAAGTGGTAGCCATAAAGTCTTCCTTTGTAACACACACTCAGCACTAAAGCCAGAGTATTGCTATTTGGCATTATTCAGTGAAGTGCAAGAAATTAAATAAGTTATGTCTTTATTGCTATAGTACAATACCAAGCAAAGTCACTTTTTAACACAATTGCAAGGGTTTTGTAGAGTACATGTCCCTCCTCTTAGGGCCCAGTAGTTCAGCTGCATTGCAAGTATCACCTAGCCATCATGTGTTGAACATCGGTCTAAGAAGACGTGTTGAGTATTCTCGAGTCTGAAGAATCAGACCTTTCATCATACTCATCTTCTGTGTAAATTGGTTGCTTAGACACAATAGGACAGCCATCATCAGGGATTGAGATCCTAGGATCTTCTGACGAGCGGGAAGGAAGGACAGGTGAGCTTCGGAAAACGCTGGCTGAGTTGCCAGAGAAAGGACTGACGTACTGGGACCGCAGCTGGTACTGCTGCTGCAGTGTCATGGTGTTCCACAGCGTGACATCGTTGGGCAGGAACGGGCTGGACTGGTTTCTTGCCAAGGTGTTCCTCAACATCAGTGGGTAGCGTGGTGGCTGAGGGAAAGGGTGCTGCAAAGGTACAGCCAGAGGATTTGGTACGACATTACTGGAATCGGCAGAGAATCTCAGCGTGTCGGGAACCCTAAATGCTGAGCCCACAGACCACTTGGAAGAGGAAATAGGGTATGAACTCAGCGTGTGTTCAAAAATGTGCCCATTGGAAGGCAAAACAAGACCATCAGATTCTGCAGAAGTTCTCTCCCCACCAGCCACCGAAGACCGACTGGACAGGAGAACCTCTACCGCACTCACCAGATCACCGCCACACCCCTTCAGGATCAACTCCAGCACAGTTGGCTTTTGGTTAGGGAAGATCTTTTTCAAGACTTCAAGTGGAGGTCTGTTCGCTTTCAAACTGAAAGGTAAAGAAACTGTCCCAGAAGGACCTTCTATCAGGAGGTGGTTCTGCTCTGGGTGGTACTTAGGGCTGTCTGGACGGTTCTCTGTGCTCCCACCATTTTTCTGCACTGCATAACCAACCTCATCCACTGAAACAATTTCAGGGCTTTCAGGAGTGAAGCAACTTTTGGCTTTAGTCATGTCTGGGGAACTCCTTTGGTCTGTGTCTTTGTCACTGTAGGTCTCGGCATTGTCAGCTCCACTGGCGTCACCCAACCGCTCCTCATTCATGTCTGCAAAGAGAAAGCAAAGAAGTTAAAGAAAAACTGATGTCAAAAGCTTTTCAGACATTTGAGGCTAGAGTCATCTTAAAGTGAACAGCAAAAGATCCTAGGGAGGAAAAAATTATTTTTCACAGAGATCCTGCTAAAATTAAGGTCTATTTGCAACAACTCAGAGAAAAAACTTGCAGAAGAATAATGTGACCTGGTGTAGGCAGTTCATGCTGCCTCATAGATATCTGTGTCTTTCTCCCATGTAGTGTAGAAGCAGTGGCTATTTTTCTGCTGCAGCAGAAATGCTATTTCAATCCTCTCTCAATGGTTACAAGGCAGCAACTCACCACCCAAATGCAAGCTTTCTCAGAACTTCAGCAGCACCTTCACACCTTAATTCCTCACCAGCAACATCCCACTGACTGTGAGTCCAGAGGACACTTGGGAGACGAAAATGCCCTCTGCAAGTCCAACAGCAATTGTGGAACCACTCACTGAAGGTTAAAGAAATCTTCAAGTAAATCTATGTTTCTCCATCGCTGCAGAAACTGATTCTTTCCTCAGCAAGAATCACAGGTTTTTCTTCCAAACTCTGGAGCACAGCTCATGACTTGGCCCATTAGAGCACAGAATATAGAAAATCTGGTTTGAAGATGACCTCTGGAAGGTGTCTAGTCCAACCTCCTGTTCAAAGCAGGAATAATGTAAAATATAGAGCAGCTTGCTCATAACACTGCTCAGCTGAGTTTTAAATAAATTCAAGGATGGAATGAATTTATTCATCTCTCAGCACTTGTTCTAGGTACCTTGGGGGTTTTTTATGTTAAAGTAAGGGCAAAAAGTGCACATAGGGCTGAAAACAAGCCCTTTGACAACACTGCATCTAGACAGACACTCAAAAATTGGGATACTGCAAGTCTCTGGTCACTTTGATAACACCTGGCAAGAGTATAGAAACCTTTGAAATAAAACTGCTTGTCAGAAAGAAAAGAAGAAGTAAGGTGGACAGGTTTCACGGTTTATGCACAACGGAGGCAATGTATTTGCTTGAAGTTGTTCACAGTCATTTCCCAAGGATGCTGTTGGGTTGGCCTCCATCATACTGCACAATGATCTCCCTGGGAAGCACCAGTGTCTGAGGAAAGGCTCATCGTCCAAGTCATGTCTGACAGAGCCTGCTTCAACTGCACAGGGCAGTGCTTTTGAACACACAGATGTGAAAAACAACCTGCAGAAACCAGTGCAACTATTTGCTTGGTTTCCCAAGTCCATGGTCATCAGCCCAACTAGATGAAGAAGCTACAGGAAGCAGGCAAAGGCTCCTAAAATGTGCTGATGACCACCCCTGCCCAATTGAGATGGACCATGTTAAAGGTGTGTGAGCTCCTGAGCCTCGCTGCTCTCACCCCAGCAACAGTCAGGGCATTTCCCCATGAAGCAGGCTAAGCTTAGAGCTGAACAGATCAGCTCAAGACAAGCTCCACCTCCACCGGTGTAATTTACCCACCTTGAGAAAGGAGCCAGGGTCTGAGCAAAGCTGGGCTGAACAAGAAGCCACTAGACTCACCAGAGTGGAAGCTATAAATCAGCGTGAGATCCTGGCAGAGCACAGCCCGACAGACAGCGTGGCCAAGGGAGGTTCTCCTGAGGGTAGCTGTTCCAGGCAGAAGTGATGGGCCATCCTGCAGAGCTGTGGGGTGCTGCTAGCTCAGGCTGCCAGACTGTGAGCATGGGAGTGGAGCTGAGCCATATGGATGTGCTTCTGAAGACCTCAGGATAACTTGTTCTGGGTACCCATTTTTATATTAGAGAAGCAGTAACTTTTCATGTAGATATATTGCAGAAAGGCAATGTATGTAATGCTCTTCTTTATCCACTCAGTGCATCAGTCTTGCCTCAGCAGCCAAAGGGGAACGCAGAAATGTTTCCCCAAACCGAACTGGCAACGTGTGTCCTTTTGATGAGGTGGTAAAACCTCGGAATAACTCACCCATTGTTAGAAAATACCGCGAGGCTCACGCCACCTTTCCCTCCTAATCCCTTCACATGTTCCTAGTGATGAATTATGAACAGGATGTTAAGAATAAATTCACATCTGAGTGAATGGGCAATTTATACATGGAGCCTACACCGGGCAGTCTGAGGACAGCTAATTACCTCTGTCCCTGTCTTACCAGAGATAAGAGAGGCATTTAAGAGAGACGATGGTCCTAATTTCCACATAAATAGATTGCACTGTGATACCCAATATTACCGAATGAACCACATGCAGGTAGAGCATATCTGAGAACTACTCCGATTTTCCAGAATATTTTTATGGGCTGGTAATAAGTACTACTGAGGAGCAAATATATGTTAGAGAGGGGGGGGAAATCAGATTAGATCTTCCTAATACACTCCTCGATCCCTACAGTTTATAATTTTCAAGATATTTCAGGGGTTTTTTTCTTTTTTCTTTTTTTTTTTTTCTTGTTTTTCAGTACCCTAAAAAGTATCCCCGTGAGCCTAGGCTGAAAATTTTCTTCGAATTCTGAAAACTCATCCCACTGGATGTTCCCACTTTCCTCACCGGCGGACCGCACAGACCCCGACCCTCGGCCTGGCACAGGGACAGGCTCCTCGCACCGCACCGATCGCAGCGCCGCATCTCTCCGCACGGCCGGGCTCGGGGGGTCAGACGGGATTTCGGCGATTTAAATCAAAATGCCGCGATTAACACCAAGAGGGCTGTCATTCCTTGGTAAACACTGTGTTTGTGTGCTACTTTAAAAAATATATGTTGTTGGGTTTTGTTGGTTTTGGGGTTTTTTTTGCCCTCTGCCTTTTTAAAAGCGCTTGTCGGTGCGGGTGCTCTGTCCCCCCGCGCGTGTGTCACGCGTACTCGTGCTCGGTGTCACGCAGCCCCGGATGGGGGCTTCGGGCGCCGCCGGCTTTACCGGGCGGGTTCCCGGTGCTTCCCCGCCTGGCAGGTCGTGTATTCCGTCCTTTTTTTTTCCTCCTCGGAAACACCGCTTCCCCGCCGTCAGCGCCCGGGGAGGGCCGGGCGGAAAGCGTCCTGCGGGGACTGTCCCCGCCTCGTCGTGGGAACGAGGGCCGAGATCGGGGGTTTCGTTCGTTTAAAACGAGCACGGAGCAGCAATCGTTAAATAAAATAAGGTTTGGGAAGAAGCATTATAAATGTCTTTATGTGGGCACCGAATTGCCGGAATACTGCATGCATTTATTAATCACAAGTAGCTACATTGTCAGTACAAAAACATTAATTTTGTGTTCGGAGTCTACAACCCGCTGCTCCTTGTCAAAGGTACCTTTCGCGGCGCCCGTAAGCTTTACATGAGGATGCGCTAGGCTTTCAGAAAGAAACCTCATCCTCAGACACTTTTTATGGCATTTTTTTTTTTATTTGGATGCTGCGTTTTGTTGTGCTTTTTTTCCTCCACGCCTCCTATTTTAAATTGCCTGCGTTCAAGTATTCATTTTGCCAGCCCTGAGGAAACTACGGAAATTGTTTTCTCACTCCTATGAACGATGGGGAGCATTCATCAAATACCACGCAGGCAGAGACAGATACATACCCGCATCTACAGAGAGGCAGGTACAGATACACGTGAAACACGGTACGGTGGGAGAAGCCTGCCTGCACCCACGCTAAAACCTACAATTAATAAATAAAGCTGCTGCGAATTTGGATCGATGTATATCCGAATTTTTCCCTGCCTATTTATACATTAAGGACCGTGAGTCAAATATTGTAAAGGGACCGGCCAAATAAAACTAAAATGGGCGAGAGAGAGAGAAGCTGTTCTCCTGAAGTTAATAACTCCTCTGGAAAACTTGACCTAATACTCTGGAAACAAATTTGCTTCCTTGATATTCCCACCGCTGACTCTCTGTTAAAACAGCTTGCACTTTGATTGTTAGGACAGCTCTTTCTGCAACACGTATTTTCTTGGATCCCCAAAACGTCTGCTATTTTCTCTATTTTTATTATTAGCGTAGGATGATACCAGAACTAGCCTAAAGCCGCATAAAGCCACGAAAAGCTAAGGTCGTGTCAAACTTACAAGGTTTATTGCGGTGAAGTTTTTTATTTGGTGTTTGTTTTTATTGGGTTTTGGTTTGGGGGTTTTGTGGTTTTGTTTGGGTTGGGGATTTTTTGTTGATTGGGGTTTTTTTTTTTGTTTTGTTTTTGTTGTGGTTGGTGCTTGCTTTGGGTTTTGTTGTTGTTTTTGTTCTGCTGTTTGCTTGCCTTTTAAAAATTACTTTCACTCCAGACTTCCTTCCCTATCTTCAAAGGTTTAAGGTACTTTGTAGGAGAGTATTCATTGTTACGAACCTAACACAGAAAACGCCGTGTTGCATTGAGGAGCTGGCTCTGAAATTAACAGAAGACTCGATATGACAATATATTAATTGTTTACAAGCCTGGGTAACTAATACCAAATGTCTCAATTGATGAGCACAGTGTCAGGAGGAGGAATCACCCCGCGTTACCACAGGCAGACACAACAGGGGTAGTTTCTCGGCGCGTTATTTGCACAGAACGGAACTTTGCAAGTGTCCCACCGAGGTGACCAGTTCTGCCAGGAATAAAAATAAATGGATCTGATTTTACCGTACATCGGGGAAATACCCTCCTTCGTACTGGAAAGCAAACAAAACTAAACAAACAAACAAAACAAAACAACCCAAACTAAACCAAACCAACCAAGCAAACAAACAAACAAAAAAAAAAATCAAAGTTGCAGGAGGTTAATATCGGGGAGGGGGTGGGGCGGTGGGGTTAGAAGCGGGGTGAGCTGGGGGTGGAAATAATTACGTCCCGTGTTCTGACGATGGTTTCAACACAGGGAGGTGGGGAGAGAGGGAAGGGGAAGAGAAAGAGAAAGCGGTGCGGTTCAGAGCACGCAGGAAGCTCGGACATAAACAGGTTACCTGGTTAAACCCTGTCTGGTGGCAGGTGACAGGGCCGCCCGAGGA
This sequence comes from Scolopax mira, assembly GCA_004320125.1. Taxonomy (NCBI): domain Eukaryota; kingdom Metazoa; phylum Chordata; class Aves; order Charadriiformes; family Scolopacidae; genus Scolopax; species Scolopax mira. Next base: position 77,049 of record BJBW01001768.1, on the reverse strand, counting down.
GACCATTTCCCGCTCCGCTCTCTCTCATGCCCATGTTCACAAACCGGGGTGGGGACACCCCAAACAAACCCCAAATCAAACCCGTGTAACAATCGGAGACAGGGGACCCCGCGGGTGAGGTCTGGGTGACCGGGGGGGCTGCTTCCAGGAGCCCACAGTCCCGGTGCCGGGGGCGGGGGGACGCCGCGGGCTTTGATTTATGGAGATCTCCTCCGTTCTTCCCTCCCCACCCCGCAAAGCTGTTAGCAGAAAGTGCTGACTGGCTGGCAAGGAAGGATTTCTCATCAATACACTTTGATTGTATTTTGCAAACAAAATGCCTGTTGCTTGGTAACATTTCACTTGAGCCTGACCTTCCCCAAAAGTTATTGCTATCAGATTCGATTTACACTGTCCTCCCGTGATTACTGTAATCTTTTAAGCTGGGAAGTTCATATATCAGGGGGAAGAAAAGTTGGGCGTGTGAGTCAATACCGTTCCTATCCGCCAGATTTATATCCTGCTGGCGAAGTTTATTTGTTTCACTTTCTGGAAGAAGCCAACGCGGCTTTTTTTTTTTTTTTTTTTTTTTTTTTTTTGTCCCTCCTTTTTCCGCCCCCCCTCCCCCTGGCCTTCCCCCAGCCCCGCGGTGTCCCTACCCTGGCTAACAGCCCCCGCGGTGCGGGGGATAAAGGGGCTCCGCGCCGACGGGAGGCTGAGGCCAGGCGTAAATTTGGGGGGAGGAAAGTGGGAGCAGAGGGACCCCAAAGCTCCGGCCCTGGAGAAAGGCCGGCGAAGCTGGGGGGAGATGCGGGGGACGGGAAGAGTGGGCGGGCGGGTGATGCCGAGGGCCGGGGCCAAGGGGAAACGAGTCCCAGACCACCGGCAACCTCGCCGCACCGACGGACCCCGCCGTGCCGCCACCTCGGGCCCGGCTCTGTGTTGTCCCCAGCGCGGGAGCAGCAGAGCCCCGGGCCGGGGGACACCTCCGGGGCCGGAGCAGCTTCATGCCCCTGCTCTCGGATAGAGACCGGCTGGTCCCGCTCCCGCACACGGCACCGTGGGGCTCCGGACGCCCGGCAGCGAGCCGTACGGAGCCGAGACGTGCGGGGGCCTCCGGGGTTCGCCATTCCCCGCTCGGAGTACCGGGTAAAATTTCTCCGCAGCCGCCGCTTGCCAGCGGAGCGGGCTGGCAGCGGGCTGCCGGGCATCCCCGTCGGGGAAGGCTGTCGGCTCCCGCTCAGGCACGGCGCGGGAAAGGCGGCGGCGCGTTCGTTTTGTGTCCAGAAAGGTGTGTTGCCGGTAGGTCGCCCTCACGAGTTGCCGGTTGCGGGAGGCGGTTTCTGCCGAAAGCTGCCCCGGAGGCGTCCCGGCGGAGGGAGGGAAGCCGAAACAACCAGGTCGCCCCCGCTCTATCCCTGCCGCCCCCTCCTCCAACTCCCCCCACATCCGGCCCCCCTTTCTCCGCAGAAAACCTCCGGCTCCCGGCGCCGCTTTTGACCCGAAGCTCCCCGCGGAAGTTTGTGTCCCGGACGAGGTCCCGCAGCCCGATGCCTTCCTTGGTTGCGGGAAGCGGCTCCAGAGGGCTCAGCGGGACCAGGACCGGCAGAAGGACGTGCGGGTGCGACCCATGAGGGAGGCGGCCGTTGCCCGGACGGCCTGGGAGAACGGGCCCACAAGCCCGTCGTCGCGGAGCCTGTTGCCAGCGGCGGCGTTTGCCGGTCCCCTCCGCTGCGAGCCGTCCCGAGGAGCGGGCCCGGAGTTTTTAAAATGCTTTCTCGCTTCCTAAGAGCGACGACGCGCACCCACGGGGCTTTCCCTCCTTCCCATTCCCACGGCGGCCGTCGGGAGGAAGGGAAAAACCCTCGCCTCCCACCCCCTGACACCCAGCCGTCGGTGTGCCGGCCATGGCAGTTGCCCTCCCTCCTCCTCCTCCTCCTTCCCGGGGAGAGCCCCGCGCATCCTCCCGTCGCCCGGCCCGGCCCGGCCTCACCTGCTTTGGGGAGCGGCCCCGGGAGCGCGGGGGTGGGCTCGGTGGCCCATCGCAGGGCGGCGGCGGCGGCTAGCTCGGCGGGGGCCCGCGGCGGTGCGGCGCAGGGAGGCGGCCCCGGCGGCGGGGCGGGGGGCTCGGCGCTGCCCGGCGGGCCCGGGAGGGCGCGCAGGGAGTCCGGGAGGAGGCTCTCCAGGCTCTCGTTGGCCTGCTGCCGTCGCAGCGCCACCTGCGCGGCCATCACCCGCTGCCGCTCGATGATGAGGATGCACTTCTCGCAGGTGCAGTCCTTGAAGCGGCAGTAGCGCTTGTGGCCCTTCAGCCACGACAGCACGCCGTGGTTGCGGCACCGGGCGCATTTGGGCGTCCGCTGCAGCGGAGCCCGCGGCGGCTGCGACACCGGGCCGCCCATGTAGAGGTACGGGGAGCCGTAGCCGTTCATGCCCGCGGGAGGAGCCCGGCCGGCTCCGGGGCGGAGAAGGGGATAGCGGGGGCGGGCGGAGGCCGGGGCGGCGGAGGAGAGGAGGGGAGGCGGGCGGCGCTGCCGGCGGGCTCGGTGGGGGGCGCGGCCCCGGCCCCAGGCCGGCGGGGGTAGCCGCCGCCCGCCGCGGTGGCACCGGCGGGCAGAGCGCTGCCGCCGGCCGGAGCGACACTGCCGCCGCCCGCGCCGCCCCGACGAGCCCAGCGCCCCTCCGCCCGCCCCCGCCCCTCGCCCGCCCCCCTCCGCCACCCACCGTCCCCGTCGCCGCCGGGGGGATGGAGGGAGGGGAGGGAGGGATAGAAGGAGGGAGGGAGGGAGAGGGAGGAGGAAAGGGGGTTGGCGGGGGGGGGGGGGCCTCTGTCCCGCCGTCGGGGGCTGCCCGCCCTGTGCCGAAGCGGTCCGTCCCCCAGCAGGCCGGGACCGGGGCTGATGCCTCCCGCCCACGCCCCCCGCACGGCTCGCCCCGCGAAACAGCCCGGGGCTGGGGGCGAGAGGGCTCTGGAAGTTTTTCTCTGGCTCCGGACCAGCCCCACGGAGATGGGATATCAAAGTCGGAGCTGGGAGGGGGCGTTTGGACCCCACGAGAGGGGGGGGGGGGTGGTCTGTGACGCCCCAAGGGACACTACGAGCGGCAGCTCGGCGTGTGGCTGCTCCGCGGAACCGCCTGTTGGCCCAGCGCTGCGGGAGTTTCTGGGCCCAAAGTTTTACCCAAGTTGTGAAGGATCCCGGGAGCAGACGTGCCCGCGGGATCGCGCCCCGGAGCCGGGCAGATGGGGGTTGTCTGCCTGCTCCCCGCCCCCCCCCTCCATTCCCCCATCCCTTCCCGCGTTGTCCGCGGGCTCTCCTGACTCCATCGCCAAGGCAGCGACCTAAATGCAAACGGTGGCTATCGAAAGGCACGTCTAATGCAGCGCAAGCTGACTTGCTTGCAAATTATTTGATGTATTCGATGCGGAGGGGTGGTAATTTTCTGTATTTCCGTCCAGGGGGAGGTTTCTCGATGAAACGCGGGCATTTCCAATGGGGCAGCGAAAAGTTTAAATCCAGATGTATATGAAAGAAGACATAGGAATATCGGCTGGGGGTGGAGGGTGGGGGTGGGGAACGAACGAATTCACTGCGTTTATCTGCCTGCGCACCGGTACTCAGCGGCACAGAGTCCGCAGAGGATGCGATTCGCACTTGAACCCCTTACCCTGCCCAGAAATACCTTCTCAGGCACCTCTCCACTGTAACCGCTCTACGAAATAAACCATTTAACGAGGGTACCTAATTAGAAAATCAGATTTAAAACTTGGGATGTATTTCGCCGGAGAGAATTAAAAGCACAGCGCGTGCCACGGAGGCATTTGCGTAATATAGTCATCACTTGTCTCTTTCCTAATTGCTTTTCTACTTCTAGGGGAAGAGGGACTCACGGAGATCTTTCTCCCCGTGGCTATGTGAGAGAGGATGAAAGTCCCATCGGAAACACCCTTTGGTGGCGAGGAGGTGAATCGGATCCGGTGTGGAGAACCGTCCGTTTTCCCGCAGAGCCGGTGGGGTCTCCATTTCTCTGCCGCTGGGGTGCCCTCCCCTCCGCCAACCGGCCTCCGCCGCGGGGCATCTTACACACTCGTGGGTCCCCGTCGAGGGGAGAGAAATGCACCGGCGGCGCCTCCTCCGCCGACGGAATAAATATTCAACCACCTCAAAACGGAAAGGGGCGCGACAGAGATGATGTGCCGCCCCCCCCCGGGAACCCGTTCCCTCAAAACGAAGAAGCGGGGTGCGAGTGCCCGCTCGGTGGGGGCGACGGGGTGGGAAGTCGTCCTCGTAACCCACACCCCACACCCCACCCCCCCGCCCGCCATCGCCTCCACAAGCAGGAGCGGGACCCGCAGGTCGCTCCGCCGTCTCCGCCACCGCGGGCGGGCGGGTGGCTACCGGCTACCGGCTACGGGCTACCGGGCCGGGCCGGCGCGGCGGCGGGCTGGTTTAGGGCCGGGGCCCCCTCTCTCCTCTCGCTTGGCTGCACAGCGGCCGTTCAGGCTGAAACGGCTCGTTTGATATATAGTGCCGTAATCCTTTTTCTCATATTTGATGGGAATGTTTTCCATGTCCCAGTATTTGACAACATCTCCCCACAGGGCCCGGTTCGTATTTATGTTCGCAAAACGTCCCCTGCCTGAAAGTCTATTGTAACCCAACACCTGACAACCCCGGCTCCCATTTCTGCTCGCCGAAAAGGTTTATTCAAGCACATAATGGGATCCCAGCAGAAAGCTTTTCAGAAGAAGGGGCTATGGTAAACTGCGCCACATGAACTCCGTTTCCAGGGCTATTAAGCTTTTAATTGGAAAATAGCAGAGGAAATTTCAAGGTGACTATAACGTGTTAGCAGTTAGCGCCCAGAAGAA
>BJBW01001768.1:44700-67200 GCA_004320125.1 Scolopax mira | reverse complement strand
GAAACCCAGAAGTGCTGCAGGAAGGCTCCTTGCATGATGCAAAAGCCAAGCTCTCTTCTGCCATGAGAACATACCAATCGATTCCTGATGCTGTGTTTCCCATCTCCCCTTTCCAGTGCTTAAGCGGGGTTGATGGTGGAGTCCAAGGAGAAACCACATCTCCTCAGTGTCTGGATGAGGATGCAACTTATCTTTCCACTGCATTTCCCCAGCTAAGACTGTGCCTGAGAGTTCATCACTGCTTATGAGCTCCGAGGACTTGAACCAGAGGCAAACATGCAGGTTAGGGAAAATGAGTGGAGGAACACAGGAACGTTTCTGCTCCTCTAGAAGGGAAGGAGGCTCACCTGTTGAACAGGCTCACAGCCCAAACATGCTCACTGGGTGGCCTGGTCTGTACCACACTCCCATGATCTGAAGCACACACCATCCATTATTTCAGGCAAGTAACCCAATGTGCTAAGATTTAGGACATGCTGTAAGGAATCTCTGTGTTCCCAGACTCCAGGGCAGAAATATGAAGGAAGCGATTGGGGTTGAAAGGGGATATTTTTTTTGTTTACTCCTGAGTAGCCAAATGGTCAAGAGGCTTATTTATTTTAAAGGATTTGTTAATATTTTTAGTGTGCATGTGCCTGGGAGTGATGGAATGGCCCATTTTTAAATACTGAGATCTATAAATCTCTGTGACAAACTTACAGAAAGATTTTTTCCCTAAGTGTAAAGAATCCAATAGAAAACCCACCCAAAGTGCTACTGCATGATGTTAAAACCCTGCCACAGCAAAACTGACACTTTGGTTTTATGATCAATTTTTCCAGCAACTCTGTGTTAATTTATTATAAACCTGGTGAATGACACTGAGGGCAACTTCTTTTATAGACAGACACCCACAACAGTTTCTTAGCACCTCAAGAAGTGCCTCCTAAGCCTCCTGGGCTAGTGGAGCTTCACCAGTCTTCATGGTCACAGTTCTCATGGGGCATCAGAAACCCTGACCGTACTTCATATAGAAAGTGTCATTACATAGGAACAGTTCCAGTCACCAACTGGTTGGTCTCAGGAGCCACCTCAGGGTCTGAAGCACCGATCTAAGTATGTGGATTGGTTGGTGTCTGTTTTTTTTTTTATCACATAGTTCCAAATTGATCACAGTTTTGATGGTTAGGCAATTGGAGCTATATATGCTGACCTCTGAATGTGCACAGGGGTACATAGCAACAGCCACAGAGATTTTAAGAACAATCTGGAACTTCTGAGGCACTAGCTCTAGCAGATGAGAGTGCTACTCCTGTATCCAAACCCACACTGCTTACGTGGACAGGCTTCCACTGCAGTGAAGTGGGGTCATTGAAGTCAAGCAAGGAGCTCTGAGTAGGTGCAACGCTGATAATAAGAGCAAGATACTTGGATTGGGACTTGTAGCTATAAAAAGGCAGCAAAAAGGAAATGAGCAATTCTGTTCCAGTGTTTTAATCACACAGCAATAAAATGTAGAAGTTCCAAGTTCAAAGAAACAAAACCCATGTTCTTTTTGATTTAAGTGTATGAGATTCATCTGTTTGAGGCTTGAGGCTTATCCTCCCACTGTTGTTACACAGCCTTTATCTGTGTAAATAACAGCACCAGAATTGGGTCTGTGACAGTTTTTGAAGATCATTCCTTGATCTAATTACCTTTTATCCTTGGGAAACCACCTGAATACTTTTGAGATATATGCATCTGAAATTTTTTTTTGGCTAATATCACACAGGAAAAGAAGCCATAAGGGATTCTAACCATAAACACAAAACCTTACATCTTCTGACACCGGAAACCACATTGACTTTTAACATGAGTGATCCCTGGAATTCAATGGACTGAAAAAAAATAATACACTTTCAGTGATGTGAGAAAGCAGAAGGATATTCATGCTTGAAAAGTAAATATTTTCCCGAGTTTACATTTAAAAAACTATTAAACTCTCAATAAGGAACAATTTTTAAAGATTTAAAGTTGAGAGGTACAATCCATTTTTTAAAAATCCTTTTGCCTTCTCTTTCAGGGAAGAGGAAAATAAATAAGTATGCCAGCCTGACACACTGCTAAGCCAAGGTACTTCTCCCCAGAGCTCACATGTGTATGTGCACACACAGCCATGTGTCCATGCAGGACAGAGGGGAATGGAACCAGACTGCTGCTGGCAGCTCAAGGGCACTAAAGTGTGTCTGGGTTTTTGCTGTGAGGGTGGACAGGAACTGCTGCTCTTCATGCTCTTGTAGCCAAAGCATTTTCCTTTTGCAAGTACCACTAGAAATGGATGCTGTCTAAGCAAGCAGTCACTTCCACTTCAGGCTCCACAGACGCCATGTGAAGTGTCTTGAAAAACAAACAGGCCTGGGAAACAGTCAATCCAAGAGGTAACCCACATTACCTGAGCGAAGGCTGCAACGAGAGAGAATGGCATCACTCCCCACAGGTTACCATCTCAAGGTTACTGTGGTCTTCATGGTCTACATGTCACCAGACACTGTGGGGTGACTGCCAATGCGCTGAAGATAAGCTGGCTGGGTAACTCGGAAAGACTCAAATTCAGCTGGGAAACACTGCCCGGTTTCCACCCAAGTTGGTGACACTCTTGTCACTCTATTGCTCAGACTGACCCCAGAGGGCTGACTCTACCACCCACTGCCTGCAAACAGCCTGCCAAGCTGCAGCAACTACCTTAATACACATGGCAACTGCCTGACAAATCATTACGTCAGAAATCGAAACAAATCAACCAAACAAAAAAAATAAACGCCAAAACCAATGGTTACTGCTGCAAAACCAGGCACTCAGAATGAGAGAACCATCAGAATCATCTCCATTGCTGACTCAACAACTTAGAAGACACACAAAAAAAAAAGAGAGTGAGAGGAAAACACCATTTTCCTATTGTGGAGAAAACATTAGAGTGGTGACAAGAGTGTCAGGGACTTGGTGTAGATCATCAAAAGATGGGCAAGACAAAATCCTGACGCAAACACATGCGGAAAGACCAAGTTATCCTAAGCAAGCTCCATTCAGCTGCCTCTCACCTTTGCAGTGGTTAATCCTATGCCCTCAAATGTTGAACTCTTCACACACAGTTAATTAAGAAGATCAAAAAGAAAAAGAAAACCTATCTCCACTGAATCTCTCATGCAATTCATTCCGCTGTGAATGCATTCTTAGAATAAGATAGAGAACTACTGGCTGGGATGAAGAAACCTAGGGTTCTTCATTAACCACTCAACCTAGGATGAAGGGTTAATGGCAGGCGGATTAAATGATTCCTACTGAGAATTCCTGCCAACATCTGCAAGAGCATGGATGTGCTAAAATGTTCTACATTGACTGACTTTGTCTTCCTGTCTCTCAGGCCTCATCACAGATCAGCATCAGGTGATGGCTCCCATGGGGACAAATTCTGGAAGCCCAATTCAAATCAAGGGATTTTGCTCACTGCAGCAGGTTACCACAACATAGCACGGGTACTTGGAAGGGTTCTTGGAAGCAGTGTTATCATGGAATCATGGAATTGTCAGAGTTGGAAGGGACATCTAGTCTAACTCCCCTGCTAAAGCAGGAACGCCCAGAGCACATCACTCAGGACTGCATCCAGGTGGGTCTTGAAGGTCTCCAGAGAAGGACACTTCACGACCTCCCTGGGCAGCCTGTTCCAGTGCTCTGCCACCCTCACTGTAAAGAAGTTTTTCCTCATATTTGAATGGAACTTCCTATGTTCCAGCATGTTATGCACAGCAGACAGTAAGATGAGACATCAGTCTAACAGGGAGACTGATGCCAAGGGGCTGACGAAAACTCAGCTGTGGATCTGCCTTAAAACTGAACTCCATGTATTATACACATCAGCTGAAATGTCTTTATGACTTTTGCTTTCATCAGTATGTTGTGGACTGTTCGGTGCTGACCATAAAGGAGACCAACTTACGAGAAAATGTGAATGATGCCCCTTTTCTGCTTTGCATGTTATTAACACAAGGGAAACCAGTCCAGTTCTAGAAACGTATGTCCATGGACATCTTCCTGCTTTCAAGAGCAATGAGCAAATCTGCTGTTCGATGCAAAAGTAAAAAAAACAACCCAAGGATCTGAAATCAAAAAACACGTCCCATCTGTGTCTCTTAACACAGATATACTATTTCACAGTACAGCCCTTTCCCCCTTCTCAAACACCTACCCTTCTCACTAACATTTAAAGCAATTAGGATTATCTTGGATGCTCACAGTAGGGCACATTCATTGTGTATTTTCAAATAGCATTAATTCTTGGCATTAGGAACTTGGGATAAAAGGTAAAGATCTGAATGGAGATCTTTATTCAGCATGCTTTACCACGGATTATCTCATTCTTTTCCAGTTCATGCTTGTACTTTTAGCAACTAAGAAGACAGGCCTGTAACTGATGTAATTAGAAACCAGAAGCTGAAGAAAATATCCTCCTGATGATTCCATCACCCGTGGCTTTAATTTCTCTTACAATAATATGTGAAACAATCAAACAAGGCTTTCCAATTCTCAGCCACCACCGTCCAGACAGGGAGGATGCAAAGATAACAGGCAGGAAGCACAGGCTTTTTTTTCTGAGACTCCAAAAGCTACCTTGAAACCATACCAATCCATTACAAAGCAATCACCCTACATGCTTGTAGCCAGGATGCGGAGCAGAGCAGTGGTGATGGCCCAACACTCTCTGCTATCACCAGTGTCACATTCTGTGGCTAACTTGATGTCACTAAGCCACTGCTGCAGGCTAGGAAAGGCAGAAGGTGAACCATCTCAGAAATAACTTCCTGATGATCAGGTGTGCTGTGATGAGTACCTCTGCTGAAAGGCAACGTGCGGATTTCAGCTGGTAAAACCTTGCTTTTGGGTTGGCAGAAATGAATGGTTACCTCTTCTGCAAGGTATTCACCAGAAATGCTCACTCTGCCTGAGCCCGGACTCAGCGAGGTATAAATCAGTGCAACTCCCACAGAAAGCTTCCTGGTTTATATTCTACTACCAGAATTGCTAGTTCTCTCAATAGGGACACACGATATTAATGGTTTTGCACACACATTTTCTGTTTTGGAAAACATTAAGCATAACATACTCCATAAACAGAACATCTCAACGTATAGCAGACATTTCCCACTGTTGGGTAACAAAGTAAAATGTGCCCTTCTGCAAACGTATTTTTGGGTCATTTCTAAGTGTAAACATTTTGTCTAATTACGTAAGAAGCATGATGACCTCAGCATCACAACAGAGCTGAGATGAGGTCATGGATTTGAGGTACTGTTATATATTATAAATATATATATAATTAATATAGTGCTACGTGGTCAAAGAAAAGGCATCATGATAAAATACCAAAGCACCTCCCTTTTCCTTCCCTACCACTCTCCAGTCACTTACTGAAACCCAGCGCTGTCCTGAGCACACATTTGTGCAGCAACACAGGGAATTTCACTAGTGAACCATTTCTGCTGATAAACACACAGCCCCTGTGGTTTTGTATTGCTGGGACTTGAAAGATGCACGTGCCCCTCCTTCAGGCTGTGACTCTGCTACGACTACCAGCAGATGTACTTTTGGAAATCCCTTCTTTCCCCAGACATCCATAGCCCACTATGGCAGGGCAAACCCAATGGTGTGTGCTCTAAACCATAGTCCAACAAAGAGACAATGATTTTGAAAAAAAAAAAAAAAAAACCAAAAAACCCCATCAAGCCATTTCAAGATTCAAGATTAGAGAGCAGCCACAGAAACATATGAGGAGGCATCGATTTCCCAGAGAGGCATATAAAAAAGTGGCTGTGAGGGATGGGGGTATTTGGAGATCTGCCACCAGTTGAGGAGCAGCAAGGAATCTCGGGGGAATGAAGCAATTTGCTTCATCACATAACAAGGCTGTGACAAAGCTGGGAACTTTAATCTCTATTTCTAGAGGTCAGGTACTATTCTCTATTCCATACACAACACCAGAGACTGATTCTCCATCAAAAAAAGATGTCCCTGATGTGTTGTACTCAGAAGACTGGCGGAAGACTGAGGCAGCTCTGAGGGAAAAACTTAGTCCTATAGTTCATTGCTATAGGACTAAGAAAACTTTTGGGTCTGCTTCCTTAGTCCTATAGTAACTAAATACTGTTCTGAAAACAAGATTAAAACACACACAGCTCAATCATTTCTCAAGAGAGATACCTAACTATCTTATCAGCTGCCGGTGCACATGCCTAAACATTTATTCTGAGCATTTTATCCTGCCAGGACTGGTTTTGCATAAAATTGCTGTGCTATGGGGTCGGGAAGCTTGGGACCCCCTAGGCTCTCCCACTGCTGGTACAGCAGCAAGGCAGGGATCTCAGCTCTCTGTGTGCTCCTCCTCTGCAGCCACCTCTGAAGTCTGATCCATTAAATGAACTGCATTTTTGGAAAAAAGATGTTTTTTTTCTCTCTGTGAAAAAAGAAAACAAACCGTTCCACAGATCCAAGGTCACACAACCATGTGAACAGAAACCAACCTTTTGCAGAGACGAAAACAGGAACAGACTGCCTACAACTCCAAATCTAGGGACAGGAATCACAGAGTCTTAGAGTAGTTTGTGTTGGAAGGGTCTTTTAAAGGTCATCTAGTCCACTGTGATAAGCAGGGACACCTTCAATGAGATCAGGTTGCTCAGAGCCTTGTTGATCCTGATGTTTCCAGGGATGGGACACTTACCACCTCTCTGGGCAACCTGAGGCTTCACCATCCTCATAATAAAAAAAATTCTTTCTTATGTCTAGTCTGAATCTACCCTCTGAGTTTAAAGCCATTATGCCCTGTCCTTTCACAACAGAATCTGTTACAAAGTTCATCCCCATCTTTCTTCTAAGTCTCCTTTAAGTTTTGAAAGGCCAAAACAGGATCTTCCTGGAGCCACCTCTTCTCCAAGATGAACAAAGGCTCCTCTCCAGACCCACCATCCATGTAAGCCTGTTAAGAAAAGAAGGCAGGTGTCCAACTGAACCGTCTGCTTATGCTGCCGTGAGTCTATGGAAGCATGTGGTTTCAGCAAGAACAACCAGTGGATTGTTTGGATTCTTCCCAAAGCAATAGCTTTTATCAATTTGCGGCCAGCTCTAAAGAAGAGAACATGGCATCATCTCTCTGCACCCTAAAGTCCCCTCAAGCATAATTTGGGGAACTCACACTAATTTTATGGAGGCTACTTACTGTCCACCTCCTTCGTGGTCCGCATCTTCTCCTATGCTGATGACACAGGCTTTTCTATAGATCCCTAACACTACAGGTTTAGGTAAGACATTAGGAAAATATTCTTTAGAATGAGGGTGGTGAGACACTGGAACAGGTTGCCCAACGAGGCGATGGAGGCCCCACTCATGGAGACATTCAAGGTCAGGCTTGATGAGTCTCTGAGCAATCTGATCTAGTTAAAGATATCCCTGTTTACCACAGGGGGGTTGGACTAGATGACCTTTAAAGGTCCCTTGCAACTCAACACATTGTATGATTCTACCCAACTCACAGATAACACCACATGGAGGTGACTGAAATGGACAACTCCAGCTGCTGTTAACTAGTGCTGATGTTATCATGGCTTTTGTTTGGCAGCATGAGAGAATGAATGGTGCTTCTTTGTGGGATGACTGCTGACACTGCAGGCTGCAGAAGGACAGATGTCAGGGCTGCTCCCCATTTTGAGGAAAGACTTCACATGCTACATCTACCTCCTAGTGCAACACAGGGAATGGCTAGTGACTCCAAATTCCCTACATGCTTCTGAGCATCACTACAATGTAGTTGCCTTTGTTTCGCTGGGCGTATATATATATCTTAAACCTGTCTAATCAAGTTCCTTGTGAATAACCACCTCTAGAAGCATCAATTGTCCTACCTAGAAAATGCACTGCCATTTGCAATAGCTCTGGCAAGAGTATGTTTTTTGAAAAGCAGTGATAACTTTAAGGGGAAAAATGCATTCAAGGTTCAGGATAGTGTTATCAAGCAGCAAAATATGTGGAGAGACAAAAAAAAGGGTTTCTCCTTTCTGTACCTATACTAAAGGAAGGAAATAGGATACTAAGAGCTTTAATAACCCCGTATAACTTTTTGGTGCTCAGCACAGAAATCCAAACATAACACTATTTTGGCTGAATGTCTCTCCATTCTTGGGTCAGAAAGGCTGTTAATCTTCAATAGCATATGAGGAAAGAGAAGGAGTGTATCACAGCCTGTACAACATCAGGACTAGCCATATAAATATTAATTCTGGCAACCCCTCTTTATGTTTTTATTGTTGCCAATGTCACTTTCAATCTATAAAACAGCAATGAAATCCATGCTCATTGTCATTAGTCATAATGCTCAAAGAGTAACCAAACAGCTAACAGGTTTAATGACATTTTAATTTTTAGAAAATACTGGCTCAGAGCAAAAGTGCTATATTATAAAACTTAAAAGATTTTTTCTGGACATGATTTGCAAGCTTTTGGAAATCAAGAGGTTACTAAACAATCAGAGAAAATGCTAAGTCTAATGAAAGCAATCTCTTATGGTAGATACAATAGATTTTTCACTTGCCAAGAATAGATTTTTTTTTTTTTTTAATGCTCTTATCATGCAAGCTTCTTTGCTGGGAAGGAAGAAAACAGGAACCTGCAACTCATACCACACTAGTGAAAGCAGCAGGAGGTTTGTCACTGACTTCAGCACAAGGAAGACTGTAATCACCAATGACTGTGCTCAAAATTAAGAGGAAGGAAAGAAGAAGCCCTGCCATTTACAGCTTACAATTTAAGTGAATCTGTAGTTTAAAAAGCCCAGAAGGCTTTAAAGTGACTTAATATTACCTTGACATTACCATTTTTAATATTAACTTTAATTTGGAAGCAAGTCAAGCAGATTTGCAGTAGAATGGTTCAACAAGTATTGATGAAATACACAGCACAAGATGTGTATATGCATGAACAGAGTAAAAATGTTGCTACTTATTTTAAAGTGAGATTGATGCCCTCCAAAATTTAGGAACGTCACTGCACTAAGTCACAATACTTGAGAAAATAGGGACAAAAACGGAACACAAAACACTTTTGAGGTAGTCAAATAAGTTAAATGAAGTTTCACACAACATTAGGCTTAAGACAGACCCGCTGCATTATATTTATATTTATTTCCACAAACAAAATAGCAGTATTAAACGCAGCCTGTGAAACACTGGTGCAGCACAGAGGCTAGTCCTGCTCTGAAGTGAAGGCCCAGACTCCCACTGACCATGTCCCATCAGCCAGAGGGGATGGGCTGCACCTATGGATGCTGCTGGTGCTGCCAGCAGCATCTCACCAGGGCCAGGGAGGCTCCTGGTCACTTCCTACAGCTGGGGCGATGCAGACCTGGTGGGATGGTCTTCAGGATCCTGACAGCAGCAGCCTTGCTAGGAAGGGCCAAAATCCAGTGACAACAGCTAATGGTCTACAAGCTGTGTGTCAACAGGGCCTAAAAACCTTGGTTGTTTTAGTTTGCTGTAAGGTCACCTCATTGCTCTTGTGCCACCTTTCCTTTCTAAGGTTACTGAAACAGGGTTGAACATATCTGGCCAACTCTCAACATGGGCTTCTCTTGCGTTTAGCTTGCCATAGTCCGAAGTCAGGTGAACCTTAAACCTTGTTTAAGTGGCAGAAAAGTTCTAAAATCTACAATCAATCAATCAATCAGAATTTTATGATTGTCACCTGTTGTAGACAAAACTTTAAGATAGGTTCCTTGGGTTCAGTTAGTCAACCCACACACTGAAGGCTGTATCAAAGACTGCCTCCCTTCAGAGGACCACGCCAACACTATGTCTCGGTTCATTTCTACAGTGCTGAATATAACTCTGGTCAATACAAAACTGATCCAAAGCTGCAAGGGCAAGGCAGGGAGGAGAGATGGGAAGCAAAAAGTTGGATCTCATCCTCTGCTGCATCACACAGCCCTGCTGCCACCCACTGCCAGCGCAGGGAGGTGAAGCGAGGAGAGGGCAAGGGCTGCACCACCTTGCACCACGCAGAATAACTGACTACCTGGTGCTGTTCAGGGTCAAAGCAGGCTTTCTCCCTCCGTTGCTGATGGGCACAGCAGTTGAATGCAGCAAGAAAAGCAGATGAAGTGATCCAAGCTGGACAGTTAAGAGTCAGAGGTACAGAGGTCAGCCCCAGGAGGAGTAATTACTTTCAAACCAGGAGCCAACCCACATTCCTCTTTCCTCACTCCTTTCTAACTACAGTTTAGGCAGCTAGAGCTTCATTTGGGTTAGTCCCTGCAAAAGTATCCGTGTAACAGGGATACATCAGACCCCTTTCAGCAAGCCAGTGTCATTTCACTCCAATGTAGACTCTGTTTGCACAAACCCACGTGCA
This sequence comes from Scolopax mira, assembly GCA_004320125.1. Lineage (NCBI taxonomy): Eukaryota > Metazoa > Chordata > Aves > Charadriiformes > Scolopacidae > Scolopax > Scolopax mira. Next base: position 56,790 of record BJBW01001768.1, on the reverse strand, counting down.
GCATTTGCGCCTTGGAAAAATTAAAGTCCCTGGAAACACTTGTGACTCGGGGAAGAGCAGGGGCAAGATGTGTTTGACACAGCATGCAGGGATACCTTTATCAGCTATAAGTTCATATTTACCCAATAGAGGGGTCAGCAAAAACTAAGTTCTGATTTATGGAGTACTTAGGAGGCTTTAAGTGGTATTTAGGGGTACACAGCTGGCTCAAACCCGACTTAGTCTGGAACTTACCAAAATGTGTTTTATATAGCCAAATGTCAATACAAAAATCCTCTAAAAAATCTAGTGTAAACAGTTGTTTCAGGGTGGGAAAGTAAAACACTCCTTGCAGTGTCTTCAATTGCTCTGAGACAGAACTTGAAAGGGAAAATGATTTATAAATACACAGGAGAGAGAGCTCATTGATTTTTCTTTTTCTTTCATGTCTAGAAAGGCAACAAAACTAGTGACAAACTGGACTAAAAACATTCTTTTACTTTCAGCTAAGACATGATTAGTGCCATGCTTGGGGTAAATAAACATGCTACCCACAGCACATGGGGTCTGATTCAGACCTTATGCAAACCTTCTACTTGTGAAGCTTAACTGATTTAACAGATATGATGAGATAAACATCAGGCATAGAGCTTTACAACTGGCATTGTAAAATTACAAAAAAGCAGGAATTAAATGCAATGATGTTAAATACCAATCTTAAAGAAGAAAAGAAATCACAATTTTTTCTTTTAATTTGGAATGAGCCACAGGGAGAACTACATGGTTTAACTTAGCTCCCACTCTTTCTGGATAATGTATTAAAATAAATTCCAGAAAGTAAAGTGTTCGATTCTGAGTATACTTCAAAACCAATCTCCAGATCTTTTCAGATTTTTAAGACATAGCATATTTCAAAAATAGATGCTTCCTCCCCCTCCAATTCCCTTCAAACATTTTTTAAGTGAGCCGTATCACACCCATCTGTGCTCGGATGCTTTCAGCTGTTCTTGCATCTGGTGCCAAGAGCATGGCAGACCCCTTTGTAGCAGAGGTGGGGTACACTGCAGAGAAATGCTGCCTGACAGCAAGAGCTATGCCAGCCCATGGCAGAAACCAGCAAGCCACTTCAAGTCCTCTCCTTAGAACACTGACAGCACCAAAAGGTTAATGAAAATGCTGACACCCTCCTCCTATTCAGACTATTCATAATGAGCATCAATATGTGTTTGTGTATGATCTTACATGTGTGGAAGCTGCGAGGGGAAGCAAATACTTTTATAGCACACAAAACATGTTTTGCACTGGTGCGATGCAAGGTTGGTGATTTTCCATTTTTTAAGTGAAAAAACACTGTCTAAATACTTCTTTGTGTGTTCTCAGTTCGGCAAACTAACAAAATACCATTTACAAGCAGAAAGCAGCTACATTTCCATGTCTGACCCACTTCAACAGGTTTGGAAGAAACGAAATATAATTTATTATAGTCTATTTAGCTCTGCAACAATTGCCCTTCAAAACCCGAAGGAGAACAATGTAATTGAATGAACATGCCTTCTTCCCTGCAGAAACCTCAAACACCCTCAGGCAAGAGCTAATACAGATGTAGTACAAGGCATTAAAAGAGTGCTGGATGCTGTAGCTAGCAATTATCCTGGTATTTAACCAAATCTATCGCTCATCAGGAAAGCGTTTAGTGCAGTAGTCGGAGCGAGACAGGCTGACACGGAGCACAGCTACTTAACTGTCCCCTCCAGCGATTACACTTTCTCAACCTGAGAGTCATGTCAAATTAAACAACTACACATTGACTTTTCACTTCTGCAAACATTAAGGTATGATTGACAACTCCTGGATGCTGCAAGACAGTCATTATAATCAGCCAACATACTGTTAGCTTATTTGCAGTGTAGTTTTTTTCCCCCACTATTCTGAGCAATTTCCTCCTGGACTATTTTTACAGTGTTCTATAGATACGTTTGCTGTGACTCCTTGCACGGTCACCACAACAAAATGCCACCCCCTTATCCCCCAATGACCTTGGTATGGGTGTGGAAAGCAACATAAAGTTAAGGGATTTAATTTAGCATTGCCATACAGGACCTTTTTTATTTTTTTTCCCCCTCTCTTAGTCTTGGTCAGCACTTGCCCATCTAACTCAAACTTGAGATGGCTGGACAGCAACAACTGGATGCTAGCACTGCGCTAAATACTGTTAATACGGCACCTTCCTGGAGTATTTTTCCCAATTCCTGCCCTGACTCCTGGAATTCTCTTTCAATCTACGTGTGGCAGACACTGCAAGAGGAAGAAGTCACCTGCAAGAGCGGGAAATTAAATAACAAGCTCTATGATAGTGTTTTAACTACGTATTTGTGAAGACCTCAAGCTTCCTAAGCTTATTACAGTTTCCCTATGTCAAGGCACCACTTACTACATATATCTGAAGAGTGCAGCTTAGTAAAGTTACTAGAAACCAAACAGGTACATAAAGCAGTCAAGGTTGTGAAGAAATACATCCCTTTGATTTTATATGCAACATTCTGGTGCCTGAAACCACTACATTGTAAGTGACAGCTTTACTCTCCACCCCTCTAATTCAAGCCACAAGAGTAACATAAAAGCTGTCCAAACTTTCCCCTCTCAAAATAAAAGGAGAAAGTAAAAAAAAAATAATTCATAAATAATGCTCAATACTTCTACACTCTCACCCCCCCATCACCCCTAAGAAATCTCACTGGATCCTTCAAAGCCTCTGGTAAAGAAGCAGGTGAGATTAATACATTATCATTAAAATAATTATGAATACAAACAAGTCTAGAATGCTACTGGTATGCCTGGAAGCCTCTGTTTTTACATGATGAGTGGATCTTCACCTTCACACTGCCTGAAAGGTAAACTTTACAGTGTCAGGTTTGTTTTAGAAAAACATAACAAATCAACTAAATAAAATCAGTAACAATAATCACATTGTGGAAACTGTTCTGAGCTAGAAAAGTATGATTTTACTGCAGGACTAGCACTCAAAGCAAAAAAACCCTAGAGCAGCTGAAAACAGCTGAGGAGGACAAATGAAGAATAGTTCTCTCTCCTTTCTGGAGAGTACTGGTAGTACTAAGTGCAGTCCCACTCCTTTTTCCACTTCTGAACTGTATTTCATACCTGAGTATTGGTCTCAAAAATCTAAAATTAAATATTAACAGTATTAATTATCCCATCTCTCCCTCTGGCTGAAAAGCCAGGCAATAATAAAAACAAAAGACTTGGGTGAAGAGTCCAGGACATGCCAGCTCTGTTTCAAACATAGAGGACAAAGCAGTCACAGCACTAAAGACAGTGAAATATAACTTAATTTCCAGGTTTTGCACCATAGCACTGAAATAACAACATCACAGGAAGCACATAAAAACTTTGCTGTCTATCTCCAACCTTTTCTTCCATTTTTTTTTTTTAAATCAGTTAACTGTCACCAAAGTACCTAACTTTCACTAAAGCAAGTTACTGTCCTTGTCTGTAGTGTAGACCACCCAGCATGCTTTCTACTTCATGCAGCTACTACTGTTTAGGGGATATTTCCCAGGGCTACCACATCCCTAAGACATCATATTTATCTCCAAAGACTCACACTCAGTTTTCTCAGACAAAAAATGCCTTGGTTATATTTCACGCTGACTTCCTATTTATGTAATTGGACACAGGCACCTACGATTTTGTCTTATTCTCAATGTCCACACTATAGTTGAAGGGACTAAAACAAGCAGGGAGAACATCTGTCATTCCAGCACACAGCCAGATGCACCGGTAATTTTTGTAGTTTCTGTATTTTAAGGTTTCAGGGTAAATGTCTTCCAAATCTTCTGCTCAGAGTTGCATCTCCAAGCTCTGGGAGACATTCACAGACCAAAAAAACCCAAACAATAAAGATACCCCTCAACCCAAACCCCAGCAATAGGCCTTAGCTCTGTTTTGGTGGTTTCCAGCCAGATGCATCATCTCTACAACTTACAAGCAACCTCCTCCAGCCGAGCAGTTCTGCCTTGCCAGAGCTCGGCTGCCCACAGGGTGCACCCACAGGCAGCACCCTTATCCAAAGGCAGCACACTCCCTCCCCTCGCACTGGCTTTGCTACTGAGAAATTCAATGTTAGCATCTGCTATTGCAACCCTACCAAAAAAAAAAAACAAAAAAACCAAAACCTAATAAACCTACACCAAAAATCCCTTCGGAAAATTCCCAGCCTATATTTCTAGACAAAAAACTGTGATATTTAAAGAACTGTATTTTCAACAGTATTTTTTTGAAAAGAAAAGGCTACTTTGATGGAAAGTTAAAGCTAAAATGCCTCACTTAAACAAAATACTGAAATACTTTTAAGAACCAGCATAAAAATAACACAAGGCCCCATCCGAGAAATCTGTGTTTGACCATACGCAGTGTATATGGAAAGTGTGCATAGCATGTGTGTATCCATATATCCATGTATATATATCCCTCTATCGATATAGGCACCCACACACAAGTACAGGTATGTGTAGATTATATATATTATATATATAAAGCTAACTTTCAGTCCTCAGAAAACAAAAGCTATCCCCATATAACAGCCAAATTCCTACATAACTCAATTTCGACATCTCATCTGGTGTGAACTGCACTCATTCCTAGTGTAAACCCCAGCGCGCTCTGCAATGATATACTGTAATGTCACATCGCAATCTGGATTTACTATAAAGGGCTGCTGACGAGTTTCAGAGCAGTAAACATTGCTGCGAGGTGTATTTCACACTGAGCTGGTTTTTATGAAGAACACTTCACCGCCCAGCCACGGCACCCAGATGATGAATGGTGAAAGATGCATGACAAGCTTCATCATTGTTTGTAAATCTTAACTGTTCCTGCTCACTAACTCTGCAGGCAATTTTCAAAGACAGCGGCCGACAGAAGGACAGCACAGCTTTCCTGAAGGTTATTCAACTTGTACTTGGCCTAAGCTGTGCCTGTGAGGAGCACTGGAAATAAACTCATCGGTTACACTGAAGCATAGAATTAAAAACATTTGACAGGCAGGCACGCTAATGGTTGGTAAATTAAGAAAGCCCATTAAGTAGCCTTGGTATCCACCCCCCGCCCTGCCCCGCACGGTTACATACATCATACGCAGGCAACACACCCTGCGATAATTTACACACGCAATACAAATATGCATATTTATAAAACGGGCGGAGTGAATGATGGGCTGTCTGCTCGCACAACACGAGTTTCCACTGTTGTCTTGTGCAGTTACACACCGTCCCCCAGCTCCGTCCCCCACTGCTGGCAGGAAAGCCACTTCTCCTCCCCGGTGTCAGAAGTTTACCCTTGCAACAGGGTGCAAAGCGCCCAGCTCAGGGAAACTACTCACGAGATGCTGCCCTTCTTTGTTTCCCCGACACCGTTCCGGTCGGGAGCAGCGCCGTGGGCTGCAGCAGCCTCCTGCAAAGGGCCACAGCCCGGCTCATCACCTCCCTGCTCCAGACAAAGCCACTCTGCACCACCCCACGCCACGGAGCCTTAAAATCCTGCCTTTCCACTTCTTCTCCCCTCTTCTCTAGAGACCTGTAGCAAAACCTTCTTTTGCTGGAGTTTCTCAAAGGGTTGCTAGTGGGAATGTCTTCAGAAGCAGAAGAGGCTGCAGAGAAGCGTTGGCTCCGCTGGAGACTCTCGCCCTGAGGTGCAAAGCTGGCATGACCTACGAGATGCTCTACACAGCCCCTCACACACGGGATATGCTGAACACGGAGAGAGTTCTCTCTTCTCTTAACCAGTCAAGCTACAAGGATGCAACTGCACACTAAAGCAAAGCAAGGAGGGGAGCACTACCACTGTTCGTCACAAATCACGCCAGGGTAGGCACACTGTTATCACCACTGTCCTGACAAGACACCTGCATTTGTTTTATCACTTTATGATGAAGTTTGTTTTACTATTTCTATCAATTTCTGTTCGCAGGGGGAAAAATTTCTGTATCCAGAGGTATAAACAGTGTGTGCATAAACAACACTGGGTGTAAAAGGAACTGATGGTGGGGATTTCTTCACTGAAGTACCCAACATCCTTGGAAGCGTGAGGAAAAAACCCACACATCCTTACCAGCTAAAGTAACATCCCCTGCCCCACACAAAGACAGCTTAAACGAGCAGAAAATAAGCCCAGGGTCGCAGTGGGTATAAACCACTGGTCTCTGACATGTGGCTCTAAAACGCTCCTAGCTGCAAGAGGGACCGAGAAGAAACCTCCCCCTGTAAAAAAAAGGTAAAGGAAAAGGGGGAAGGTGTCCAGGGAAGGCAATCAAACACAGCCATTTCGTTTCCCAGGACAGCATGCCAGCAGGGGCTTGCAGAGAGAGATGGTGAGCCAGGTGGCATCACTTGCCGTGTCCCCTGCTCTCTGCTTCTCCCTCAGCCAGGGCCAGCAGGAGTGAAAATGGGTCAAAACCCATCATTTACAGACTGGGGTTGATGGGGCACCAGGAACTCCTTTTCATGGAAAGAAAAACAACTAAGAAAAGTAGAGATTTTGGCCGTAGGCTTAAATTTATTGTCCTGGATCTGCACCTGCCATGGGCCCACTGTATTGCTGATCTGATTTTCCTCAGAATAGAAGGAGATTCCTTAAACCCCTGTTTTACCAAACTAAAGCCCGCAAACCTGAAACGCAGGCTTGAACTTTAAAAATGCTGCACCCTTTAATCCACACAAAATCCTATAGCGTGGATAAACACATGCCAGGATAGAAACCTTTCTTCTACTGCTCAACAACTGTCCAGGCTGACCCCCTGGGTGGACGTGGTTTTGCTGATATGGTCGGATGGGAGTCCCACCAGCCTCTCCCAAGGTTTCAGGCTGTGTCCCTCTCTCTTGCTAGGGCACTGACCACTGAATGCATTCACAAGCAGTTTTCATGACAGCTTACCATTCCTCCTAGAGGATGCTAATGTCTCACTCCAAAAACATCTCTGCTTCTACCAAATCAAGCTTGGGGGGAAATCAGCAAAAATACAGGTTTCTCAGCTCCTGTATCAGGACCAGCAGCTTCCCCCAGAGAAAACAGCAAGGGCTCATCAGCTGCCCTGGCATGAATCAGCATAACTCATGAATCAAACCCATAATTCTGCAATTGTCCAATGACAAGTTGCTTTGCTGCACCTCTTATTTTACTCCTGTGTGCTTCTGAGCAAGTGTAACATAAAGGATGCATTTGGAGAAGAAACTATGAAAAAACCGCTTTTAATCAGGAATAAACTGAAGCAAAATGGGACCTAAGCAAGTGCTTACATTAATTTCTCTTCAGGAATTCCCTTCTCTACCAAACAGACCATATAAAGTTGTCACCAGTACAACCTCATTTAGAACACAGACCAATAATTTACAAAAAGGCTTCAACACACAAAAAAATGAATTAGTTACCGGAGTTGAATTATGAATTGCTTGTATTGAATATGCCTCACATTCTCAAATGTATTTCGATAGCTGCTGTTACAGCTAATGAAATTATGAAGTCTGAGTAAGAATGTCACAAATCAGTGTCAACATGCTTGGAGATAAAAAAATCTCCAAAGCTAATAGCTGTCTAGTCAGCTAAGCCCAAAATTCAACTTTTTATCAAAAATGAAAGCGGCATGTTAAAAGGAGACCTGCCTAAAAAGATCTGTAAAGTGTTGCAGTGCACAAACACAACTGGCAGTGGAAACCAAGGCCTGGAAAGACACCGTTTAAAATCTGCTCACCAGCCTCATAATTAAGGGACACCGCACACAGCACAGCCACTGGGAACTGGAAGTAGCAGCAGTGAGAACGGGCAAAAAAAAAGGTAAAAGAGTTATACAAAGATCAAGTGACCCACTTGAAGTGGCTGTTCAGTATTTCCAGATTTAGATGATTACCTCTTCTTTTCTTCTTTTGACTTATTTCAAAATTTACTAGTGAAAGTTTTATGTAAGATGGATGGTGGAAAATACCTGGAGTTTCAGCAAACAGTGCTTACTCCTTCATCACTAAGGATAGCATGCATTTGAACAAAGGTCACTTTTTAAGCAGAAGATGTGCAGATAGACACACACACACACACAAAAAAAACAACCCACGTAAGCTAAATATTGCTGAGCTCCAGCAGTTCTAGGAGCAAAATTGTATGCTCCACACATATGCTGCTGCTGAAACCCCTCCAAATTCAGGATGCATTTCGGCTGGTGCTCTACTGAAGCGGAGCACAAAAAAGGAGTAGAAGTGACACCTCTCAGGCTTGACAACCCCCAGACCCTGAAGGACTGTAATGGCAACTCTTCAGCTTACACTGACGGAGGAAAACCTGGGCTATTTTCTACTGTGGTACCCTACTTCTCTAAAGTGCTTTATTAGCATGGCTCTGCCAGTGCATCTTGTCAGCGAGCTGCCAATGAAGAGCAGATACATCAAGGCTTTTTTTTTGCTCTTTGGGGTAATTTTTTATCCATACCAAACCAGCCTGCGCTACTGCAGTGCCATCTGTGTAGCCTGAAATGCTTGCAGAAAGCAGTTCAGGTTTGAGGACATGGTCTCAAAGACCTTTTGCACACCAGGACTCCTTGACCTCTCTGATCCTACAGCCAAGTGACACCTGTGGTTCTGAAGTGTTACCCGAACCTCGCGTGGCATTTCAAGGGCACAGGTCCATGCAAAAATATTATGCGTAGGAAACCTCAAAAAAGGATCATAACTTTGGTGCACAGTAACATGGTCTGCAAGAAACATTCAACCTCTGGCGCGTGTTTCCATCGCAGGCAGCATTCCTTGCATTCCAGTGATGCTTTTACCAAAATGATACTTTCTCTCTTAAGCTGGGAGACTGTTTCCAACACGTCCTTGATTGTGAAGCCACTGGAAGGGGCTCTTTACAGAGCTGCTCCAGTTTGGGTAGGGCTTCTCCAGTGGCTCAGCACTGCATACAGAGCCCAAGCAGAGAGACACAGGAAAAGCCTGTGCCGCCCTGATTTCCACAACTGCAAAACTGGGGATACCTGTTATTTAACTTCTAGAGAGAACTGTGAAAAAATGTTTTGAAAGTGTTAGAAACTGTTCCGCTGACAAAAGAATCTGTTACCAAAATGCTCTCCTTCATAAAACAGCGTTTGCCAATTTACACAAAATTGTTGACTTTTTCTGTATTAAAATGAACTAAATGGTAAGGAAATTATCAAAATTATCAGCTTTTCTTATTTGTGTTTGGGAAGAGTTTCAGGCTGCTGCTTTATGTTCAAGGTACAAATACAGCACTGCTCCAGTGTTTCATTACTGGTGTTGCCAACTATCCTGACATGTAAAAACCAAAAATTCAAACCCATTTAGCAGCTAGAGCAACATTCTAAATATAACCCATCTCCTTCCCCATGGGCACAGAATAATTGTCTCAACATTTCATATAATAATGAAAAAGAGGAGATTTTATGCCATGCCAACTTTAAGAAAAGGTATCTACTTTAAATACAAAGGTGTCTGCAAATACAGGCATGTTTCTCCTTTGCATCTTTCTATTTGAATGTTCATTTTTCCTGCCACTGTCCCAAACTTGCAAAACACTCCCACCACACAGATAAGCAAATGCTCAGCTTTTACTCAGTGGACACAGGCCACAGAGTGAAGCATCCAGTCCTCACCCAAGCATTCCTGCTCTCTTGTGCAGATATTTCACAGATCTAAGTGTAGGAGGGTCTGATTCAAATTCAGTGGAAGTTGCTACCCAGTTCTGGGTACTGATCCAGTCCTGAAAAAGCCCAATGAAAAAGGAAAAAAAAAAAAAAAAAAGTGCAACTGTCCTGCAGAAATCAATGGGAATAAGGCACTTAGCTTTTGGAGATGAAATACCCTGTTGTGGCACATTCTAATTCCTCTACTTCTTGCACGAGGATCTCTCTCTTATCTTTATTTCTTCCAAAACAAAGACATGTTTTAAAGTATGCTTTGCATGCACAGGGATTGATAACAATCCCTCACACATTCATACATCTTTTCCTCTCACTGCTCTTGAAGAAAAAGGAGAGGGAAAATATTTTGAAAGTACAAGAGTACAAAATCCCTTTCCCACCTAGAAATAACTATACAAAAACTCACAAGCTGGTGATTTAAGAGAGCCCTCTGAAAAATATCCTTTTGCCATTTGTCACTGGTTTATCTTCTTTTTCTCCCCATTTCTTCTGGTTTCAGCTGGAAGGGCAGCAGCTGTGCTTAGCCAGAAGCAAAACCATTTTACTTAGAACCCCTTCAAATTGCAAGGAGGTTGACTGATGGTGTTTTGCCATTCAGAAAATGTCAGCCCATTACTATATGCAACACACTGTAACGTGGTATGGCCTTGTGTACAAATGTCAGAAGCTTCCTGAGAACTTTGCATCATTCATAAAAACAAAGAAAGTGTAAATCAGTGGTCTGCCAGCTCATCTCTCCTCCCTTTCAATATAGCTGGTCTAAACAGGCAGTTAACTTAGCAGAACAAAAGCAATGAAATAGTCTGACTGAAATACTAACTGAGATAATGCATGAACTGGCAAAATTTCCTTAAAGCTGAAGTTACAACTGAGTTGTGGGTAACAGACTGCATGTGTTGTGAAGCCATCTCAGAATTGTGCTTGGGAATTTAATAACCGTTTTTGTTAAAGATATGTGTTTCCGATGTTTTGAAAATTTGGCTGCAAAATGAGTTTAGTATTTTGACCTATTGCTCTTCTATATGTACTGTTACCTGCCTGTAAAATTTCTGGATTAACAATACGTAAGTCTTCACTCACAGATCTTAAAAAAATTAGTAACAGGCTTGCTGCAGCAGTTATTAGGTGAAGTTCCGCAGTCTGCATTATATAGCAAGTAAGATGAGATGATCCTAATGTTCCCTTTTGGACCTAAAATCTATAAACATGTATTCTTAGAAAGAAAACAATCTCTGAGCATGGTTACCATCTCAACCACAGAAAAGGAAGGAGTAAAATATGATTTGTTTATTTAAAACATGCACTAGAGTTGTCTTCGGCAAGTGGCAACCACCAGCCCTGCAGAAACATGTCCCCAGGCTTCACACAAAGCAGTCAGGCACTGTACAGTTCAGCCCAGAAACAAATGGAGACACATGCAGAAGACAAGCAGAAGAACATGTCTTTTGTATGACACAGCACTTGCAGCATGGGCAGTCAGTAGCCTGGGGGAAGGGACCACCCTCTTTAATACGCAGGACCCACCACCCATAGGCTGCTGGGTGACTCAGCACTCACGCAGAGGATGACAAAGATGCAAAAAACCTCAAGCTCTCTTGAGGACTGTGAAAAGCACCAGAAGAAAAACGTCATGGGAGTGTAAATCATCAACTAACAGCCTGAGAATATTATGTTGTCTGCAGCTGTAAAAAGTAAAAGCAGTCATCTCCTCCAAGAACAAGCATAATGAAAAAGAAGATGCTTCTACGAAGCCCATTAAATTGGTATAGTCCTGCTCCCGTGTGCAAGTTCCTCACAAGAATATTGGTGCCTCCTTCACCCACAAGCTCCCTGCTATGGAAAAACACTTCTTCAGAGTCTGGAAAATGCTGTTTGATCTCAGTAAATTACATCTCACTGCTTGTCGGGTTCTGATTGATGGTGTAACTTAGGGAACAATATCTGTGTGTGGAATACTGTCTGGAGAAGCAGTCAGGGATTATTGAAAATACAGTATTTATGCAGTTTAAAAATCAGTGGCACATTACGCACAACTTTTTTCTAGAGTGGTGAAAAATTACTGAAGTACATTTGGGAACAAAGGGTATAAGGTCTTTTGTCTATTTGTAAGAACACTCAACTGGTAAGACTTCTTAGTGAGTTAGTAGTGATGGATGCAAGAAAAAGTGTCAACTGCAGCTGAGCATAAAGCCAACTGCTTCTCTGACCAATGAGCAGAAAGGAAGGCGTCACTGTTCAGTGGTGGTCAGAAAAGAGGGAAGAAAATAAAACTAAAGAAAAGAGCAGGAAAATGAGCCAAGGACCACTAATTTCTCTAAGCCATTTAAAACTACTGGAGAAGGAGGAAAAGTCTAAGGTTTCATGATACCACATGTTGTTTCTTCATCTATCTGATA
>BJBW01001768.1:0-44583 GCA_004320125.1 Scolopax mira | reverse complement strand
GAGCCCTTAAGGTCCTCTCATGACACAACCATAATATCTTTCACCACAATATAAATGCAACAGACAGCAGGCACAGAAAGGCCGTAATTGAAAACAATTATGGAACCTATACAACATACATACTTCCACCAGATATGAAGAGGAGAAGGTTAGAAGATTAATCTCAATGTACAAGTGCATCAGAGAAGCAAATGAGGATGGGTGCTGTTGCCAGTGGTGTGACTCTGTGCAAAAATAATAATAAAACATACATTTGGCAGGTGTAAAGTAAATTAAAATAAATATTTCCTACAAACCATTGAAATTAAGCTGCCAAATTCATTGATTGCTACAGAGAAACAAAGTGTGAAAAGCTTCTGGAAGGTTCAATTCATGTTCAATTCATGGTGTGCAGGTCTGCCACTGGTAACTGAAAAGATGGTTCAGAGGCAATCAACAGCCAAGGACACCTTTGAATGCTGTAGGTGTGTGAGGATTTGGGACATACAAAGCAGGATCACCCTACTCTTTCTCAATTTCTCTTCCTGTTTTTCTAACATCAGTTGCTGTCCTATTCCAGGGAAGGGAAGCAGCTCAATGGAGCTCCAGCAGGGCCATGTCAATACCAGAGCAAGGGAACATGAGAGAAACGTTATCAAAACCACAGGGTAAATTCACCAATAAATTTCCAACTTTCATGGAAATAACTGCAGATCATAGTTGTCCTTAGGAGAGCCGAGAAACACCAGATATGAAAAGAAAAATTTATCCGCAGTACATTAAATGAAGTAACACAGTGTGCCAAGTTTGAAAGCAGGCAAGGAAAGAAGTCTGCAAAGGGCTTCACGACATGTTTGGGATGGAGGAATAGTTCCTACATGTGGTTCAGAAAGAAGATGACAGCACAGGCTCGGTTGGGAGGCTTGTGGAAAATATCATGGATGGTATTTTTGAGAACGAAAAACAGGAAAGGTAATTCTGTGGCTAGGGCAAAGACAATGTTTATTCCTGTGAGGGAGCCATTTGGTGAGCACCAAAGATGGGACCTCAAGTGACTCTTTGTACAACTTAAGAGACACACACTGGAACAGAAAGGTATGACTAACTGTGCTCCTGAACCATGAGACTTCTGAAATACAAGCTTGCTGTACTACAGCTCTACACTGACACCCCACTACAAGCCTTCCAGAAAATATCCACCATAGAATCATATAGAATGATAGAATAGTTTGGGTTGGAAGGGACCCAAAAGATCATCTTATTCCAACCCCCCCTGCCACTAGACCATCTTATAAACACCTACTTTCTGTTGCCTCAGCAGCAACCCACACCTCCTGGGCGTCCCAGACACCCCAGTGGGTGTACTACTTACCTCTTGCTTTTGACTCCGAGTAGGAGGGGATGTCCTCAGAGGTCAGGATTTGGGGGAGGCAGGTGGGAGTGCCAACCCCCTGCCCCAGGTAGGAAGCCGGTGGGTAGTAGGAACACATGCGGTACTGAGAGCTGACGGCATGGCGGCTCTCCATGCCCTTCACCTGTCAGAGAGAGAATCACAGAATGATACAGAGTTGGAAGGGTCCTCTGGAGATCATCTAGTCCAACTTCCCCACCAGAGCAGGTCTGCCTACAGCAAGCTGCACAGGAACGCGTCCAGGAGGGTTTTGAATGTCTACAGAGATGGAGACTCCACCACCTCCCTGAACAGCCTGTTCCAGTGCTCTGCCACCCACACGCAGGAGCAGGCTGTAAAAGCTGAGCCCTGGCTCCAGCCTGCTGCCCCACACGCACGTGGATTTGAAGGAGCTCATGGTGGGGCAAGTGGAAAGTACAATCCTGACAGGCTGGCGCTGGGTTTTTGCTTTGGGTGGCTCCTGGCATGTCCACACTGCATCCCGTGGCACAGGATGCGACCTAGCAGCAGCACCTGCATCCCTGTGGCTGGTCTGTCTTACCCCAGGTGAGGCTGCGCCTGGTACACAGCCACGTACCCTTCGCTGCCAGAAGATTCCTAGCAAGGCCCCTGCTTATGGCACAGGTAACACCATGCCAAGCTTCCCAGACCCCTTCAACTGCATGCACTTGGCCAGTGTCCATCCAGTCCCCACAACTCCCCAGAGACTAACCAATCTCAGACCGGTGGTAACTGCTCTGCCAGGGACCTAACAGAGTGGCTAAGGAGGACAGTCCTACTGACCCAACTTACTTGGGAAACGCTCCCCAGTGTCTGAGAAGTGACACATGCACACAAATACATAAGTTTTCCTACAACCCAAGGAGACAGAAAAATATTTTCCTGGTTTACCCAGAAAAAACAAGTTGTAGGCACACTCCACCAGAAGCCTGAAGTGGAGCCACAGCTGAACACCAGCCAGCAGGTCCGCTCTATCAGCATGGTGTCTACTAGACAACTCCTTCTCCCTCCCACAGCCTGCAGCAAAGTTGGTAGCACTCAGAAATCGAAGGTTAACCTACTCCAATGCCCTGAAATCAGCCAAACTTATCTCCTCGGAGAGGTGGCAATGCTCTTTAAAATTTTTGTTTTACAAAACCATCTACTATTATTTGATCCGAAGCCCTACAACATAATGTGGCCACAGCGCCCCAAAAAAAGGCAGCCAAATGCTTACTTCACAAGATCAGGATTTTCAACAGGAGAGGTAAGACTACCTGGTCCCCCTAAGGATGCTGAGCAGTGAGTGACTGTAAGATGGAAAGCTTCCGAGCAGGGAAGTTTTGTACCAGGTATTAAAGGCAGCAGTGACAACAGTAACGCACAGCCCCAGCTATGCCATTAGACAAGAGCCCGACAGTCTTTTCAGACCCACCTCACTTCAGTTAGAGGAACTCTACCTGCTCCACTGCAGTCCCCTTGGGTCCGAGCCAGACATGCACGGAGCCCTGCTCCTTAACCCTTCCCAGGCTGTGATGCTCAGACCTGGGGAGCAGAGAAGGCATGGGGTGAACCTACTGTCCCAGATTGCTGCTCCACACCAGCAGACCCCCAGGATCTGGTCCTGGCAGGAGCCACTCGCACCTCCCAGCAAAGCAGCCAGAATGCTCTTTGTTTCCCAGGACTAACCCCTTAATAATTCAATATTCTTTTTTAGTATGCCTAACTGGACATAAGGTGGCCCAAGTGACATAGAATCCTGCTGGTGCTCTCTGAGGCTGAGGGCAACATCCCACTTTACAGGTGGAGCCAGGTTTGCAGAGAGATTCAATGCCAAGAGCCAGCAAAGTGCATCTCTCCCTGTCACACATATTTGCACATGTGCTGAGGGATCAGCAGGACAGGCTTTTAGTCTGTGAAAGTAAGAGGTTTTATTTAAAAAAGTAATTTTTCTACCATCTGCATCCTATGCATGCAGAAAAAGGCCAACAGGCACCAAAGTTTAATCCACGATGAGTAGTAAATTGCTCTTAAAAAAACCCAAATGTGTCATCCCAAGGGATCCTGAACTCCAAAGAGACACTGGTGTCTCCTCTGCTGTTCTGAAAGAGGACAGTCTCCTCCTAGAAACAGACATTTCTGCTTTGCACAGAGCCCCTCAAAAAAACCCAGGCTGCCTGTGCCCTGAAATTTCAGATTTGCAATACAAACTGCCCAAAGGATCAGTCCAAAGGCCATGTTGAATCTGCACAACTGCAAGGCTCAGCTGCACTAGAAGTACTGGGGAAAAAGGCGTTAGTAAACTCCCTTCTGCCTGCTCTTTTGCACCCACCATCTTCCTTCCATTGGCGTGGTCCTCACATCTCCACCTCTCCCTGGGGCAAGTGCACTTGTGCAACCAAGGAAAGGCCTTCTGTGGCAGACAGCCTTATTTCAGCTGTAACAAAATGGAGGGATCGCTCCCTGGCACTGAAATGATCACGTGCAAGTTTCCTCTCCATATAGAGTGTCCTGTTTCCTTTCAAACCCCTTTTTAGGGTTTTTCCTCCCATTTCTTAAAAAAACAACCCATCTAAAATCTCTGGATGCAATGAATTACTACTACTATTATTATTAGTGTGTGGTAGCTGGCTAGCAAGAGACATGTTTTATAATCTTATTACCCACACCAAGTCTATGAACCACAGTTCGACCGACAGCCAAAGCCTTGGCTCTGCAAAGAATATGCTGTGTATTAACTGCTGAAGAAAATCTAAAAGCTTTCGGTTTTGTTTTATTAAACTGTTTAGAATACACACTGCAGTAAATTTGAACCATAAGGTTTCCTTATTATAGTGCTTAGCAATCCTATTTTACAGTAACAATAAAAAAACAACCAGTCGTAAAAATTCTTGACCTTAGTGCTGCATTAAGAAGAGGGCTTAGGAGACCATTACCCCATGAGAAAGGGGCATTTGCTCTGTTTTAACTCCTGCAGCTCTGGAGAGTCCTTGCACTTTCTTGGGTGCCAGAAAGGGAGGTAAAAACAACTGTGGGGAAGGCCTGGAATATTCAGATTATTTCTAATGTGGGGCAGTCCGGCCTTCCCAATGCTGCATCCGGGTTCGGGATCCTTCCCTAGATCCTGTCCCGGGGGAATGTAGGGATCACAGGAGGAGATGCCCAGCGCTCTGGTGTCTCCTCCTGCTATCCTCTCTACAGTGCAGCCAGGGTGGGCAAGGGCTGGGACAGTCCCACAAACCTCTCTGGTTTGTATGACCACAGGTTACGTGCTGTAAGAACAAGACATGTTTTAGGTGAGGAGGTGCTGTGGAAGAGAAGAGCACGCAGTTGCTTTTTGCAGAGTTTCTCAGTTGAACACCCAAGTTGCTGACTTGCAGTGCATACCCTTCCAGCCACACGTTACTTGTGCCCTGCCCCAGCTGCAGGACTGATCCACCAAGTACCTCACTGGCTTCAGGGGGAGGCATGGATCATCAGAGACCCACATTTGGGTTATTCAACATTTACAGGTTCCCCTAAGTAGTGCAACACAGTTCACACTTGGTAGCTTTTTAAAGGATGTACTGCAAGCTACAGTGGGATGCTTATAAATCGTGAAGAAATAAATGTGGCCTGATTAAAAGACCATGCACATAGTGAAAACTCTTCCTCTGTTCCTTTGTCCATAAATAGGCAAGCTTGAAGCAGAATTTGTCCATCACTGAGGACAACAGTCAGTGCAGCCCTACAGGAGTGCCCAACAGTGACAGAACATGCAGCAAAAGCATCAAGAAAATGCTCTTGCATCAGTTCAGACCATTCCTGCAAAGGAGCTTTCACAACTGCTGGTGGAAGAGCAATGTAAAGCCTGGTTCCTCCTTCCAAGCTCCTGGCAGCATCTACACAACCTCTTCACATCTTCTTCACAGAGGAAGAAAGGAGAAGAGGAGGTGGCCAAACAAGAGGCAGAGAAGAGGCAAGGCAGACACAAGTGTTGCATCACTTCTCCTTCCAGCCTCAGAGACTAGAACATGGTCCTGCCCTTCCTGGATGATTTATTCAGACAAAACATCACCCAGGCAATTTTTTATTTGTAGAAGCTGCCAACAGCAATCTCCTCACAAGCAATCCAGCGTCACTCTCAGCACCTTCACATTTTGCAGTTGATCCTGACTGACCATGGGGATTACTCCTAAGAAAGACAAGTAGCAGGACGTTGCGGATGCTAATCCTGTGTGACAAGAGCTGCAAAAAATTCAGATCAACAGACGAGATCAAAGTACTGACTTTCATCTCTGCCACTGGTGTGCCACCTGGTCTCAAGACAAATCACTTCACCCAGGTTTTCCATCCCTCTGTCTTAAAACAAAAGATCCCAGCTGCCTTAAAACAAAACCAGCAACTACAGAAACACCAGAAAAACTGTGTTAAAACAAAGTTTTAACAGCCTTCTCCTTCTGCCTTGATCTTAAAAATAAAGCTAGCTTCAGGGGGCATGAAACTGCATAAATCTGGCATTTATGTGTTGTTGTCTGCAAACAAGAGAATTCACAGGTTGGTTTTGGGCATGAGGTGAGACGGCGTCCACCGGGCAGCAGAGCAGAAACCCAGACACCAGGAATCTCTGCTCTTTCACTTGTGGGCTATGTGACTATGGGCAAGTTATTTAACACTTTCCTGCCTCAGTTTCCCCAGCTGTAGACCAGGGCTGCTGCTACTCTCCCACTGTGCAGTGCTACTGCCCATGAGCTAACCCCTCACAACTACTGCGGTGCTCACACTGCCCAAGGTGGCTTTGTTTCCTTCCTAAAACCAGCTAAGCATATTTTCCAGCATGAGGGAAAAATGAGCCTATGATACCCTGCCTTGACTTTGATTCTAGCACAGAAAATACAGGAGACATCTATATCTGTCCCTCCTTGATAGACAAACTTAATTAACCTTTGCTATTCTGTTCCAACCTATTCTTTTAGACAAAGGCAGTGACCCATAAACAATATGTTACCATCAGAATCTCAACTGCGGTGACACCTAGAGATATAGCCCTATCAGCAGTATCGGAAAATAAACCGCTTAGATTAGCTCCTCCAAGAAATATGGATTGCATTCATGTCACACATGAGCTGTCAGAAACATTAGGATACTTTTAGCATAAATCTGTAGTGTGAAGGGTATGTTATGAATACAGTATATAATACACTGCTTACACAAAAAACTGGGATTGTGTCAGGTGGCTTGCACAAATGTGTATATATTTACACATAAACACACACACAAACACACATATATTTTACACATTTTACACCTACTTCTGGACAGTTAGACTGCACATTTCTGTAAGAAGGCCAGGTTTATTGGAGAAAAACTGTACTAGAAACAGGCTATAGAAGTCGAAAAGAGCAGTTCTTTTTACTAGCAAGCAGCTACTCTTACGAGTTCAAACTGCTAGCTGCCCTATCAGAGTCATGCTTTCCCAGATTTAGTAAAAGATTTTTTTAGTAAAAAGCATGCTTGATACTTCTTAAGAAATCCTTAAAAACCAGTTTCCTATCTCAGCAATTTTAATTATTAACTTTCAAATGCTAAATGTAATTACCATATTAGAAAATTAAGTTAAAATTTCTCAATCTGACTCTCACCAATACTTACTTCTAAACTGTTTTAAGGAAAGAATAAAAAAGTTGAGGTTTTAGAAGTGAGAACACTGGTTTGCCAAACTGAAAAAAAAAAAAAGAGGGAAAAAACCACTTCTGAGCAGAAATTACATGAAAGTCTGAAATCTGAATTTGTCCAAAGCGTCCTGGCCAGCTTTAACCTTCCTCCAAAGCAGGACACCTGGAGGTACCAGGGTAACAAAGAAAAGTCAGCCACTGGTCCCCAGGTGTGGGGCACATTCTGCATTTTGCAGATTTTTAATGGGACAGCTGTAGGAACTAGAAAACTTCTAACACTTTCTGGGGAGGATGCCAACTCACAAGGAATCCCAGTTATCCTTCTGCTGTGGGTCTCAAGCCAGCAGTTTCATTGACAGCTTGGAGAAGTAAACCTGATTAGAATCAGACGTGTCCATCTAGGTTTTACTTTTGTTGTGGTAGAAGAGGCTGCAGTAGAAGAGACAGCATTTTCCAGTTGCTGTCCCTAAGTCGGTCATAATGGGACCAGTTTCAGAAGCACCAGGTTCCACTATCTACCAACATGCTCTAACTTGAAGGACTAATTCAGTTAATTGTTAATTGGATTGAATGCACATAAATTCCTGTTGTGATGAACAATTATGAGAGCTTCAAGGGAGAGTTCAGATGCTCACACAGAACTGGAGTGAATGGAGATGCACAATGAGCACCACATCTGCTACATTTCCTCTCTGACCTAAGCAACACCAGACACATCTGATATCTATCTGCCTTAGAGCTGGTAAAAGCAGCCGAATATCAATGACTGATGGTGTCTGGACCAAAAGTATCATTTTTATTATGCTTATCAAATCATGAACTTCTGGGATAACTGTATACAAATGAACAAAACCTACATAGGAATATCTAAAAAAATTGCACCTCTATGAATCCACTCAAGTACACGAGCCTCCGCAAAGAACAAAGACTAATGAAATCTGACATTAATCTACATTAAAGATTCAGTGATTCAGTTTATTTGCCAAGGCTCAATGATGCATTAATCCTCATCCCATCCCACACACACTCACATGTTTCCTCCCCAGCTTTTCTCCCTTGCTCCCTAAATTCTGAAACAGCAGACAGCTGGTCTGCTCAAGGCCTTGTCTGCATCCAGAAGTTATCTTTTAAGTATGCAATTCTCCTTGCGTGGTTACAGTTGTTCCAGGACAAGCCAGCCTCCACCAGCAGATGACTTGTCTATGCTGCTTAAATGAGGATACCTTCCAGTGAGCACACAGGCAGCTTATACCAGCAAAAACACCCTCCTGTGGGCTCGCAGCTTAGCCAGATGCCCTGACTGGGTCACAGCAGGCCTTGCACACCTATCATTTTGATAAAAAGCCAGAAATCATAAACCTTGGTCAAATTAGTTATAGGGCTACCAGTCACATAAGCAGACTCACCTGTACTGGAAGAATGGTTAAGAAAACCTGTGCATGCAAAAAAATAAACCCAGCCAAATACAGGCAGTCCAACAAAAATGCCCCTATAGATACAGCTACATGTGTCCTCTGGAGAGAATCAGCCTGCACAGGTTTGCCAGCAAAACACCCTGAAGGTGTAAGCAAGGTCTGATTCCTCTTTGTGGATCACACTTTGAAACTCTCCTGTAACTCCTTACCATGCTTGACAGAGAAATTCATCATCCATCTCTATTTAACACAGCATGTTTCTGTGATCTTCCCTTGCTGGTAACCTGCCATGAACCAAATTGATGTTTAACCACCATGTGCAGCAGCTGAGAGCTCGTTCCCCTTACAACAAACTATCTTCAGTGCCACACAGTGTTTTACAGCCTCGGCATCACTGCACCCTCTGCCATCAAGCATTATCTAGCCTAGCTCTCACTGTAAAACTTTTTATGATTATTTGTGTGATGTTATACTGTCATAACAGTATGCAAACCCCATGATTCGTAACTATTCCAGCAATAACAATCCTTCTTGCAGATCAGCCTCTGAGAAATACCTTATAAGTTACATGACACTGACCTTGAACTACACTCTGTCCTACTAAACAGGAGAGGTGGCTTTAGGCCATTTAGAAGCTGGGGAGATGTCACTTCTGCAGGCAGAAAGCACTGCCATTAGTCTCTCCACACAGACATCTCACCAGAGCAGCACTGAGAAATCCCAAAAGGTTTGGCTGGGACAAATTAAAAATCTTTGGTAAGGTAAATCACTAAATTCACATGGAGGTGAATGGAACCATGTGATACATCCCACAAGCTGGGAATGAACACTCAGCGCTTGAAGCCTGCTGGTGGAAGAAAAAAGTTCCTTTTTTGACAACCACCACTTCTTTTTTCCTTAATCACTTCATCAGTATCTCACTAATTTGAGCAGCACTTAAGCAGAAGTTAGTTACAGATTCTGCAGGGCTTCAAGAGAAAAATCCATGGAAAACACACTACTGCTTTTATTTCTTTAAGGGGCACCGAAGGTCCCATAAGAAACAATCTCACACAGAGACAACGGACCCTCTAGACCGAGACTTCTTACACACACGGAGTCTAGTTTCAAATGACAGTAGAAACAGAAGAAAGATGGAAAAACAACAGAAGAAAGGGGAGACCACCACCACTCCAAGGTTTAACATGTTTTAACATACCGTCATGTATCTCTTCCTCAAACACTATGCTCTAGGATAGTCAGTACCTGTAATTTACTTTCCTTTTTCCCAAACAAGTAAAACCACAGAAGTCTACTGGCTGGAGGAATGGTGGAGTGTGGGACTAGCAGAACCCTGTTTTTGCAAGACAAATGTGGCTGTGACAAGTTGTGTTGTGACAGTGTCTACAAGCATCAGCTCCGCAATAGGCTCTTACAGCCTAGGGATTGCAAAAGCTTTGGGAGAAGTAACTTTCTACATGAAATACTCTGCTGTGATGTGCCAGATGAACCTAATCAACTAAAATGAAAAAGCTAAAAAAGCACTGGCACCTCACCTTGTTAGCATGCACAAAATCCTATCCCCAGCTTGCCTTGGCTAATTCTCCTCCTGGTCTGCTGATCAAGTCCAGCAGGTAGAGAGGATGCTATCAACTAATGTAACTGAAAAGGTGTACCTCTGTGTATTTGAAGGTGATTGCAGTGAAAGCTCTTGCGGTGTGGGCTCACATAGCAGAGGGAAAGGAGACAGCTCTTTCCCATACAGCTGTACTCATGGTGAAAAAGGGATGTGGAATAGTACTAACTGCCCACTGCTGTAAAGCCATGATCTTAAAATTCATGGACTTGCCAGCTGTTGCCCCAAGAAGCCCCCACATTTTCAGAAAGACCTTTCCATGAAAAAAGTGTCTAATGATAGGAAAGCCTCACTGAAAGGGATGTGGACTGCTACAGTAATTGTAATCATCCTGATGTTAGTTCCAGCTCCTTGGTGCCAGAAGTTAAAATGCCTTTTCAGAGTCAGTCCCTTTACCAGAATTGCTAGAGGAATTCTCTGTCAGCAAAGGGGACATCTCATCTGTTCCCTTCAGAAAGGAAGTTTTGGTGGACATTTAATCTTTTGTTGTTGAGTGATTTCACAACAGAGCCTTTGCAGAAGGCAGCCTGCCCTCTCCTGATGCTCTACAGAAGAGGTCTGCCCTCTCCTGCTCTCGTATAAGGGACATGGATGTATGCAGAGGGTATAGCCTCCTGAGTTCAGTCTCAGACAGAAAAGGTCCACTGCAGCCCAAGACCAAACATCCTCAGGAGCACTGAAATAGCTCCCCTTACTTTGCCATGAATGCCCAACCTTGGCAGATTTCCCCTTTTTCCGATCTCCGACTGGTACTGAGTTGGAGGCTATAATTATCAAGTCCTAAAGTGAGAGGGCTCAGCTGGCTTTAACCCTAACTAATCAAGTACATAGAGCTCTGGTGTGAACCTCTCAGGCACAGCCTGGATCTTGAGCTACCTAAATTGCAACTGCAAGATGGAAAAGAACATGTTCCTGTAAAGCAAGGCCTCCCAGAAATGACACACGAAGCTCCCAGGATACTCTGTCTGTTAAGTGTCAGTTGGACTCTTTTTCTAGAAAACCGCCCGTAATCTCTTACGACATAAATCAGAAAATAAAATCAAGCAGGTGCTCTTTATCTGTGCTTGTGGCAACCTAGCTATACCTGTACCATTGTTTTCCATGTGCTGCATGATAACCACACACTTTGGCTAACCTTCCTAACATGGGTCCCGATCCCACTCTGGAATCCGGTTCTGGTTTTGCACTGCCATAAAACCAGCAAACAGAAGGTCAGAATCAGGCCCAAGAAACAGCTTATTATTGTGACATAATTCCATGTGACTCCTCTGTAACATCATACCTGCCACTGTTTTCCTGACTGGCTTGGCATGTATGCTCCTGGGAGGCTTCGAAGGCTGTTTTTCATGGCCGACCCTACAGCTGTACCCCCCGTCTCACTTGAGGAACCCTCGCTGGCCACTGCCATTTGGTACTGGGAGTAGTTGTACAGGTTGTTATAGTAAGGATACAGGGACGGCTGGTAAAAACTGCTGTAGTAGGTGGAGTCCACAACCAAATCAGACGTGCTCTCCAAGTGCCCTCTGCTGGGGATGGAAGGGATGTCCTGAAGGAGCATGCGTCCCTCTGGAAAAGAAAAAACCAAACCATTATGAAATAGGAGGCTCCATGAAGACCATTCCCTTTTACCTTCTGATGAGCTACTATTTCTTTTGAAGGCTGGAAGGAGTAGTAAATAGGAAGAGGTGGGAACAGGAAGGGAAAGACAGCTGGACAGTTGGTGGAAACTCAAGTGGACTGATGTCCACCCAAAGCCTGAGACCCACACACACCACAAACTGCAAAACAGGATACAAAACCAATGGCAGGTTAAGACAATACTCTGAGTCTTCAAGCAGCATCAGCTGATCCAATGGTGATTTACACCAGCTAAGGATGCAGCCCCCCGTTATTTTAAACTACAACAGTGTGCCAAGTCTCCTTTAACTCTCTGGAAGCAACCCCTACCCAGCCTCCATACCCAAATTTAGCTCCTGTTTACAAAAAAAACCAACCATGGAGCAGAACAAGCTCCCACACCACTGGCAAAGGAGGAGGAGGAGAAGGAGGGGACTGCTTGTGACTTGCTGCCCACACCCTGGAGTGTCTCCAGACCAGAGGCTAGCCAGCTGCACTCCCACCAGGCGGCCCCACGAAGGTCTGCCTCCCTAAGACTGCAGCATAATGATACCTTCCTCAAGGAGCTCCTGCTTCCCCATGACATTGTCTAACTCCACCGTGGAAGAGAAAAGGATGTGGCTTAAAGCACACTGATGGGCTATCAGTACAGAGGTGAAACATCGTGGACAATACACATGAAAGATCACTCAATACCTATGACAGATCAGCCCTAACAGAGGCGTCAGGCGGGCATTGCCTAGTTTGTTTTGTGTCTTCCTCTTGGTACATCTGCACCTTGGTTACCCATCTGCAAAATTAATACAGTGGCAATTTACCAGGCTCTCAGAGTCATGGTAAAAATTTCCACTGTACTGTGTATTAGCTGCACACTAGATCCAATGATCAGTTTTACCAAGTATTGCCACTTACAATGCAATTCTGTTTCACTTCGGCTGTAAGGAAAGCTCTCCGCAATCCTAGACAGTCTCCTTCTAAGTCCCTAAATTATACAGTGACCCCATTCAGCTCTTGCTAACATTTTGTTGACATCAGTGAAGTGCAGCCTTGTATTAACATCGTTTTATGCCTCCTGCATCTGATTTTTCTGCCTCTCAGCCCTATGCGAGCAAAAATCAAGCCAGCTGGCCTTTTTGATTGGGAGTACTTCTCCAATTTGCAATGCCACAAAAGACCCTTCACAGTTTCTGCGCTTTTGTGTTTTTATGAAATGTTATTATTGCTCCTGCTTCTGGGCAGGACTCTCTTCAAGCCCTTTAGCCTGTGTCATTGATAAAATAAGAATTTAGACTTGGCACTGAGAAGCCAACAATTCTGATAAATCACAGCAGAAGCCTAACTCCCCTCCCCAAACTTAGCTCACAAATAAAGCTAGGGTCCAACTGCTCTGCTTTTCATGCTGTAAGATAGAAGGCAGAAGTAAAATCCCCTAACACATTCTCTGCTGGGACACAGATTTCATGTGAGACACAGATACGCAAGGCAGACAGCTGCAGAACTTCTGGCAGGGCTGTGCTACGCTGCACAGATGTGCAATTTCTTCTTCTGCAGGGTCATTCCATTTTCTTGCAGTGCATTTTAAGAAGAGATAATAGTTTCTGCCGAGGATACTAGCACCAGGAAGATGGGGCCTCTCTACACTGACACACAAAAGGTGAGCCACCCTGAGGCGTCTGCAGCTGAAAATGAAGAGGGGAAGAAAGTAACAGGCCTTGCTGCAACTTTTGGAAAGGTCTCATGCCCTATGCTTCTGAACATGGGACAAGATGGGCTAGGCTAGAACAGAGACCTGCCCATAGCTATCCACAAACTCACACAATCCCCACTCCACAATGTTCAGTCCTTCCTGAAGAAAGAGCAGCACAAGTAGTCTTCTGTTGCATTAAGAGAAAAAAATATGCTTTTCCCCCCTTCTTTTCTCTTTGTACTTTGCACATCTGTGTTTGGGGCTACCATCATTGGTTGGGGCTACATCTATGGTTGGGGCTACCATCATTGGTTGGGGCTACCATAGATGTGCAAAAGGGTTGACTTGCTGCCATCCATTTTTCCTTTTATCTATCTGTACAACGGCCCCCAGCAGTTCAGGGCTGTTACGAATGCACGAGAATGGTCCTCTGCTTTCCTCCTGCTGTCCCTCTGCTCTCCAATAGCCTCTACAGTACTGCCAGCTGCCCTTTCAAGACTCAGTATTGAGTTTACAGAGCTAGTCACCTGCTTATTCAGACACCCATACACATAAACCCCCAAGCATCATCAGCCTGGGGCATTTTTCTCTTACACATGCAGATTTATGTAACCCAATAACATCTTTGGCACACAACCCTCCTTCTGAGCTCTGGCAGGGATGTGCCACAAGCAGCTTAGCAGAAAAAACAGGAGTCATGGGAAAGGGGGAAGTTCAAGTGAAGGAACTGACATATATCAAAGATTTGGTGCTCTGCCTGGGAGAAGTAAGACATCTTGTACAAGCCTTGTGCCATCCAGACTGGGGTACATGTCAGGTCAGACCAGGTCAAAACACCCCAGGGGTTATTCTAAATTCCTCACAGGCTTGAACCAGATAGCCTGAAGGAAGGATGCCTCTGGACCTGAGTTCTGGTAGGTCTTTAGCACCTCCAGCACCCAACAGGTCAAAGGTAGGTCTGCAGTCCAGCTCTACGCTCTTACCCCATCCACCCTGTCTGAATCACATCATCTACTGCTACTAATGCATACACTGCACATATGTATCTAAATGTATAGAGCATACACAACTGTAAATACATTAAAAGGAAAGAGGTTTGGTATATAATGGAGAAAGCCCTGGAAGTCTTGACTTCTTTTCTGAGCAATGCATTGGCAGGGGAGTTGGACTAGATGATCTCTATGGTCCCTTCCAACTCCAAAAATTTCAGTGATATTCAGTGATATTCAGTGAAAGCTCAGGAAGAGAAGCAGGTCAGACCAGCCAGCACCTACATGGGGGTACCTTCAAAGAAGTGCTAAGTACTCAGAGGAGCAGAATTAAAGGCCGAAGAACACTGCTACACTGTCCTTGGGATAAAACAAGGCACTTGGAAATCTGCCCAGAGAAGATTTGCCCTACCCATGCTGTTTGTCTCCAGTCAAAGCCTGCTAGCTAGCTGGCAAGCAAGCACACTGCTTCCCAGATGCAGCATCCTCAGACATGGCCACCATTTGCAGAACAGGGCAGATCTAATGGAACAACGGCTGTAACTAAACTTTTAACTAACTGGGGTTCCTCTTGTTGATCTTTGGCCTGTACCTGTAATTCTTGACTCCTACCTACAGCTGAACCTTCCCACAGCCTTTCCTCTGTCCACCCAACAAGCAAGGCATCCTTCTCAAGGGGGGCTGTCCCTTGAGAACATACAACGCATAGCTGCATTTTCCACCAGCAAGGAGAGGACACCAAGGTTAAGAAAGCAGCTTTCAGCTGTTTGGTTGTGTTTGGGTTTTTTTCCCAAATGTAATTCAACACAGCTGAATGGCTCTGCTGGCAAGGAGAGGGTCCTCCCCTGCCTCAGAGCTTGACGCATTACAACACCTGCACATAAGGGGCAGCCCTGAGGTTCATTGCTCTAAGGGGAGTAATTTTTGAGAAGAATTAAGCTCTCAACAAGGCAACTGCTGCACCATCAGACTCCCACTCTGCCCCTCCACCTGCCCTTTGAAACAAGAGGGCTGCTGCAGGAGCTGGGCTCGCACCTTGGCTGTCTTCACCCTCTGCACGGAAAAACTGGGAAGGGCTCCTGGGTCTTTCCTTCCCCTGCTGCCAGCCACAAATTTTAACATTTTGCAAGCTGCAAACAGGACATGATTAAAAATCTGGGACTGAACCTGTACAAGAAGGAATAAAAATCAGAAGAGCAAACAGAAAAACAACTGTTTGCAATTCTCAGTTTTTTTGAACACCAAATCTACAACGCAGGCCTGGCAGAGACTCTCCATGTGTGAGCAGTGCTCAACAGTATCCCTTCATGCAGTCGTGCCCTTGGATCTCCCAGCTCTTTTCTATGTCTGTAGAGAACCGATGCTACTTTTTTTGCACTGTGTACACGGTGTGAAATATAGCCCACTCCTTCATAGAAGATCAATATGATGCACGATAAATACTGTTATTGATCTTGCAGTGTTGTAGACGACTCTCCAGCTCTATGGCATATTAATAGTAGTTAACCAGTAATTCATTTCAGGACGGCTGGGATTTTCTTTTAAGGAAAGTGAGTTCTCGGGGTCAGTTACACATATAGGTCCTTATACATTCAGTAACCTATGAGGGGCTCCTGCCTTCACTTCGCAGAGCATGGTGAAAAACAGTGGTGTAGTCCTCAGCTACTGTAAACCAGTCTCAGAACATTTACTTCAATAAAGCTACGGCGATTTACATGAATTGTGGATATGCATGGCAAAATACATGTAGAAGCCAGTACATAGATTCTCCCCCTTCTTACGTTTTTGGGAGGAGAAAGAGAAGAAATGTCGGGGAATTTGCAAGAATTTCTACTGTCATCTCTTATCTCACAGATTCAAACATGTTTTAAGCACACATACTAAAAAATGTAAGCACTGAAGTTCTGCCTGTAACATTCACTCAAGTATTTCCTATTCGTGACTGGTAAGGGTCAGTTACACATCTTATTATACACCGATAGTAGTAACTTAAACATGCCTGGGCAAGCCTCTGATGCTGAGGTCAAATGGTACAAGAATCCATTCTATTAGACCTTCTCAGCATCTACAACAGGGTGGTAGCACCAAATTGCCTACTGGGAATGGTTACACTTGGGAATCTGGGGGAGAATATTAGTCACCTTGGGACAAATGCACACCAGGACCTGTTTCCAAAATCAGGACAGCACTCGAAGTCACGTTTCAATGTCTGGGAGCATGCAGTGGCACAGTTCAACTTACTCATGTGGCCATAACAGCTAATTAGTCTCCATCTGATTGTGTATTTCAGGAAAGGGATTCTGTATATGCGGTGTGGCAATTAGGAGAATATCACCGCCTGCATTTATCTACATAAGTTCATACATACACCTGTAGCTATCAGGTTTTTATTTCTTCTGTGCCTACAGAATCTCTACACATACATAGACGTGCTGCTGAAAATGCAGAACTTTGACTACTCAAATAACACATTAACTCAAGGAGCAGGAAGGCACATCCATTGCCCAGTGCATAGAATCCAGCTTCTGGCAGCTGAACAGGTACATTTCCTATAGTTTTCAATTCAGAGTGACTATTTTCATCACTGCAGTGTTAGCATCTTCCCGCAAGTCAACCTCTGCAGAGGAGACAGCTAAGCCATTAAAATGTCAAGAATTAATTATTCAGCCAGGGAACACTTGTCTTCAGACCTCAAAAGAGTCTGGGATCTGCACCTGACAATCTCCCCTTGCTCAGTGTATAAAGCATCAGTACACTCCCATTAACTGGTTTGGCAATATTAAGTCTCACAACACATCAGTCCAATTCGTAGCTGGCTTTGAGGTCGGACAGTAGCCTTGAATGAGGCCAGTGTGAAAGCACTCCCTAACATCATAATCAGAAATGCTGGAACAATATGTTTCTCCCACCAGACAATCACGACAGAGCTATTTCAGATGTCAAAGAAAGCTGGCACCATTACTTACTTTCTGCTGAGACACTCTGACTCCCGAGGAACAAAACCTGCACGCTCACTCGCTCTGCTTTTGAGAGGAATATTTCTGTTCTCTTCCCATTAGAAGTTGCAGATTATCTTTGGTTCCAGCGTTGAACTTTTAGCTTGCTATAAAGTTAATGTGCTAGGCAATGTTCATTCCAGGAAAGGCTGTGGGGCTGTGTATTTTCTGCCACCCCCAAAAAAGGCCATTATCCGTAATTACCCATTACCATGCATAATTATTTCTTCTATTCTGGCCTATGGCCCCCAGGACTTTATGCTGTTACAGCTCACTGCATTATCTTATCAAATTTGTTAAGGAAGCTTTTTTGACCTTTTGAACACTTGTCACAGCACATACAAAAGCCAGCAGTAAATTGTTTAAGCGTGTAGCATGTGATTTATTATTTGTACCCTGCATAGTGATACCATACAAAATATTACATGCTAACACCTCCCCTATTCCCACTCCCTGCTTTAGCTAAAATGAGAAGAGGAAAGGAAGCCTCTTTAATAAGAGAAGGAAGGCAACGAGAAGAGGCTGGAGTGCCTCAATGGGAATCTGAGGAACACAACAGCAACATACAGCAAAGCCTGAACAACAGACTCTGGAAAAAGTCACCGCTGCTGCCACCTTTTCTCTTTCTCCTGCCCTTTCCCAGAATCTGATTCTATCATTTTGGCTTCTTTTCACACTTGTGTAACTCTGCTCAGCCCTGCCCTTTCACACAGAAGCTCATTTACTGCTCCTTCAGTAAGCAGAGAAAGGGCTTTAAACACACACCCCTCTGTCATTTACAGCTTCTGTCAAGGTCCTTAAGAGATAAATTTGGTCCCGTATGAGATTCACAGGGATTGTCCTTTATGGACATTGGCGTGGGTGCAAAAAGGACCAGGATTTGTCTCCACTGCTCTCAAAGCTCCTAGTGAAGGACCAGACACTGACTTGGGTCCCAGTACCATTTCCTTTGGCTGTCAGTCCCACTGTGCTGCGAGTCCACGCACTCACATCCCTCTTCTTCATGCAGACACTGGAATTGGACCCTACAGAGAAGCAGGGCTCTCAACAAGAGAGCTGGCTCCCTCCATCCTGATTTTTTGTTTTCCCCTTAGTTCTCTTTTTACCAATATACTCCAGAGGGTGGTTTATCTTAAAACTTCTCTTTCAGGTGCTTGTATGTATAAAACTCTCAACCCACATCCCCTTCTGAAAAGAGATATTTACCAAATTATCATTTAGAAAATTTGAGTAAAAAAACCCCAATTTTGATGCTTTTGAACTGTGTGGTTAAATATAAACTTCCCAAATACAAGAAAAACTGAGATACTTTTCTGACATCATGACAAATAAAAGAAAACATCAGGTACTCATTTTGGACCAGAAGAACACAGTATAAATCACTGTAGCATGAGGTAAACAGAACTGCACCTTTCAGATCTGACAGTGAATGCCTTCTCCCTAGAAGCAGAGAGAAAAAACAGGGACAGTCCCATCGCTTTGTGGTTGTTCTCCAAGACTGGGCAGATGGAGACCTTTTAACAGAGGTACGAGGAAGAGAGAGTCTCCAGGCGTTCGAGATGAGCCAGCTGTCCTGGTTTGAAGAAAAACCAAACCAATTCCGTGTTCTGTAATTTTACATTTTAGCTAGGCCTCCTCTTACTGTCTGAAATTAATGGCATATTGTGGAGAGAACTGCTTGTTCTCAGGATGATGTTTGTGCTAAATGCCAAGGAATGGTATGCAGAGAGGCCCTTGCTTATATTTATTGCTGTAACAACCAAGGGCAGCCAAATTTTGTTATTTGCCCCTTAGAGGGTTGGAAACGTAGAGGGGTCACACCTGTGGGGAGGAACGGACAGGAGAGGTGACCCAAACCTGACCAACTTGGGTATTCCATCCCATCTGCCCCATGCTCAGCATAAAAGCTGAGGGATCAAAGGGTCAATTCTCTCTTCCTGCGATAGGCGACGTCCAAAGAGGACCCTGTCTGTTCGTCTGCCTTTGATCCCAATCCGTGTGTTCCTGACTCCAGAGCTGGATCCCAGTTCCCATCCGTCACTGTGTCCAGTCTGGGACTTCCCCAGTGCCTGCTGGTGATGGGACTGTCAACCTGGGAGCTTGATACGGTTTTATATATATTGTATCTATTTATTATCTTCTTTTTTATTTTAATATTAATTCTTCATTAAAGTAGTTTAGTCCATTGTAAATTTTTGTATCTCCTTATGTCTTCCTCTCCTCTTTTTGGTGGGAGGGGAGGAAGGGCCATCTGCCAGTGCAGTTGCAGTGATTTTGACTGAAATCACAACACCAACACATACAGGCAAAGAGCAGCAGGGTAGTTTGTGGTCATACCCCTGTCCTGGAGCCCAGGTTCTGAGACGTATGGGGTTGTCCTACTGTCATTTACCACCCCTGCAGTCCTCCAAATTGTTTTGAGCAGAAAACTTTTCAGAAAAGCATGGTTTTTACCTCCCTCCCCCAACTGCCAACGCCACAAGCCCATCTTGAGCTCCAACGCCAAATCCAACGGTTCATTTTACTCCTTGTTTGGGATCACCTGCCCAAACAGCCCTGGATGCTCAGCTGTGCTACCAGTAACATCTATTAGAGGCTGAAAAATCTGTTATCAGCCATATCAGACGCGTGGGCTAAAAGCAGCTGTGTCTCCAGGCTAAAGAGAATAAATCACAGCCAAAACAGCTAATTTCCAACACAGTCCATAAGGTACTTCTCCGACCGTACCCTGGGAACAGAGTTGCTCAGCCTTTCTTCTCAAAGCAGAAATGCACATTTAAAAAACAAAAGAAGAAGGAGGAAAAAAAAAAAGCACAGTCCAACAACTCTGAGCCCCTTGCAGGCTTTTGGCCTCTTCCCCGGAGGGACTGATATACCCCACCTCCTTATCGGGGCTATGGCTTGCCCGGGCTCTTATCACCTGCCAACTCCCACCACGCTTCTCACCTCCTCCCACCACCCCAAAACAAAACAAAACCCAAAACAACCAGTCATGGCACCTTTCCTGCAGCATCTCTCTGACAGCTAGGGCAGAGTCGGGGTGTCCTGTAACAGCCCTCACTGGCCAAAGCAGCTGGACCATGGGTTCAGCCAGAGTTATCGGGCATCACGGCAGCAGAGTCTGCAGGCACAGGGCTGCTTTCAGCTTGAAGGTTCTCATTCTCCTCATTTTCACCTTGAAGGAACGGGTATTACTTTTAAACTTCATTAATGTTGGAGCTGTCACTTGAGGAAAATGGAATAAACTTTTCCAGTTCCACCGATGAAGAGCTAAACCAGTCCTCAGCAGGACAGCACATCCTATTGAATGACATTTTCCAGAAAGAGGAACTCTAGGACAAAAAGTTAAGCAGCAAGGACACCACATTTCAAGAAAATCTGGGAGATCCTAGAATTGGGGCTGTTTGCTATTGTTTTGCTTGAGCCCTGTGGTGCATGCACCCAACACACGAGCTTTTCATGGGGTTCTGCATCCACATGATGTGTCTGTTCATGACACCAAAATCCATCCCATGAAATGACACTGAAAACTTCAACTTGAGCTGGTTTAGTCTGGCAAAGGCACAAGCAATTCGGAACAATCATATGGGGCACTAACTAAATCTTAGACAAGGGAGTCACTAAAGGGCAAAACACACTGCCATCTCTCACTTCAGGGTATGTTTTCTGGTCTTTTAATCATTTCTATGTCTCTTGCCTGAACCCTTCCAAGTTCAAGCCTGGCTGGACTGGTTCAGACCATGGCTTTATCCCCACCACCAGCCATAAAGAGAAGTCAAGTGAACAGTATGATCAGGGCAAACAAACGTGGTACCTCCCTTGCCACCTCTCCCAGCCTCCCATCATTTTTGGCTCAGTGATGTTCCTGAGCCCGGTGTGGTATGATTACTTAATAACCACCAATGGTAACCCTTACAATATCTTTTGAGAGCCCACCTTCCTACAACATCACCAGGGAAGGAGTCCCACTAGTCCCAGAGGCATCTCACCAGTCCCAGGCACCAAAAACACCAAGCCTCCTTCCCATCATCACAGGTCTGTCTGAAAGGGCTTCTACCAGTCCATGGTCATCCTCTTCCTGGGATCCTGGGAACCACTAACATTCAGCACAGTACCATCATGGCCACCAGCTTCTCTCCAGTGACAGTGTTTCTCAGGGACAGACTGCTCCATTCTGGTTTGGGTTTAAGTGGCTCTTGCTTGCACATAACCAACCACTGCCTCCCAGTCCACATACCTTTCCTCAACCTACCAAGACAACTTGTAGCAAATCCAGGCTTGCTTCCAAGATACCAATGGGAAGACCACACAGTCTACAGCCAAGAGTAGGTCCCTGTCAGACTTCACCAGGATCACTGCTGCATTAGATTCCCTACTCACACCTACATCTTCAGACTGACAGAATCCTTCTTAAAACCATGTAAGACATTTAATACTGATTTTCTGTCAATCCAGTTTCCTAATCAAGATGTCAGGGGATACAAACATTAAATGCAGAATTTTGCAGAATTTGATTGCATCAGTATGTCACTTTGAAGAATTTTGTAACGATAAAAGTTTACCAACTGGACAGAATCTTTTACTCATAAACTTCTGTTAATCCATATTGCATGAGCATCCTTTAACAGTTGCATTTCTCCCCCTCCCCATATTGCAGTCTGCTGCGGACTGTTTGGCTGTTTTCACAAAAACTGATGTCATGCTGACTGATTTGTAGCCTCTCATCCCACCACGCTGGCATAACATCATCTTTCTTCCAGGCCTTAGGAATTTCCTCAGTGTTAAAAGACTTACTGGAAATCAGCACTAATGGACCAGAGAGATCCTCAGCCAAGTTTCCTGTTGTTTGGGGCAGGTACATCCAATCCTGCTGATTTCAGTTACGGCTGGAAGCAAAAGCAGAATGCCACCATTTCCATATACAGCATTATCATCTGCCGTTCTTCAAAGCAAAAATCAGAAAAAAAAATATTGAGCACTTCTTCCTCCCTTCCACATGCAAAATTATTATCCAATAATGGGTCAAATGATTGTTAACTCTGCGTGTGCGTTCCTCAAGACAACTGTAAAAAATCGAGGGAGGAATCCCAGACAAAAGACTGCAGCTTGGCATAGTAAGTTTCCCAGTCATTACACATAGCCCCAATCCAGCTCCAGCTAAGAGGAGCTGAAATACCACCACTGGTTTCAGTAGAACCAGAGAGGGCACATTTTGTTCACATTTAGTGTACACTTAATAAAAATGATCTGCTGCAAACATTTAGCATGCAACTTAAAAATCCTCCTAATATAGCTGAAGAAATAAAGCATACAGAAAATAATTTTTATTTCCACACTGAATGCAAACTTCAGGCCCTCAATAAGATGTCTACAGCAGCAAATTCCACTTTCAACATTTTCTGCCACTGACTAGAGCACAGCAGCTGATCTCTTTATGTGAGCTTGGGGGCAATCCTTGTTCTTTCCTTACTTGTACTTTTGATCTTTATAATAGAGTTACAGTGGCTGTATTAAAAACTTTATCAGCAAAAAAAGAATGGCTTCAGTAAAGAAAAAGCACTCAAAATACTTGAACATGGCCTTGAATCTGTGGAGATGCTAGTCATTATTTTAATGCTGCAGCATGTATTTGTTCACACTGAACTGTGACAGCAGGATTATTCATACATTTAAAATTATTATCATGAGTGACAGCTAATTGGATCAGGACCAATAAAATGAGTGCTTCAGAAAACAAGGAGAAACAACTGCCATTTTCAATTTTCAGTATATATTTTCAGACTGTGACTACTATGTGCACATATATATGTATACATGTTATTATTCACCTTAAGATACCTGACTTCAGAAAGAAATTTACCAACATTCAACTAACTGCATCCAGATGTTATGTGTGTAATGGGAGCAAAACTTAAAATCAACACAACTTTAAAAAAATGTAATAAGAAATCAAGGGGGAAAGGAAATTAGGAAAGAAAAACAGTTTTCTAGACAGTGATGGAAAACAGCCCAGACACCTGCAGGCGCAAAGAAGCAAATTGAGAGGAGGAGAAAGAAACTTAGTGTGGATTAAATGTAAAGGGATTTAAGTCATTAACAACAGATCAAAGACAACATTAGAAGGGAGGGAAGGCTTTACAAGTGTCTGAGATAGGAGACCTTGGAGGAAATATGACTGGGATAAAATCATTATGGCTCACACTAAAAATAATAAAGGGAGTCGGGCAACAGTTGGAATTAGCTGGAGTTCATGCTTTGTTATAAGCCATATGATGACAGAAACCCAAAAAAGACCAACCAGAAATAACAGGAGGGCTTTTTCACTTCTGTCTATCTAATATGTGACGGAAAAACTACTATCAGGAGTGGTAAAGAACCACTGTGGACACCCACTGCGCCTGGGCAAGTGTGCCAAAATCACACGCATGTGCATCACTTTTGTACACCATCACCAGTGTTGCACGGATGCAACAACATTTGGACTCATAAAATCTGCTTCCATGCAAATGCAAATTGATTGCTAATGAATTCTGTTCATCCACAACTGACAGACAGAAATGCACAGTGACTGGAACTACAGTGGCTTACATCAGGTTCAGGTGTGCCCATGGCTATAGGCATCCGAGTCAGCAAATGGTGGCCTGTGCTGTAAGCCATACACATAGTATGAACACGGACGAGAGACAGGAACAGAAGGAAAAAAAATAGTCATAAAATAATTAGGCATTCTATGTTATTGCATAGAAAGAGAAGCTCAGTGCTTAACAAACTCTCCACAAGCTCTTGAAGAAAACATAGGGCATAAATGCATGAACAATGCCTGTACTTATATAAGTGAGCTATTCACAACTCTGATGAAGACAAACAGGTACTCAAACTCAGAAGAAAGTTTAACAAAGTTGAGGGGAAAAAAAACAACGAGGAATTAGAAGCAGCATATGAAAAAGTGTTCCTACAAAGGAACCTTCAAAACTGCATTTTACTCCTCATGTCATTAAGTGACAAATCTACTGAAAATGAAAAATAGGCCAACAGGCTGAGTTAGGAAGTTAGTTGATAAATAAAGCAAATGAAAGCAGTCTTTGAGGTATAAGAAACCATAGAGGAAAAAAAAAAAAAGGAAAAGCAAGAAGAGAGGCCAGTGTTCAGTTAAGGAAGCGTGCAGTACTCCTTCACTCCCCACTTACATCTTTTCTGAAAACAAAAAGAAAGACCCACACATTCAGATAAGTCATAATAACTGTTTCAAGGACATAGAAAGGAACAAGAGATTAGCTGCAGATAGTGTAATAATGTGCCCACAGATAGAAAATTCCTAGTACATCTTCTGCTCCTGCCCCATTCCTTATCTCAGTGTTCATAATGACAAATGGAAAGCACAAGCCAGCACACGTAACTCTTCAAGTGTGAATGCATGTATGCAAATGCCAACGTGAGGGAGAAAGTGCTTCCAAGGCAGAAAGAACAACAGGGGCTGCCCAACAGACCCTCTGGCCTTGGGTGGGAAGAGAAACCCCCAGCAACTGGGTGATGGGACAAAACACACACAGTGAAGTCTGTGCAGCCACCATTCAGCAGGAACCTTGCTCTAACTGGTAGCTCTACATCTGGAAACTTCACCTGGTGTGGGAAAAGTCGGACAGAAAGATGCTGCAAACAGAGAAATGCCCAGGGTGACAGATTTTGAAAAAATGGGGAAAAAAAATACAAATCTACTCCCAGTTCTTTATGGGAAAAAAAGCTCTTCTGAAATGTGAAAGAACAATGGAAATCCCTGCTGAGCTGCTTGTGGGTTTTCACCTCCACCCCTCTGACCAAATGGCAGTCACAGAAGCCCTAGGTCTGAGCATCCCTTCTCTGCCCAGGTAAGCAGGTCTGGGTAGGTCACGGCTGGTCCCATGGCACCCCTGCTCCTCCAACACGCTGCAGAAAGATCTTCCCAGCCCCTGCCCCTGGTGAAGACAGCCCTGGACCTGCAGTACCACCGACACACAAAAAGAAAAGCAATCTTCTCTGAGGTTTTCCAAATCTTATTATGCTAGCATTTATTTTTACACTTTGACTGAAGCTTCAGACAGAGTCAAAAGCCTGAAAGGAAAAATTCTTCATTTAGACTCTTAACTCTGAAAATTGCCACTAGTTCTACCTATTTCAGACACACACACACACACACACACACACAAACACACAGAGCTGCAAAGACAACAAATGACTATTGCTTGAAAGGAGGAGCAGGGAAAATGCAAGCTTTGCAAGCTGCAGGCTCCAGAACTGGAGAATTAACTGGAAACATCTAATCAGGGATGCAGAACCCTGTAACATTATGATTTATTTAACACCGCCAAACAATGGCCAGAGACAATGAATCATACAAGAGATGACAAAGCTGCAGGAGATTTCCGTCATCTAGTTTAACCTGCACATTGATCAGAGTTTACCCCCATATTAATCACTTGAGATCTTAATCTAACACACTCTTAAACACCTCTCCTGATTATGCTTCACTTACCCCCTTGTCCTTATGCAGGTCACTCCGTTGCTAATTGCACTTCTAGTTAGGAGAAAAAGTGTCTACTGCCTAATTTAATTTTGTCTTTTTTAGTTTCAAGCCGTTGCTCCTTGTTATGCTGTCTCAAGCACTGTAAATAATCCCTCCCCCTCCTCCATATTATTACCTCTCAAATATTTATAGACTGTTATATCCACCCTTAGTCTCCTTTTCTACAAGCCATACATCATTTTTGTCACCCTTCCCTCTATCCTTTCAGATTTATCTATGTCCTTTTTATAATGAGATGCTCAAAACTCCTTTGCAGCGTTCCCGAGTACGATGAAACCAAAGCAGCGGAGAAAGGCAGAAACGCCCCCCTTGTTACACAAGCAATGCCTTTTTAATCAACTCCAAGCAAAAGACATGCTTTCACGTAGGAAATTTCAGTAGGAAATCACCGAAAATTATAAAGCCATGGCCACCACACTGCAAAGAGTTACACTTATGGCATAGCTGTACCAGTCAGAAATTTAAAAAGCCTATTAGGGGAATGTTTTAGCCTAGACCAAGAACAAACTCTTCAAATTAAAACAATCCCTGAATATTTACTAAATCCAGCTTCAAAGAGATTTACAACTGAGAAA
The DNA here is from genome assembly GCA_004320125.1 of Scolopax mira. Lineage (NCBI taxonomy): Eukaryota > Metazoa > Chordata > Aves > Charadriiformes > Scolopacidae > Scolopax > Scolopax mira. Next base: position 18,106 of record BJBW01001768.1, on the reverse strand, counting down.
ACCATCACACCAACAGAAGACCATCTTCAGCAACTGCCTCCCAAGACAAAGTCTAACTCATGCTGTGGAAATAATACCAGTGCAAGAGAGATGAGACACTTCACAACCTCTTAGGAGAGACACAGGCAAACGTCACTCTTTTTCTCTCACTTTAACTGCAGCAGACTGCAGTTGGCAAACCAGCTGATTATGGATGAAAAGGTACCAGTTATTCATAGGTGCAAAACTTATTTCTTTGCCACCTGTTACAATCCAGTAAAAACACATCATGTTCAATTATGCTCTTTGGTTTTTTTTTTTTTTCCACAGAGATTTGCTGTGGGCTGTGGGAGAAGCTGGAGAAAAAGAAGGAAGCCATGGATGAGGCTGCTTGGCTCTCAGTACTGAAGGGGAGCGGGTAGGACCAGGAGGCAGCCAGCAACTGGTGGAAAAGCAGGAGAAAATCATCATTCGACAGTAATGAGGAGACAAAGACAACAGGAAAGAGTGGGATCATGGACCAGTAACCACTGCAGTCCCACCAAGACCTCTGAGAACATGCAGCCATCACATCAGCCCTAACACGGGCAGGCAAAGCAGCTAATGCCTCCTTCTCCTTACTGCTCAGACCTGCTGAGGCTGCCACCACCTCAACCAGCAATCCTCTCCACCACCTGTCAACCCCCATGAGGCTCATCTTCTCTTGAAATCTACCATAGATGTAGTCATCCAGGGCTTTTAGGTCAAAAGAGTCATGATTTCTTTCCCAGGCTTGCATTTCATAGATTTACAGAATAGTTTAGTTTGGAAACGACCTCCAGAGGCCAGCCGGCCCAAACTCTGCTCAAAGTAGAGACAACTTCACAGCTGCATCATGTCCTCAGGCACTATCCAGCTGAGTTTTGAGTCTCCCCAAGATGGAGGCTCCACAACCTCTCTCTTACCAGTGCATAAGCAGTGTCACAGTGAAATTTCCATGACAGCTTTGTCATCAGTTGACTAGAATGAGACTTTTTTGACAAAACTGAAATTCTGACAGTGTAGGGCACTGTACTGTAAAGACTTAAAAGGATTTTCTTTCAAAAAGAAAATTTCTCAGTTTCTTTTTTTTTTTTCAATCGGGCCATGACATCTTCCAGCTATAGTTACTTTTTTTAAAAACTTCATTACCTATGCAGCACAACATCTGCAAGGTCACCAATTTTTGAAACTACGATGCAGTGTCACAGAAAAGGTCAGCACAGAAGATAACATGAAAAAAGCAAAGGAAGAGTAAAGGAGGCACGGTAGGGTTTTCAGAGGCACCTAGGACACCGCAATTTCAAAGGGATTTCAGCACCATTATTTATTAGACATAGGATTACTGCTGACCCCACTAATGTCTGTATTTACAAGCAGATAAAAACTCATCTGATCCTCAAAGAGTTTCAAAGCGACGCCAGCACCTACTGAGAGAAAGGTAGAAAGAACATTCTTTTGTTTCTGTCACACACAATAAATGAAGCAAAGGGAAATAAGCCCAAGCTTATTATTCACAATTGCTGACGATGGCATGTTTAACTTGTCAATGTGGTAGTGATGCTACCAAGGCACCCGAAAAACCCCATTATTAACAACCGTTGCAAAGCCAACGGGAAATGGACCACTGCAGAGCACAGGAGCAGCAGCTGGCATTGACCATCAGGGAGTAATCCCGTCTATGCTGGATGCTCCTAAACTGGGATAACCGGAGCAAAGAGAAGGGGGACTTTCCAGCAGCTTCCCGTCACTGGGAGATGTATGTTCCAGCCACACCACCACCCCCATCATCCGCCAAATGCCAAACACCACCCTTAGTCCGTGATGAGGACCACATAAAATGGAGGACAGGTGAAACACATGAGAGGCTCTCACCCAACGGTGTTCCATGACCATGCTTCCCACAGCCCCCCCCCCAGGGATTTCTAAATATTAGCATGGCAGAGGTACCAAACTGACACGCTACAGGGAAGAACTCAGGGTTTAAAAATGGAGTAGTACGTCTGAAAGGCACATTTTAGATGCCTCACCACAGGCTTTTTCCTGAGCTTTGCACACTAGTTAACCTAACAAAATGTACTTGCCCTAGAGAAGGAAGGACAACTGCTTCAGATGTCCTGGCATCACGACTTTTTGCTGCTCTGTATGACTAAACGGCCTTTGCTCTCAGCAACCTGCAAGGTTTTAAGGGAAAACGCACAGAAACTACAGAATCTGTTTCCCAAAGGCTCTCCTAATGCCCTGTGACCCACCGCCCTGCTCCCTTCCAACTACCCTGCAAATTCCCAGTTGGATTCTGAGTGGGGAAGATACGCTCCATCCATTGCGGATGGTAAGTGCACAAACCCCTGCCCTGTGACCATGACAATTCACTTTTGAAAACCTTTCAAAAACAGCATGTCACGCAGGCATCTGAAAAATCGTCTCTGGTCTCCCCAGATGTCACAATACTTCTGATTGTAGGATACAGGGAGGACAGACTGCCCCCCGGCACTGTGTCTGCTTCGTGTGACTCCTGCACCTCGTTGCTCCTCGGCCCCCACACAGCGCTCGGCCTGAGGGGAGTCCAAAAGCAAAACTTCAGGCTTTCCTGAAGCCAGAGACGTAGAGGAGGCACAGGATTACCACCGTCAAAGTCACCTCCTTCATGGGTACCACGCTGCGCCCACTGGATCCCCCAGGGCTTCACTGGCTCTGCCTGCCTCCATGATTACTGTAAATTCTTGCAAAATCAGCACTTCAGCCTACCAAACTGAGACAACAGACACCCAGCCGCCACCCCCACAGGGTCTCCCATTTTCCTTGCAGATGAGGGTACCAGTAAAATGATAAAACAGCAAGGCAAGAATTCTTCACGTACCAGGTCCTGAAACAACCTGACTCCTGAAACAAGAACTCCATGTCACATCCCACCCAGCAGTTTCTTAGCCAGCAAAAGACCTTCATGTGCTAAAGGAAAAAAAAAAAAAAAAAAAAGGAAAAAAAACTATTTTTAAGCATTCCTCACTGTAAGATCAGACTTTCCAGGGGGAAGCCTGTACTCGTGACACCTGGTGAAGCCACCCTACAGGTCTGGCTGAGCACAACGCACCTTCTCCAGACACTGGTGGCATTAAACCCATACCCACGAGCACCTAACACCACTCTCAACAGTTCGACCTACCAACATTAGCTGGGACAGAACTTCATGCAGTGCAGTTGCTTTTGAGCTGAATGTGAATTTCTGTTGCCCCTTAGGTGCTGAAGAACAAAATTATGAACCCGACTTTCTATTAATACCCAGAGTCTTCCAAGATCTTCCCAATTCTGGTAAACAAAGTTGACCCTGCCTTGATTCTTGGCTGGAATCACATCTCTCTGGAGATGAAGCCATGTATTTTAAATGTTGTCACCCACACACAGTTATTTAGTAAAATGCTTGAGAAACAATGTATTTGAATTGCTCACACAGAAAAATTCACCGTAAGATAGATGGCTGCAAACCATTTACAACTGCTTCAACCAAAAATTTCCAGACAATTCCAATTACTTTAAAATTAGGCATTTTGATGTTTTCAATACTTCATACAAGCATGTGAATTGCCTTAAGCTTGTTTAATAATGCTTTTTGTTAAAAGACCATAATTTAATTCAATTAATAAGAAATTATTAAAGTGGGATTAATAAATGGAATGCCTCCACTGACACTTTAAAAAACATTAAGATCAAAGCCTATGCAAATTTTGTTGACAGGACAACAATTTCATTTTTGGCCTTTCTGTATAAGCAAGGGTTTTCTTGTTCTCCTGAGTTACACAATCTCTATACATTATTGAATATACTACTTTAATCTTTTCCTTGTCTACAGACAAAGCATGCAGTAATCCAAATATGAAAGGAGCAACTGCATCGATTCAAAGGTGACACTTACATGGCTGCAATAACGAAAACAAAAAAGCTCATAAAAAGCTATTTATTGTTTTATCAACCAGTTCTTCTAAAAGCTTCCCAAAGAAATTTCTCCACATTGGTGTGAAACTGCCTGCCTGCAATGGACGCAACAAATCCATCTGACATGGTTTTAAATGGCCTGCAAAAGAGAGTGATGACATTTGACAGACATACATATGTGCTGTCCTTTTATTAGTTAATGCAAGGCACTGTCCACTTTAGAAGCATCTTTTTAATCGGGAAGTGTATTCACCTGTATTATTGGTATCAACACAGGTGATTAAAAAATGAAAGAAATTTCCTGCTTCTTTCCTCTAGGTTTGTTTGCCTTCTTCTGCCTCTACAACAGAAGTCAATTACATTAGTTCCATTTTTATACATGTTCAATTGCTGTATCTGTCAGGCGTCAGCTCTGCATAGGAAAGAGCATTTTGCCTGGAGTCTTCGATTTAGCACCTTTAACTCCCAGTTGTGCTTAGCTGTGGCTTTACTGAACCTGCAGGCAAATACTGTTTGGTTTTGGGGTTTTTTGTTTGGTTGGTTTTGTTGGTTTTTTGTTGTTGTTGTTGCTTTGGTTTACAAGGGTTACATGCAGTACAGAAAGTTCTAGCACAGTGGAAGGGCTGCACCAGCCTTTCGTCGGTTGTCCCACCCGGCCACATGAAGCAGATGTCCCACCACCTGGAGCCACGCAAGGTGGGCTGGCTCAATGACACTACCTACACGCTTGGCTCCTACAGAATGCTGAGAACTCCCCGGTTTTGAGGAAGGTGCACAGGCAGTCAACAGGCAGTTGCCAGGACTGTGTAGCAGGAGCACACACTTTGTGAGAAAACGGGAGAAAAGCTCCTCATAAACCTCCACTTGCAGGTATCCGCCCTACTGTATTCAGTTAACAGCTTCAGCCTACACCAAAATAATAATCACAGAATCACCTAGGTTGGAAGGGACCTTTTAAGATCGTCTAGTCCAACCAATAAAAAAACAACAAACAAACAAAACAAAACAAAAACCAACCAAACAATAAAATAACAGCCAAAAAAACCCCAAACCAGCAATTGAAAAAACAAAACAAAAAAACCCAAAACCCATAAACCACACGCCACACGCAAAACACCACCAACCCAACACTAATCCATATCCCGCCAATCCGTAATCTTGGTTTTCAAGTGAAAATAGTAACTAAAGCACGGAAGGCTGACGCTGGGTTCTTCCCCTCTACTGACCACCCGCCCCAGCCGCCCCCACCCCCCACCCCCCCCCAGCTCGGGGACCCGCCGCTGCAGGCAGGGGCAGGGGGCAGAGGTGCAGCAGCCCCTCGCCCTGAGCATCCCAGCGCTTTACCTGGTGGTGTGCCAGCTGCTGTGGTGGCTGTGCCCGAGTGCGTGGGGCTGCTGCTCTCCAACAGGAGGCAAGAGCTGCCACCGCTGCTCTTCTTCACGAAGGTCTCGGGGGCGCTGGGAAGGGGCACCGGGTGGCTGATGCCCAGCTCCTCTTCCTGAGCTTGCTGCCTCCTCAGCGCAACCTGCGGACGAGAGGACAGACGTCGGGCACGCTCCCTGACAGTTATAACAGCAACGATGAAAGGCTCAAGCACAACGCTGGTTTTTTTGCCCCCTTGGCAGGTAGTCCCTGTGGTGTCGAGGTCGTCACCCATTCAGTGGTTAAAGGAGAATGTAAAGTAAGTTATAAAGTTATTCAAAACCAACCTCCTTTTCTGTCCACATGTATAGGAACAAACCCGTGAAGTGCTGGTGCTATATACATCTCCTTCCAACAAGGCCACATGAAGACATTAAAACTGACTATTCGCCTGACAGAGCTGCCCTTGGGCAAAGTATACTGCAAGAAGCATGACCCTCCTTGCTGCTGACACACGGGCTGCTGGGGATAAGAAATTCATCTGCTTGCAAGGCTCTGCTGTGTCTTCTTCATCAATACAAAGCAGCTCTTTATGAGGGCTTGTATCTGCAATCTGCTGCTCTTTGCTGGGAATCTATCCCTTCGAGGGAATTTCAGTGTGCAGTACCCTGTGCTGAGAGAGCTACCCTGGTGGAAGCATGGCCAAGGTAGGCAACCATCCTGCAAGCACCTCAACCAGCATCACACACATTGCAGACAGCTGACCAGGCCTGCAGCGGGAGCTCCCTGCTTCTTCTCCAACTATGCTATGTTTCTTCCCCAACAAAGCTATGTTTCTCCATAGCTTAGCTGGCACCAGCAAAGCCCACCAGCTTTGCAGTCTGGACCTGCTCTGGCAGGGAGGCTGGGCTAGATGACCTCCAGAGGTCCCTTCCAACCCTGTATTGTTCTGTGATTCTGCGGACATGGATGCAAACAAATCCCATTCCCTGCTTCCTGGAGATAGAGAGGACCTCTTCTGCTTCATTGGAACCAGCAGATCAATTTTGCACAGACACTTTCCCAAGCCAATAGGGCATGCTCTCCAGCCAGCAAACACTACGGCTACCTACCCTGAAACTTGACAAGTGACTGATTTGCATTTGATTAACTGGGCAGAAGATGACTGCCATCCCCACTACAGTCTGCATATTACAATCTGTATTTGCACCTCGGAAATCTGTCCCAGGTTAGATGGGCATCATGGGCTTTTCCTTGCTGGGAATTCTCCTGGGTAATTTGGACAGGATTTATCCCCGTTCACATGTTCAACAGCAGCATTTTTCCAATATGGATGCATAACACTGTTAGGGAAAATAAGAACATCTCCTGAAGCGGAGACATCCCAAACAGGGGGTGCAGACTTGCAAACACCACGGGCAACTTTGACTTCACAAGCCAATAACCTTGACCTGCAAAATTCCACCAGCGCCAAGGGGCTTACAGCAGAAATATATCAAAAGGGGCAAAGACAGAATTTCAACGTGTAACTCCTACACAGATAAGGCTCCGCCAGGGAGGTTTTCAGAACTGCTTTCAAACACTAAGCAGGGAAGAGAACACACACACACCCCCCACCTCCCCTCAAGGAGGGTCACCTCCAGGACCTGCTAGCAGGAGGCAATCACCACCTGACAGCAGCTGCAGCAGAAGGGGCTGTGCAGAAGGGGACTCTTGTGCAGGCACCACCCTGTTTCGTGCCACCTCCCCCCCGGGGCAGATAGCAAGGTGATCCACCTTTATTATTCCACGGTTCATGATCCCATGGTCCACACCAGGCAGAGAAAGTGGACGTAACGTGGGTGAAATAACAGCTTCTGGACTGCCATGTCACTGACAAGGAGAGATTATTTAAATAAACAAAAGCTCCCAGTGAGTTCACAGGACATTTAGTATACCTGCACCACGTAATTAAATAAACAAATTATTTAGAAAAGAAAAAAAAAAATAAAAATAGAAGTGGGGAAGGATTTAACCCAGCGCTGCTCAGGCTTTTAAGATTTTGTCAGCGGTACATTCACTTCATGCGGGACCACGAAGCTCCAAACACACGCTACCTGCAGACTGGTTTGGTGGGTCACTGCTTTCCCTTGCACCACTTGCACCCCAGTGCCTTACAGTTAATTTGTCTGCAAGGGACACGAGAGCATGGAACCCCCCTCACTGAGCTCAAGAAGCAGCTAGTGGCCCTTACACTCCCAGGACTCCTCTTAATGAGGTTTTGCAGATAAGGATCACAAGGGCTAACCCAGTGGTCATTTACCGAGCTGTGGCTACCAAACCAAAAAAGTTATCCCTACACAGACCTGGATGCAGTTTGGTTTCTTAACGAAGACTACTAAGTCCTTCTTTATTTCAGATGACCCGGCTACAGGGCTCTTTGCAGAGCCGCTCTATGAAAAAATCAGGAATAACGCCGTTTAAAAAAAAAAAAAAAAAAAAAAAAAGAAGTGTATTTTTTCGAAATGCACTCAGATATGCCGCTTTGCATCAGGAAAAATCTGAAAACCGAATCTGAAAACGCCAGTGGAAAATATTCTCATTAATCCGTTAGTTTGGATGGATTATGTATTGCCCAGTTGAAAAACAAAAACAAAAACCCCCTCAAACCAACCAAAACAAACAAAGAAACAAGCAAGTTGAAAAACGACAATCTGCCATTAACGTGAGGTCTTCCTCCCTGCAGTTTTTAACCCAGATCCGCGCACCCCCGGGGCTGCCAGCCCGGGACGGCCAGTGCTCGCCGGGACGGCTCTGCCCGTTTTCCGACGTCGGTGCCTTCAGGCGGGCTCCCAGCCCAGCGGCCAGTGCTCGCCGCTGCCTAAACCCTGCACGCCGTCAGGGCACCTCCTATTTTTTTCGGCCCCACCAAAAAAAAAAAAAAAAAAAAAAAGTAATATATGTATATGTAATTAACAAAGCGAAGTGTCTCATTAACTGAGGACGGCGGCGGCGCCGCAGCCCCAGCCCGCGGTGAGGCTCCCCCGGGGCCGCGCCGTCGCCGCCGCCCCGACCGCGGGGCTCCCGGGGGCACCGAGCCCCTCTGGGGGAGGCGGCAGGACCCCTCCCGCCGGTCAGACGGACATTCTCCCCCCTCTCCCCTCTTCTCTAGCCCCCCGGACCCCAGCCGGACCCCCGGGGGGGCGGGCCGGCCCTCGGGGCTCACCTGCGCTGCCATCACCCGCTGCCGCTCGGCGATCAGGCTGCACTTCTTGCACTGGCAGTCCCGCCACATGCAGAACCGCTTGTGGCCCTTCAGCGGCGAGGAGTAGCCGTGGTTGCGGCAACGGGCACACTTGGGCAGACGCGGCGGCTTCTTCCCCGCCGCGCCGCCGGCCGCGCCGGCCACCCCGTCCGCCGGGGCGGCCGCCATCAGGGCCGCCGCCGCCTTCACGAAGCCGCCCGCCTTGTCCCCCGTCCCGGCGGCATCCGGGGGCTTGCTGAAGGCCGGGGAGTCACTGGGCATCGCGGCGGGCTGGGGAACGGGGGGGCTGCCGGGCGAGGGGTCGGCGCGGTTCTGCCCTGTCCACTCCCGTCCAGCCCTGTCCCGTCCCGCCACCCCGCGCGTTTTGGCGGGCGGGCGGCAGCCCGGCGTCGCCCCTCCCGCCGCGGGTCCCCCCTCCTACCCCCACCCCCGGAGGCCGCGGAGCCCTCTCTTCCCCATGGGGCCGGCGCCGGGGGTAGGGGAGCGGCCACCCTTCCCTCCCCGCTCCTCCCTCCCGCCCAGCCCGGCCGTCGGGTGGGCGGCGGGGCGGTGGGTGCCGGGCCGGGGCGGCCCCACAACGCCTGGGCTTCGTGCTGCCCCGCAGGCCCGGCTCGACAAACGTGCCCCTCGTCCCCGTCGGCGGCCCAGGCTCCCAGGCCTCCGGGGCAGAGGCCGGGCGGCGGGGTGGCGGTACCGCCGGCCGCGGTGCGGGGAGGCCATTACGACGCGCCGTGTTCCCCTGTGGTGGGCCGGCCGGGTTTGGCCGGCCCGTGTCCGTGGATAAAACACCCGAGCGGCAGCCGCTGGGCTGCCCGTGGTGGCGAGGCCTCTGGCATCTGGCTGGATGGTGCCTGTTGGCTCGTTCCCTTGCACTCACACCCCTGAGCGGGGACCACCAGGCTTTGGTCGGTACCGGTGGGGACGGGTGGTCCCCACAGGTGACAAGTGGGTAACCAGCACCTCCGACGCTGGCGTGGGTGGCTACAGCAGGTACACGCTCCTCTGCAGAGCGAGGCAGGGGAAGATGCTTTCCCCTCTTCTTTTTTACATAGGCTCCCCTTTCCAACTTGGCACTCCGTGATTGATGGACCCGTGCTGCTCTACAGATATTATTTACAGTATTAATATTTCCTCTGTTACACCTTTAAATCTTTCCGGGCTCAACTTTAGATGACGCTATCTTCATGCTGAAATGAAACTATTAAATTACATCTCAATCTAAGATGAATGACAACTGTCAAATGAGTGACTCAACAGAGATGAAGCAGAAAGCGCCTGAGATTATGTGAGGCTGATTTATAAAGATTGCATAAAGATTTCTATAACCCCAGCTTCATGACTCAGCATATCAGAAGGTAATAAGTTACAGTAGGTAGAAATTTATTTCTGCTAGAAGAAGCCAAGGAAAGCTGCTCTCTCCTGGAGATCAGTTATCTCCCTGCTAATTCTGCCCAGACTGAGCCTCCCCGCTGGAAACAACCAGTGCCTTTCCCGGCCTGAAGAAAGCCCCAGATCCTTGCTGCTCGATGCTTTCCATTAGCACTCATTAAATTACATTTAAAGAACCTTTTCCTTCATAATACAACGCATGAGACATTTATGTCGCTTTCCACCCTGCATAGAGGCCACATGGGGGCTCCTGCTCAGCCCCCATCTCCAGCAGTCAGGTGGTCCTCAAGCAAGGCACCCACCGACGCTTGGTGCGGGGCTGTGACAAACACTCAACTCACAGAAAACGGAACTTTTCCCCGTGCTGGGATTGGCATTTCTGACGTCAATAATTGCAAAGGAGGCGAAGATGAACACAACATTTAGTGGAACAAAAATATGATTTGCCTGTACACCCAGTGGTGTAGATCACTAATAATTCAGATGGTGAACGATGCAGAAGGCCGTGCTTAGCCTCCTATACTGGGGTGTGAAATACCTCCCTTAACAAAATCAGTTGAGATCTTCTCCACCCGTAAGGGCACTGATCAGGCTTCGAAGCTGCTGTCTAGGAGTGAGTCTTGAAAGTGAAACTCCAGTTTGTGAAGTTCTGTGTGTGGTTGAGCACACCGCAGAGGAAGTTTTCAAGTGCTCGAATGCAAATTGCCTGGAAGTCAATTGAAAATGCAAGTTGAAAAGGAGATGAGAGGAGGCTAAATCAAAAGAAAAGAAAGGCAGTGAAAGAGGTGTGAAAAGATAGGAGAAGAAAAAGCACATCAGAAATGCCAGGAGAAGGAGGAAGAGAAAAACTAGGAGTGAAAAAAAAAAGAGAAAAGCTTTTTAGGCTAACTGCACAGATCTGTGTTTACCATAATGCTACAGAAACAACTGTCAAGGAACAAAATATTCATGTTGTGGGACCTATGTAGAATTTTGAGTTCTGGGTGATTACCGCCAAAATGCCTGGTGGACACAAGCACATAGTCAACCCTTTGACAACAAACTGCTTTGTTTTTGCAAGCTCAAGTTGCACTTTGAGTATGGTTGCAGTGTTTAATGTTTGCCTCAAATTAGTTTAATGGGTGTTTGGTGAGGACGACAACACATTACTGGATCTGACGTCTGTTGGAGTCATGAAGGAAGAGGTGATAGTTATGAACTGCCAGTGGTTTTAACTCAAATCAGAGCAATCTCACTGCAAGCCTTCAGGAAATTGCAGGCGTTCATTTAATGTAAGTCTGTGTCTCTGATGTGAATCCAGTGATGATGTCAGTGACTAAACATTACTGCAGTTTGCTAACACCTTTGGAAATAAAATAATTGTAATTAATGTTTCTGGTGAAAAAAAAAACAACCAACAAACACATAAGAAGACTAAAATGACATTTTGGGTTTTTTTTCCCCTAGGTAAACGATAGTAATCTTGTAGCATTAACTTTTTGGCCTAAGTCTTTAAAGTACAAGATGTGACCTGTTAGTCACAATCTGTCCTTTGGCAATGCATGCTTTTGGCTGATGTCTTAAACCTTGCAGAAATGTTTTGTTTGATAACAAGATCATAATTTTAAGGGACGTATGTGAAGGCGCCATGTCCCCACCACCACGTTTGGCATGACTGAGCATCTCAGTAGGGTGAGCCCAAATTTTAAAGAGGATTTGACTCTGACACTATTGGATGGAAAGCAAAAACCTTTAGTTTCACAGAAGTCAGCAGAGCTGAGTGTATTTAGTAAGTCCATCTTAGAGATCTGCTAGATCTGATTCTGTTTAATTTTTTTTTTTATTTTTTTTTTCTGTCAGAGGGTCAAGCCAGGATTTTTCCCCCTCTGTCACAGCAGATCTTTTTGACTCTCCCAGGTCATTTTACCATATCACCAGGGCTAGTTGTGGATTCCCAGCAGAGCCTCAGAGGAGGGACAGAGGATAAAGCATTCACACTCTCTGTCCGCATTGTTTGAAAACAGCGTGTCCCTGCCCATGGGAGGGGGGTTGGAACTAGATGATCTTTAAAGTCCCTTCAGACCCAAACCATTTTATGATTCTGTGAAAACATCAGCGTGTCCATAAAGACTGAACACTGGGAACAAATTATCAAAGACAGCCAGAGGGAGTCCAGCAAAGGAGGGAAGTGGTGCCAACATGTTCCTCCTGGGGCACTGACAGAGGCTGGGAAACTCCTCAGTGCTGGACTTTAGTTCTTGCCTGCAGCTTTGGGTGTCTCAGCTGTCCTGCTGCCATCAAGTTAGCAGAAAAAACAAGTGTACAGCTGCCCCCATCTCCAGTCCTGGGGCTGCGATAGTCCACACATATCATTTCCTTATGTGAGTCATCATCCTGATACTAGCTGGTCCACCCTAGCAAGTAGCACCCCCCTACAAAGATAAGTATTTACTGGAATGGCAGACATGATCCTGACAACTAAACCCATTGAAAAGATATCGAAAAGATATTTCAGGAAAAATCCAGTAGGTGGCATAAATAAGCCATGCATTTTTTTGCAGTTTCACTTGTATACTTGTGCCTTCTCCTCTTTCTTTCATTCATTCATTCCTTATTTTAAACCTCCTCTAACTTACAGCAAAGCTGAAGTTTTTGTCTTCTGACTCTTAAAACACAGCCACACAGGCAAAGTTTTGTATTCCAAGCAGGGAATTTTCTTGACATTTTCTGGCAGCATATAGCTTTTTTTTTTTTTTTTTTTTTTTTTCTTTCTTTCTGGTCTCTCCTTCTATATTCATGTTTTGAGAGTTTCTGTTGTCAGGTTATACTCCTAGAACTGCCTGCGCCACAACAAAAGGTAAGGGTTTCTTATTAAGACAGGCAGATCCGAACCCAAATCTTGCCTTTAAATGCCCATTATTTGCAAGAGTTCTAAAATTGGCCCTAGAGATGCCATCTCAGAGACTTCTCTGATGTTGTAATGAAATGTTCGCACCAACAGCATCACTCAAGATCAATGGAGTCTCATAAACCACTGATGGCTTTTGCTAAAAGTCCACTCAGTCAAGCTGAATCTTCCATTCAGACTTAAAATTTTGAGTGCTTCATTCTTGCTCAAAAAAATGTTTCTAGGACATGGGGCCTTTAGGAGAAAATCCACTGGTGAGTCTTGCCTGGGAAAATGCACATTTGTTAGCAAGATGCACACTAGTCATAATGTAGAATTTAATGGCCCTGATGTCTGGGTTATGGTAAAAATTATTTATGTAAAAATCAAGAAAAACCTGCCTGTAACAGTGCGTGGTTCTTCAGTTTCACGGTTGTAAGCCCAGCCAATGCCACTGGCCCATAGTGCTCAATAGAATCACAGTTCACTGGACATAAAATTCACTGTGTTATATCATGTCAAGTACAGTGCAAAAACAAAGCAGTTTTTAAGTACAATGAAGCAAATAGAATGGAGATAAAAAAATATGCCTATGTTTGTTGTGTCACTGTCATGTCATGTCACTGCTGTGACTAGTTTTACTAGTAACAGGGATAAAGAAAACATTATCACTTTTTTTTGTTCACACAAGTTAGAATAATTTAATTGCACATTTGAAGACTGAAGAGAATACACTATCAGCTCCTCTAATCAGCTGAAATTTCAATCTTTGTTAATAATTGACTTGACTTGAATAGCTATTTAGAAGCATTATTTGGTCCGCCATAAAATAGAAGTAAAAAAGTGAGTATGGAGAAACCACTGGATTGCTTCTTCTCAGTCTTAGTCGTTCATTTTAGGCACACTTAAAAATTAATTGGATCCAGTGACTTAGAACATTGAAGATTCTTGCATGACTCATTAAGCTGACATTTCTAACATTTGTAATTCACACTGTAAGAATGATAGAATCACATAAGCCATCTATATGTTCGAGCTCCTTCATCAGGGTAGGACTACTGCAGAGAATGCCCTTAGTTTTGAATATCATCATCAATTCAGCTCCAAGACATCTGTAATGGAGCTGAGTTTGATAGACTGCCAGAGTGTGAAAAACTAAGCTCCAACCTCTTAAAAATAGGCAACACAATTAATTGCTACTTCTTTATTTATGGTCTTCAATCTTTTAATGGATACAGTTAAATTACCACTTCATTGAGCAAGCCCATTGGTATTTAAAGGAACAAATAGATCATTTCAAATTATAAAGCACTTGCTTTATTACTTATGCTATCTTTTAAATTTTGCAAGTTTTTATTATTTTACATTCTTGATCTTCAGTAACCTAAAACTGCTGGAGCTCTATGATTGCAAGGGTTTAGAATGAAGTAACTGAGGGGGCAGTTTTTGCTAAGTCCAATTTGGCTGTCCAATTTATTTAGTTATTTGTGCATTATTATTTGTTGCTCCTAATTCTGATGCTTGATAGAAATAAAAGTATTGGTACAAAAGCTCTTTCTAAATTAATTTTCTTCTTTTTTCTTTAAAACTAAATAAATAGGCAGGCTATTTTTTTCACATAAATTCTGCTCCCAGGGGAGCACATTTCATTCTGTGTGACTTCCCATTAAAAATCAGTGTAGCACATGGGTCTAAGAGGAAAGTTTCATGCTGCTTTTCCCCTGTTTCTCCCCCCTTCTTGCGTGAAGTCTTTCAAGCCCACTGGGGAGGTGCAGGGCAAGGGGAGTGTTGTGTCAGAATTGCCTCCAGCAGCAGCTGGGCTCTTCCAAATATTTTAATTAAAGTCAAATGACTGTTAGTTAATCAGCCATGCTGTGAAATGACTTAATGTGAGCTGATGACCTTTCACATCTCCTAGGCTGAGAAAGAGGGTTTCTTCTTCCTTCTTGGCCTGGCTCTTCCCCCGCAGCCTCTCCCGTCTCCCGGCGTTCCCCCAAAACCCCCAGGGCTATTGGGCAGTTCAGAGATGGTCCCCAAAGGTTGCAGACAGAGTATTGGGTCTCCCCATCATCAAGGGCTCATGGGCTCATCCCTTCTCCATGACAGGAATATAGTTCAGAGGAAGGATGTGGGAGATCTGGGTCTCAGGAGACCTACATCTTTCAAATTCGTTTTTGCCTAGTGCTATCAAGATCCAGATAATCAGAGCACTTAGTTAGCTGGCTTCCTTTAGGTAACAGTTTTATTCTATCACTTGCATGTCGGTCAGCAATGTTGGGTTGATGATCTCTGTATATCTTATTTGCACATTGGCTAATTAGGAGTAATTGACTTTCTCTAATTCTATTGGCTAGAAGGTGCTAAGGAAGATGACACATTGTTACAAATGATTTAAACTGTCAGGCTATTAATTATAATTAGGCTGGCTTTGTCTAGACATGGAGATGCCTTGTCAGGTGATGGGAACATTGTGTGGAAGCTAATTAGTCGGGCATCTTAAATTTCTGTCGTCTGTATGCAAATATAATGTCTCTTGCAGCTGCCAGAATAAAGGTGTTCTGAGCACAGCTCGGCCGTCCCAGATAAGTGGATGCAAATACTCACACTGACTGAGTAAAATTTTTTAAAAATTGTCACAGACAATCACAGAGTAAGGCTGAGAACACAAAGAGCAGCTTTGCTGCATGGCTGTCTATGCAATTATTTTCTTTTACCCGTTTCTAGGAAACTAAGGCCTGGAGATTGCCTTTTCACTACTGGAAGGCAGTTTCTGAGAATTCATAATAATGACGTCTTAGAAGATTGTTCATTAGGCACCTGGAGGTAAGCAGGGTGCATCTCTAAAATTGTCCAAGTATCTATTAACACAATACCCCACAACTCTTCTCTGTAGCTACCAGCAGAGTCATACATGCCTTAAATACTTGCTTGGATGCTCACGTAGCAATAGCCCATCAGCCTGGTGATGCTCTCATCCACTTTGTGAAGAATGCATGCCTTAGCTTCTAGTAGCTATTTATTCTTATGTGCTGCAGTGTGATGCCTCCTATCATTTTTTTAAAGCAAACTTTGGGAATAAAATGAAAATTACACACTCACCCCTATTAAAAAAAAAAAAAAGAAAAAGAGATTTCTCCCGCAGTCACATCATGACATCCCCTTTTTTAAAATTGTGGCTGTTATGGGATCTGGCAGTGTTCTTACAAGGAATATCTTACAATTACTTTTTCTTCCTATTCAAAGAAGGCCTCTAAAATCATTGCTATTATCAATATTAATTTCAAAGGGCCACCATTTGACTGCTCATGAAAGCAGTCCAGATATCCCAGCCCAAGCCATACGAGATTGCACTGTTAATCATAGTTTTTAAGTGGTCCAGTGAAGGTGATGGTGGTAGAGGGAGACAGTGTTAGTTCCAGCACTGGAATTCAGGAGTGCCTTGGCCTCAAAATTCTGGTTAATAAAACCCTCCTTCTTGCAGGGGGCAGGAGGAGTGACTTTCACAGACTGTGTTGTGTTTTGATGGAATCAAAGCAGTGAGAAACACATCCTCATCATGATGAAGGACTCATTAGGTTACTCACCATTAGCACTGCTGGAGAGAAGTGTAGGAGGCAGGAAGAGTGGAGTTGTTGCACTTTTTCCTTGCAAATCGGCACTTAAGACTTTCCCCAAAGGTTCATTTAAAATCAAGGTTAAACTTCCAAATGCAACCTGCTCTTCACCTTTGGGCCATCAGCATCTCAAGGAGAAGATGTGTCAGTTCAGGATTCCAACTTAGGCATCCCTGTGCTTTGGTTTTTTTAAACATTGAGATCAATGCACTCAGCTTTGCTCAGAAGGGGACCTGCTCCTGTGGAAGGCAGCCAGCTATTTCAGGTACTTTCAGGCAGTCTGTGTTACATTTCAGGTGAAAGTCTTTGGGATAGCCAGTTCCTCAGCTCAAGAATATCTGTGTTGGAGCAGCATGTCCAACCCAGCTCATTTTCATGCCCCTCAGTTACAATGCACGCCAGCAGCAGACTGTGGGATCCCCTAAGCAGACCCATGGTAGATGATGGTCTATTTTCCAGGCTTGCACCTGGCTTTGAAGAACCTTTTCCTGCCAGGTTTGAAGAGAATAATACAGAAACCTTTCTGCAGTGGGAAGAGTTTTGGCTTTGATCCTAAGCTACTGTAAGTTAGGGGAAATGTCACAGAATCACAGAATCACCTAGTTTTGAAGGGACCTTTTAAGATCATCTAGTCCAACCAAGAAAAAAAAAAACAAAAAAACCCAAACAACCCAAACCACACCCACACAAACCCACAAACCCCACACCACACCCAAAACACCACCAATCCACTATTAATCCATATCCCT
The DNA here is from genome assembly GCA_004320125.1 of Scolopax mira. Taxonomy (NCBI): domain Eukaryota; kingdom Metazoa; phylum Chordata; class Aves; order Charadriiformes; family Scolopacidae; genus Scolopax; species Scolopax mira. The sequence continues at coordinate 955 of BJBW01001768.1, read as the reverse complement.
GGGCACCATGGCAACTCATCTCTTGAATACCTCCAGGGATGGTGCCTCAACCACCTCCCTGAGCATCTCATTCCAATGCCTGACAACCCTTTCAGTAAAAAAATATTTCCTAATATATAACCTGAACCTCCCCTTTTGATCTACCTGTTGTTCATAGATGGGGTGTGACATCTTTGACATTTTATCTGGAAAAGACACACCTGGACACCAGAAACATGTCTCCTGCACCAGGATGCACAGCAGGTGATTCTGTTAGCACCCTCAAGAAAACCATCCTTTAATTTGAGGGAAACTTCAATTCCTGGAGTAGAGTTAGATCTCAGAGCCTGGGTAGCCACCCTAGTGCCTCTCACTCTTGGGTAGACTAGTTCCTCACAAGCAAATATTCCTAGAAGGTAGTAATAGGCTCCTGAACTTCTTCCATGCTGGCTTGGTTGAAAAGCCATAGGGGTTTATGAGGTTAAGAACAGGGTTACACAGTGCAGTTCCTTTCTCTCTCTATGGAGCTTACATTTCTGCTAGCAGTTAGGAACTTGCTGGAGTCAAGCTCCGAAGAGAAAGATCTGGGGGTCCTGGTAGGCAGCAAAATGACAATGAGCCAGCAGTGTGCTCTGGTGGCCAGGAAGGCCAATGGAATCCTGGGCTGCATAGGGAAGAGCGTGGCCAGTAGGTCAAGGGAAGTCATTCTCCCCCTCTACTCTGCACTGGTGAGGCCACAACTGGAATACTGCATCCAGGTCTGGGCTCCCCAGTTCAAGAGGGGCAAGGAGCTACTGGAAAGAGTCCAGCGAAGGGTAACAAATGATTCAAGGGTTGGAGCATCTCCCTTATGAAGAAAGGCTGAGAGAGTTGGAATTCTCTATTCTGGAGAAGAGAAGGCTGAGGGGCGACTTTATTAACGCCTGTAGGTATCTAAAGGTTGAAGGAGGAGGGAGCCAGACTCTTTTCAGTGGTT
>BJBW01001767.1:45247-62747 GCA_004320125.1 Scolopax mira | reverse complement strand
CAATACTGTAAAATAATTCTTTTCAACAACACAGTGGATCATGTTTAAAAAAACATTGAGAGGGCGATACGCGCGAGGCAACAATTTCTCTCTTTATTGCACTCCTGAGGGAAGCCTCATCTTACTACGGTGCCTCTCCTCCAGCTTTGATAAGTTTGATTTTTATTAAAAACGTGTCTGAAACTGCATTTTAAGATAATCCTAAAATACGTGGGGTTGGCTGGGTTTGGCGTGGCAGCAAAAATGCCGTGCAAAGGTGGGACATCCCACGCCATTAAATATACTTTGAGCCATTTTTAGGTGGAAAAAGGAAAAAAAAAATGCAGAAGGGAGGGTTTGGGGGTTTTTTTATTATTATTTTTTTTTGACATTTTGCAAATAAAGAGGGATGCGGGTTATTTATGCCGGGATGTTGCTGCAAAGTCCTTATCTCCGCGTGGCACTAAACAAGGATTTGTTGTGGGATTTGAGAGGGCTGTGTAGTGCTTCAGTGTTAAGCACCCAAAACTCTGGGGGACTGGCACTAATTTCCTCTCTCTCGTAAAACAACATAGTATTCATAACAACTCGAGAGGCTTGACATAAGTAATGATGGCATATGCAGGCGAAGATTACCACCCCACCAGTGTAATCAAGGTGCTAGGTACTAATGCAAGTTAAATTGAGACAATAATGCTGAAACTTGCATTGTGGGATTAGGAGAGTACTTGAAATGCTGACATCGGCATCTCCGGGAAGAGCGCCCGTCTCCCTTTCAATTCCTGTTTATACTTAATGACCTCAAAAATTTGTATGTCGTTAACACCGTGTACTGAAGTGGGAGAGAACAAGGGCTGGGAGGGGGAAGATTCCTTTCCCCCGCAGCCCCCCCACCCCCGGCTCCCTCCTGCCTTCCTTGACTTTTCGGCTCCGTCGCTAATTGGTGTCCGGGCTGGTCCTGCCCCATGGCCCCCCGCGGCAGCGGGAGAGCTCGGCCTATTAAAATGGGATGCTCGGATCAATATTGTGGCACCCAGGTAATTAAAGCGGGTTTGTTTATTTGGCTCCCTCTAAATAAAAAAGGGCTTAATACGGACTAATTACCCGGAGCCCTTCCTATGCCGTAGGATAATAATGGCGGCAATTTAAAGCGATATTAAATGAGAATTAATAAAGGAATATTGAGTCGCTTTGACTGCATTAAGCTGCGTGAAATGATTTCTTATCTCAATTTAACTTTCTGTCCACAGTTTAATGATTGATAAGCTCGGAATTTTTACAGAGGTAATCTAAAACAATATTTGATTGCAACGTTGAATTAATAACAGCAGCCCCTTTCTTCTTGTTTATCAGAAGAGACGCTCCCTCTCGCTTTAATGGGCGTCGTTTGTAGAAACTTCTGCTGGATGTTCTGCCTCCTCACCTCTGCTTTTAAACTGGGTTTTGACAATATTTGGTTTGTTTTGTGAAGCATACATGTTCTCTGGGCGGCCTGTGCTTGCACGTAGCACAAGAGGTCAGTGACTTTACCCAAAGAGAGCTAAAGCGGGTTAAAAAATGGTAAAAGTCATCTGCAAGTGAAAAATTGAAACGACATTTAAATCCTGACATAAAGATTGGAGTTAATCGCGTTCCTTTAAAATGACCCCTGGAGAATTGCGTGACAAAGGAAAACACAGGTTTGAATATTCCCAATTTGAAATGAAGTGACCGGGATTTACTCTCCAAAAACTCTCTCTGGCAACACGGGCCAGAACAAAACCCGTGCGACGGGAGGGAGAACTTTGTGAAGGTGCTTTTCATCTCTGAAGTGGCCGAGAGGAAGAGGGGAGGGTTGGAAGCGCCAAGTCCGCTTTTTCCATGCAATTAATGCATTTAAATACACTCAGATTTGGGTCCTGTGGTGCTGCCCGTTAGCACCCCTGCCTTCCCTGGTTGTTTTTTTATATATATATATATATATATATATATATATATAACAAATTGCCAGTGTTGTTCATTAATTTCCATCTTTGAAATGCCATGTCAAGGCTCCCAAGGAGCTGGCGGTGCCAGTGTCCCCTGGACAGCTTCTCACCATGGTCCAGTGCGAGTTCCTGATGAAATTACAGGTGCAGGGAAATGCAGAATTAGAAATATATCTGATGTTGCAATACTTGCGAAGCTATAGCTTTGTTGATGACAGGACAATTCCGTTTTTGACAGTTTAATTTACTGTTGCCAGTGGACAAGAGCAAAAGGAGAACGTGGGGTTAGCCACCTGCCCCCTCGCACCGTGTTTCACACGCTGGGTTGCAAAATCATGACTCCCCTCAACCTGTCGGGCTCAAATGAGAAGGTTTCCAGCTGGGGAAATGGAATACATCAGTGCAGGTAATATTGCCTGACCTCATAAAACAAAAGGAAAAATTGCAGATTCTGACAGCCATTATGAATCTTGTATCAGCATCCAAAGGGCTGCGAGCCGGGCTGCGGCACGTGTTTGTAATAAGGGGGGAGGGGGGGGAAACACAGAGTTGCCACGTTGGCTCACGATTCGGAGCAAAAAAATGTCTTGTAATTTGTTCGGGGTGTTAAAGAGGCTGCTGGATCTCCCGGTGCTTCATCCAGAGAAACGGGGGGCTCGGGGGCGGTGGGAGGGGACAGGGACCCACAGAGGGGTGACAGCATCACCTATTTTCGGCAAGTCTTGTTGATTCGGACACGGCTGAGCCTTTTGAATCACACATGGCATAAAAGTGCATGTTCTCTTGCTCTTAAACTGGCTAATTTGGTGTTTGAAAGCCTTTGGGCTACAGTGTTTTCTCCAAAACCCTAAGTGGGGTTTATTATTTCCATTTAAAGAAGTAATCTTATTGGGTACGGTCATTCTCTCCATTTCCACATGAAGTTTTCCATCTCTCTTAATTTCCTCACCAATCGTGTTTTCCTGTCTTTGCTGTTGTACATCCATCCATCTCCTTCCTCTTTGGGTTTTCTTGTCTTCTTTATTGCCAGAAAGGTGTGGAAACGAGCGTTATCCGAGTGATTTAGAAATGAGTGAGTTTGGGATGGAGTCAGGCGTGGGAGGGTCTGTCTGTGCACTTGGAACCCCTGGAGCTTCTCCCGGACTTGCCCTGGTGGGGCTGTGGTTGATGGTGAAGTCGCTCTGGGTGGGAAAAGCCTGTTAATCACATGAGTTTACTATTTTTAAAGTTCGAAACTCCAGTTTAAACAACTTGAAACTGTAGTTTAAACTGTTTTAAAGCTTGAAATTCCTCTTTTCTCTAGACTTTTGTTGGTTTGGTGGGGATTTTTTAGTCTTTCAGCGTAAAGGCTTCTTGGTGCAGTTTCGAGGAGGCGAGGGCTGTTTCACCTCATCTCTGGGGGGGGTCTCAGTCGTGCCCAGGTAACGCCGGGTAAAGATGCCTCTTCCTCTGCCCTCGGAGGAGGCTGTTCCCTTCCACGTTCCTCGGAGTCCTAGAGAACCACCCTAGCAATAAAATTCTCCTTGGATTTTTGGAGGGGGGTGTAGCTTCAGTGCTCGGTGTCTCTGCACGGACCCTGCTGGACCGTGCAGCAGCTCCATCTTGGGTGGGATGATGTGTCGCTGAGGTGGGGTGGTTGCTTTGGGGGTTTTTTTGACTCTTTGGGGAATAAAAGCTCTTCTTTTTTTTTTTTTCTTTTTTTTTTTTCTTTGCCTGGGCTAATTGGGCTGGTGTATGTGCGGGCAGGTTACCCTCACCCCCCGCCGGGGTATTTACCCACCTCCCCTCCTCAGCCAGAGCCTCTCACCGCGCTCTCGGCCGCTGTGGGTTTGCTGGGACTCGAGTGCACTTGAATTAAATTGCGGCTCATGAATGCGCCGAGAGCAGTGGGATGTGGAAGGGAGTCTAGGAAATTAATTATTTATTTTTTTTCCCTTCCTATGTGAAGATTAAGGTCTTAAAAATGTCTAAAATACTATTTTTTTTTATTCCTGAGAATTGTTTGTGCAAACAAGGTGAAATACGTTTCTATAGTAATGTGTAGTGGTTAAGTGTATATAGTGTATAGCTTTGAAGTGATCTGAAGGGTCTTGGATAAGACAGCAGCCTTAAAAAAAATATTTTAAAAATTCTTTTAAAAAAGTTTGTTTGAATACATATAAGGTGCTAAAATTCAGTGGGACAAATTGTAGATTAGAGGAAGAGGTTATCCAGGAGGCAAAGCGCAGGCTTTCATGTTCAAACCCGAGGTTTTTAGCCACTCCTATTGAAAATGCCCCTCTGTTGTCTACGGGCAGCTCTGCCACCAAGGGCAAACCTGAACTGGTGGTAACTCTGGGTTCCAGCATTAATTGAGGTTGGTGTTGCTTTTGAGGTAATTAAAGCACCAAGGTGGGGACATTAAAAAAAAAAAAAAAAGGGTGAAGGCTGGAAATAGCCCGTTATTAAGCTGTGCCAGGAGGTGCCCACGTTGGCTGTGTTACCTCCAGGTGTCCCAGGGCTGAGGATCTCGGCGAGGGTCACGGTCACCGTTGCGTGGGTGGAGGGACACAATCGTTGTTTAATTGTAAACAATGCTTTAAGGGGAAAAGGTCTGGGAAAACCAAATTATTCTGGAGAAAGAAAAAAGAATAGAGTTGGGATTCGTGTAGGGACAAAGAGGACTGGAAGCAGGGAGGGTTGTGGTGGTAGCAGAGAAAGGAGGAGGAGGAGGTTGGGTGCCCAGAGGAGGTGGATGCACCGAGGTTCCCTGCAGTGCCAGGTGTGACCACCACTTTTCTGGTGATTTTGTGGACAACCTCTGCAGTTGTCTGTCCAAAACGTTGTAAGGCTACTAACTGTAACAGGCTTACAGTGGCAACTTCTGTATTTGTAGCTCTTAATAAGTCGCTTTTCCATAAATTGTCATTTAATGTCTTCTGCTGTGTCAGAGAAGAGCAAGTCTCTCGGCTGAAAATATTGGTAAAGATTTTGAGCTGCTTTAGGAAGGTTCACTTTTCTCAAGCGTTCTCAGGGCTTTATTTCTAAAAATAAAGCTGGGAGTGGCAAGAGCCACTCTTAAAATTCAGATTTATTTTTTTTTTTAATTTTTTTCATTATTTATTTTTTTTTCAGAGCCTGAAAAAATTCCCCTCTGGTTGACAGGGGAGCCGATTAACGGCAGGGAGGACATCCTTTCCCCCTTCAGTCACTTCCGTGGCGATGGGCATTGCCGGGTGGCCATCTCTTCCCTTTTATTCTTTTTTTATTTTGTTTTGTTTTAACGGCTGAACTGGTTTGCAAAGGGGCCACCTCCAGGTTGCTGGGCTTTTCATTCCCCTTTTGTGTGAGACTTGTCAGCGCCCGAGCCCCGGCCGTGACATGCACAGACCGGCTGGTTTTTCTCCTCCAGATCAGCGGCTCTGGACAGCTTCTCTTCCTCTGGCAGCCCCCTCAGCCTGCTCTGTCTTGTCATCTCCGAGTTCGATATCTGCTGCTCTGAAGGAAGGGGGAAAAAAAAGAAAAAAGAAAAAAAAAAAGTAAAATATGGGATGGGTTGGACCATTGTATTTGGTCTTTTGACCCTCCATGTTGCCCATGAGCAGTGAAGGATAACTTTTGACAAGCCATGTCAGATGTGACAGGCAATCTAGTTGGGTTGAGTGGAAATGTGCTGTACAAGTTTGAAGCCTTAGTTGGGGGCATTTTCCTGGTGTTCAGTGCATTTAAATTGACACTGGAGCTCGGGCGTTGCTGGCTGCAGAGCCCCGCGTCTCCTGCGCCTGCGGTTTTAGCAGCTTGAAGGAAGCCTTTTCGTATGCGTTTTGCATCTCATTCCACTGCCCCAATGCAATATAAGCCCTTCCCGGCTTTCCAGTCTCCCCATCCCTCAGGAGCACACATTAAATTTAGTTTTCATCTGTGAGTATGTTTGATTTTTATTTTCTTGTAGGCGGTTATGTTTTACCGTTCCGTGTATTTCTGGGCGTGCTGGGAGAGGCGGCTCCGAGGGCTCTGTTCTGCTGGAAATCCTTCCATGTTGTGAATTGTTCAGAGCAGTGAAAGAGCCTCGCTAACCTCGGAACGGCTTTTATTTCCAAATTAATTATTCAGAAATGTTGATAGTAGAACTTTTGTGGGAAGCACATTTTCTGCAACGTTACGGCAGCTTCAGTCGAGATGCGTTCTTGCTGTATTCCTTCCTTAAAGGGCTGTGGAGTTCTGCTTTTATTTAAATTCTCATTATAGGTGTGAAAAGGTAATGGATAACGTTCTCCTTAGGAGCCTGTTGAAACCCAAAGTCTACAAGAGCTGGTGACCTGACTCACTCTGATTTTTCTTATTCTCTTACCTTCTGGGAGCATCCAAACTGCTGATCTCTTATCCTCTAACGGCATTTCTAGTGAGGTTCTCCTCTCTCATCAACGGGCAGCAGCAATAAATTAGGGGAAATTACATTTCAGGTGCTCCCATTCTCTCCAGCCTGGTCTCCCAAGCGATTCATTCCCCTCGTTCTGTGTCTCTGTCCCTGGTGTCCCAGGAGGATGTTGGTTGGAGGGGTTGGGGGTTTCCAGCTAATTCTCCAGCCACAGGGAAGGAAAAAAATGCTTCTTTTCTGCCCCCCTCCACTGCCAAGCCATGCTCTTCATCATCTTCTTACCCTTTTTAGCTTGCTGATGAGTGCTTGGATAGTCTGAAGTTTAAAAATGATACAAGTTACAGAAATGAGTCTTTGGGCCTTTTTTTCTCACCTCAAATCTCAGCCACAGAAACTGGGGGTTTTTTTTGCACAGCTGCAGGTAGAGGCAATTGGGGCTTTTTCAGCATCTCTATTCAAGCCAGTTTTGAAAACTGATCTCTAACTGTGTTTGGGGAAACCTTAATCTTGTTTAACTTTACATGACTTATTGAACTGCAGTAACACTTGGCTTCTCTTTCTATTTTCGTAACAGTCCTGACCCACCAGCTTCTGGAAGTGGCAAATCTAAGACCCACACCAGTTCTGGTTGTGAAAGCATTTTTGGAATGTCATAGTGAAAAACCACACAATTTGGAAACAAGTTTGCTTTCTCTTGCTTTACAGAAATTTTGACCAAAGATGTTCCTTGTCTGGAGTGGCTGTGACTGGGGCTTCCCTTTAATCACTGAAGCCCTTCCCAGCTTTCTCCCTAGCATTTTCATTCCCTTAAATTACAATTAATTAAATAATCAGTCATTCATAAGAATAAAGGTTCTTTCTTGCCACGAGCAAATAACAGTCCCTCATTTTTCAGAGCCTCCCACCAGCCTGCCCAACGCAGTGGGAGAAGGTGCCGTCATCCATCCGTGGTGGTTCTCTGCTTCCCTGGTGTTCCCAGAGACACGTAGGGAAACCATCTCCAGGCGTCATTCTGTTTAATTTGAAATGGTTTAAAGACAAGTACATTACTGATAAATGAGTAATTCTTTCATGGATATTGCTTCAGATGTGGAGCAGTTATTCCTTCTTGCTTTGCCCATCTCTTTTGGTGATTTGTCTTTCACAAACTTGATCAGTGAAGATCAAGAGCTTGTGAAGAACTTCACTGCTTTCAGAGCCTTTAAGTAGCTGAAGGATCATCTCATTCCCTGTGTAAATAGCAGTTTTCATGTAAAACCCATCCATGAAGAAAATAATAGTTCCTTACTTGACTATGTGTCCGTCTGCTTGTACAGCTCTTCTGTACAAGCTTCTTGTTCCTTACTGTTGGAATAAGTTAAATCATTTAATGGTATAAAAGAGTTAATGTTGCACGAGACAGAAGAAAACACTCAAAAGCAGATCTTTTTCTTGACTACCTTTCTGGATGAGTTTTTTCTTTAGAAAATGAAATCTCTTCCAACAGCGGTAGAGTTATTTGAAATTTCAGGTGGTGATTTCACAAAATTTTTCCTGTGGACATCTAGAAGACACCTCTCCTGATCTCCAGGCTACAACCTATGAAACAATTCCAGCATCAGGCAGAGACTGGAAAGGATGCATTTTGTTTGTGTAAGAGGAGCTCTGGTGTGGCCGTATCGCAGGTACGCAATTGTCTGTGGGAACCACCTCTATCTACCACAAGCACAGAAACAATATCATAAAAGGTAAATGGAAGTTCTAAATTTCTCATGAACAAGTCTGGTTTTCTTTTTTGTTTTTCTTTTTTTTTTATTTTTTATTTTTTGAAGTTGAAGGGGAAAAATAACAGAGGTTCAACTTTGGGCCGTACAAATTATTCAAGTTGGCTGTGTGAGCAGGAGATGGTGTCCTGCCTTCTGATGTGATAAATGTCTAATTTACTCTGTACAAAAAAAAGGTAGGTTTTTTCCCTCAAAACTTACTGTGGTAGTAAATACAAACTACATGTTAATGCCAAGAAGAAATATAATGCCAGGAAGAGCAGGTCTGTGCTGGTACAGTGCTTTTCAGTCATGGCAACACTTCTGGATGTTGTGTGTTGGGTTTTTTCCTCCAAATATTACTGATTTGTTTATTTTTTTCCTTCATACTAGATGTGATTTTCTTGATAGGCCATTCATGTGTGAATTAAAAACAAATTAGACTGCTGGGCTTTTTTTTTTTTTAAAAAAAAAAGACAGAGTGAGCAGTTGGCAATAAACTTGTCCTTTTTGGCACCTGGAATAAAAACAGTAACGTAACAGTACCTTTATATAGCACATAAAAATATAATTCAGGATAAGAATTCAGAGGTCACAGCAAGTGGTTAGCTAAATAGCTCTAGGGAGTTAAAATAGTTTGCTTATACAGAGATAAGGTGATATTTTATGCAGAAAGCCTATGTGTGCTTCCAAAGCCTGATGGGTTTATATGCAGTAAAACAACTTTGAAAATAACATGCAGAAAAAGTGAAAGAAAATAATTTTTGCAGGTTGTAAAACCCATATGCTGAAACTTAGGAGGTGACTAGTTCTGCTCTGCTTGAAAGCGTCCCTCATCCTTTGCTTTAATTAGTGAATTGTAGCCGAATTGCTTCCTCCCAACAACTCCCTTCGTTTCTTGGGCCACACATTGCTTTTGTTGTAAGGTGTCGTTCTGCCCCAAAAGCCCAATGGTGTTTCTTGGCTGTGGAGAACTTGTGGTAGAACATTTTGAAGGTGTAAATTCTACGGGGGGTGAAGTTACTCCCCCAGTATTTCCATTTGACTGCTGGACTTGGGGCTCATTGGAGTTCCTCCTGCCCCTTGCCACCTTCCAGCAGTGGTTATTGGCATGTAGGGGAAAATCCAGGGGGATTCCGAGCAGGATTGTGATATTGACTTGAGAACAAAAGTCTTTCCCATGTCTCTGGTCACAAACCTTTTTCACCATTGAGGGCTGTTAAAATCTCTCACCCTTGGTAGCGCTATTAGTGAAGGCCGTGTGAGGGTCTGTGGATGTGGTGGGGTTTGCAGCAGGACAAATAATGGGTGTACGCAACAAAGTGGGGTTTTAGATTTTTTTTTTTTTTTTTTACTGCTGTTTGCTGAGCTGAGTACACGGGGGTGTGTGTCCATTGTAAGAAGGTTTAGTCTTCTATTCTTGAATAGCTGCTATTGAAAATGTGTTTACCAGAATGAATACATATATAGAGAGAAATAGAATGGTGTGGGTGGGAAAGGACCTTAAAGCCCCCCCAGTGCCACCCCCTGCCCTGGGCAGGGACATCTCCCACCACATCAGGTTGCTCCAAGCTCCCTCCAACCTGCCCTTGAACCCTCCAGGGATGGGGCAGCCACAGCTTCTCTGCCCAACCTGGGCCAGGCTCTCACCACCCTCACACCAAACAAGTTCTTCCCCACATCTCAGCTCCATCTCCCCTCTTTCAGTGTCAAACCCTGTCCCCTTGTCCCATGGCTCCCCTCCCTCATCAAGAGTCCCTTCCCATCTCTCCTGGAGCCCCTTGAGGGGCTGGAAAGGGCTCTAAGGTCTCCCCGGAGCCTTCTCTTGTCCAGGCTGAACCCCCCAACTCTCTCAGCCCCCCTCCCAGTAGAGGGGCTCCAGTCCTCTTAGAATCATGAATCATTGTGAATATGTGTATATTCAATTAATGATGTTCATTAACAATGATACAAGTAGAGACTTTCTTGTAAGTTTTTCTCAAAGTCGAAGAAGCCACCAGCCCAACACCCTCCAGGAGGGATCTGAAGTTATTTTTTTGTTTCTTTTGAAACTAAAGCAGTTTGTTCTCAGATGAACTAAGTCTGAATGTGCTCCTAACCCTCATGGGTGTCTTTGTTTGGGGACATTTTTAGGTTTTTATAATGTCAGCTGGTCCTAGATGGTAAACCTAATAATAACTTCTCATTTGAATTCCAAGACTTGTATACAAATACAGAAAGAAGTAAAGTAATTAGATTCTGACAAACAATTTGCTCAAATACTTTATTCATTGAAAAATGTCAAGTCAATGAGAAATATTCATAAACTTGTCAAGTTTTGGAAATAATTTTGAGTGTGGAAAGTATTCTCTGTTTTTTCTTGGAAATTGACTTAAGATTTACTTTTATAAAACATTAGAACTGTAGAGATCCTTCTGGCTTTTTGTATCTGTTCCCATCATCCACCCTGTGCCTCTTGCTTTGATGTTGTTTGCAAATGGTTTCAAAAACCAACACTCAAAACCAAACCAACAAGATCAACTCAACAAAAGCGAAGGCTGTTGGTTTTGCAGTAGCAGATACAGCAATGTTTTCCCTTTTCGGTTTTAAAAGCCTACCTTTTGATCTAAAAGCTCAATTTCTTTCATCGAGGAATTAAGCAATCAGTTAAATTCCATGAGAACATATTTAAACATGTTGAAAATATGTAACCAGCGACTGATGCTGAAAGGGTACATTCCCCACAACGCACATAATAATGTGGTTGTCCAGGGCTCCGTTCATTAGGGCATTTGATTTACATTGGCCGACCTCAAATTTTATGTAACTTTTTATATATCCAAATTAATGCATTTGTTCTCCGATCTCAGAAAGACCCTACTGTCTCCAGCTGTGGGCAGATGTTGCTGGTGGTAGGACTCAGCTGGGTGGTTGGACAAGCCCCCAGTCCTCTCAGCAGCCTGCAGGCAAGGGGGGGATCTTCCTGGGGGAGATGCTGCTTCAAGCTTCGGTCCATCTCCATCCCTCTGACACTGGTGTAATCCCCATCTATCTCCTTCCCTCCATCCCACCTGTAATCACTGAACATAAACCATTTTCCTTTGCTCTGTTGGAAAGTATTTCTGCTTTGATTTAGGGTGCTAAGGTGTGGGTCTATGTGGCAGAGAAAGCTGGACAAAAGCTGCTTGGGCCAGTTCCTTACCCCAAATAAATCTGCCATGAAATAACCTTTAGAAGTGGAGTCTTTGGAGACTTTGCCTTCTCTGTTCATCCTTGATGGTTAGGAGAGGACCAAGGACAAGCAGAACTTGCACAGATAAAATCCTTCACTTTTTTTTATGCTCTCAGCCTATCTTTCCAGGTAGTCATGGTCACGATGGCCACCTTGGCATGGCCTTCTTTAGAAGATCTTTTAAATGGTCAGAAAAATTGAGACTTCTTCACTGGGTAGACTGCTGAACATCCTTCCTTCCATGTAGGAAGTTCAACCACATCAGTTACTCAGGCATGATGGGCATTGCATTTGATAAATAACATTCCTTACGTTGTTACTTGATCAATGTCCAGGTTCTACAACTACGAAACAGTGTGGAAATGAATTACCTTTAATTAAGGCAGGTTGGTTTTGGCTGTTGTTGAGTTCTTCCTTTTCTGGCCCCTGGAGAGCAGCTCCCAAGGAGCAGGGATGCTCTGTCCCTTCCCAGCCAGTGGGTGCACTGGTGGCCTGGGGCTGTGAAGGCTTCCCCAGTACTTCATCCCCATACTGGGAACCAGTGTAAAGCTAGAGTGGGAGGTTTCACCACCAGCGTTCCCCAGCATCTCCTCCAGAAGAGGCCTCTCCAAATAAACACCCTTTCCTTGGCATTCGCCTTCTTTTTTTTAACAATGCTTCGTGCTTTGGCTCTTGTATAAATATCTGCCGCATTTCCACCAGGAGTTATTGCTGTTATATATTTTACAGACACTTTACTGTCATCTAAGTGGTTTATTTTATTCCCACAGCTAGGAGAAAACTACAAAAGGAATTTTGTAATCTGAATGTGATTGTGGGCAGAGAGTAATGTTTTGAAAAGGAGCTGAGAGTAAATTATATCACTGCTTTATTGTGTTTAAGGAGACTTTTCTATTGTGCTAGGAGTTAACATTAGTTCTCAAAGTTATTAACTGGATGTGGTTTTATTATGACTGTGTGTTTTGTCAATATATGACTTTTTTTGTTAGGTTTTTCGGTGCCAGTTAGGCTGCAACTTTGGCACCGTTGAAGTTTAAATATGTAAACTCAGCTCCTGTTGAAAGTTTGTTTAGGTTTTGCCTCCCTCTCACATGCAGCAAATAAAGTAAACTTTTTTTTTTTCCCGGGGAGGCTATTTATAGAGGGGCTTTCTTTGGGCGCGACACTGTTACACTGTGTTGTTTTGACAAATCGTATTTGGAGAATCAGACTCCAAATATTTGTAAAGCCTTACGAGATGGCTTTTGGTGGAGATGGAAGTTGTGTTGCTGAGGTGACCTTTCGAGCTGCCACTAAGTGGGTTTTCTGGCAGGAGCTTTGGTGTGAGTGATGGAGCCTTCGCAGCCTCCCTGGGGACACTGGGGCTTCGCCTCCGCACGGTGGCAGCTGAAAACACCACTGGGCACCGCCACCAGCCCAGCCCCCTCCTCTTCAAAATGCTCCAGGTAGTGCTTTTTATTTAAAAATATATATATATATATGTATATATATGTATCACCAGCACATGGCATGGTCTCGGTGTGTGTTCTCAGGTATTTGTTACCGTTTCCTATTTTTTAAGATGCTGAAGCCTCTACATCTGCAGAAAAATTAACAAATTTTAAAAAGGATAACTCTTGCAAAAATCAAAAAATCTCAGATTCAGATATTAAAATAATTTCCTCCTTTCCCTTCCCCTGATTGACTCACACTTTTGCCCTGCTGGGACAAAATTTATCATTAACCCAATTTCAGTATTTTCTGCCTGTGTAGGTATCTTGAGTAGCCAACTAGGAAGGCGGAAATATGAAAACACTTTATTTTAAGCTCAAAAATCAAGATGTCCATTGGTATCCAAGTGATATGATTCCTCTTTTTGGAAACCAATTGCAGCCACCTCAAAAGCTTCCCTAGCAACAATGAGGATTATTCACAGGGGCAGCACTTTCCTCTTTCCTCCAGCTTTTCTAGAAAAACAGAAGAAAAACCCCTTCCTGGGGTCTTGTGCTGAGCTGTAGCATGAGAAAAATAGGATTATAGAATTGTCGAGGTTGGAAGAAACCTTTCAGATCATCGAGTCCAACCATCAGTAGTGGGGTTTAAACTCCTTAGAACGTTGCACGTGTTAAACAGAGTTTTGGGAGCGTTTTAACAGTAAACAGAGTAGATCTTCGATTGCAGATTCAAATCCCAGTCATGTGAGCTGGTAGAAGTGTGAGTCTTGTCTGGAGCTCAGTCTGTGGGACCCCCCTGTGGCCATGGTGCCCCCCTGGCAGGGGCATGGCAGGAATAAGTGCCTTTTTGTTACAGAGATACTTGGCAGAGACACTGAAACATTGCTTTTTTGGTGGTAGGTTGGCTATAACTGGCTCCCATGCAGCTGGAGCAAAAAAAGTCACATTCATGTGCCAGGAGAAAAACATTTTCACACTTGTGTGTGCTGTGTGTGTATATATATGTTTTTATGCACAAAATCCCGTTGATACCCAAGGAAAGGGGCTTCTTGCTTTAGAAATGCAGTTGAAGACCATTGAAGACTCCACCGTATCTCAGCAAATAAGAAAATAATTCATCTCTTCATTTCTGTAAGTATTTAAACTCCGTTTGTGATACTGTCACAAATGGCTTTTTGTGTTCGTGTTATTAACAGTCGATGCATTAAGTAAGAATATTGTTTTATACCGTGATCTGTGTTTTACACAGATTTACACTGTGCTTATATAAATCACATTTGCCAAGATTGTGAGAATGTTGTGAGAAAACTTTAATAATAGGGTTTGCTAAAGCCTGGGTACGTTGCTGTCCTGTCCACGAGGCCAGGATTCAGTCCTGCAGATGCTGGTTTTCTTTATCATCACTTTCCAGGATTCTGTCATAGCATCATTTTTATCAAGTCCCTTTTCTGCCTAATTGTTAATAAGTACAAATAGTACAAAACAAGAAAAACCACAGAAGAGCTGAGTTTAGAAGGGACTCTCTGAACTGCTTTCTGTGTGTATAATTGATTATTTTTTTTGTTCCTCGTGGTTGCGTTCTGCACCTGATCCTGACTCTCCTGTCTTGCTGGTTTGGGCTATTTCTCTTAATTCATCCGAATTTTTGATTCTTTCACGTCACCTGCTCGGACCGTATCCCAGCTCAGTGTGTGCAGGATTGACAAGTATATTCTCTGATTAACTCAGGCTTAACCCAGTGTGGCAGAACCTGGAGGTGTGATGCCATCCCAGTTTGGCAGCCAGTGTTTGGAGTGGCCAGTATGTTTGGGTATATCCTACTGGTGGGTAAAACATGCAAACTGGGATTTTCAGCTTATATTACTGCAAAACACTGTTTTGAGCAGAGATTTGTTTCCCTTGTAACCGTGCAGTAAATACTTCAGCTTAAATTTTTTAAAACTTTTCTAGGCATCCACCTTAGACTCTGTTAATGCGGACTGTATTTCCCTCTTTTTTTTATGAGAATGTCATCAGCAAAGGTATATAAAAATCTTGCCAAAGTCAGTATATATTTCCCCTCTTGCTCCCCGCCTTATCCACGAGGCCAATTATCTTGTCAAAGAAAAAGATTAGATTTGTTTGGTGGTTTATAACCTTATGAACCTGAGATGCTTATAAATATTTTAATAATTTGTTCCATTATCTCTCCCAATATCAAAGTTTGACTGGTCTATAATTTCTTCCTGTCTCCTTTTCCCCCCTCGTCTTTGCAGATCCTCTGGGATCTCATCTGTGTTCCCTGAGCTGTCAAAGATGGTCACTAACTCTTCACTGCTTCATCCTCTTGCCATGAGCTCTTAAACCATCAGTTAGGATTTTAAAACCAGTTTCAATATAAACTATTGGGGCATCAATAGGGTTTGTTTACGATAATTCTGATGGCTTTTTGTTTGGGAAGGTTTAACAGTTATGATCAGTACCCACTGATGATGGATTATTTCATCAACATGTATGGTTGATGGACCTCAATGTGCAAATCTATATATGTATATAAATAAGACCAATTTTTTAATCTTAATTTAGGGAGTTGGCTCAGTTCTGGAGCCAACTGGAGGGCTATATTAATACAGCTTTTAAAGTACATCGCGTAGTAAAATACAAAATGTACGGCATCAAATTAATTTCATGCACTTTCACCTCGGGCTGATTGGTATAAATTATATTTAATCTTAATGATTTTATGCAGTCAACATGTAACACAGAATCCTGTGGTTTCACTGGTAAAAGTATTTTTAACTGGTTTTACTGATGAAGGTTCACTGTATTTTCAGTCTTGGTTGTCTAAAGTGCCCACTGAGTTTTGAAAAATTTGAGGTATTGGGGTGATTGTGTCCTTCTGTCCCTTATTGTCCCAGTTCTTGACCCCCTTAGGTGATCAACATTGGCCTTATTTGCCCCTGGAATCAGGTTTGAGGTGTATTTTATGTGGTTGGAAGTGATCAAACTGGTGTGTATGTTGGCCGTGGAGCAATTGTCCTCTGGGCCTCCAGGGGAGGGCAGCCTATGGGAGCAGCTTCCCAGTGCTGTCAGTCATGTTTGGAGGCATCTCAGAAGGGATTGTGGAACTGATGCATTACTGGGGTTAGACCATGCTGTAGGAATCATAGAATCAGAGAACTGTCCAGGTTGGAAGGGACCTTTCAGATCATTGCATCCAACCATCAAGCCAACAGTGCCCAAACCATCACTAACCCATGTCTCAGCACCACGTCTAAATCCCTCCAGGGATGGTGACTCCCAGGAAGAGGGCAGCCTCTTCCAAGGCTTCACAACCCTTTTGGTGAAGAAATCTTTTCCTAATAGGCAACCTAAATCTCCCCTGGTGCAACTTTAGGCCGTTTTCTCACCAGCTCCATTGTTAGAGTTGGGTCATCTTAAGAAACTGCAAGGACAAAGGTGTCAGGACAGGGGAGGCTTTCTATTTGGTTGTCCATCCTGTGTGTTATTCATGTCAATTATTATTTAGACTTTGTCATAAATAAAGCTCATCAATATTTTAGTGAAATTTTGCCAGTTTTGCTCTTCAAAACCAGGTCCCTCTCCTGTTGGGCAGAAGAACTTGAGCCTTGCCCCAGCAGCACCAGTGCAGTAGGTTGCTCTGGTGTTCCCTGGCACGGGGCGGGAGGTGGATGTGCGTGTTTGCGCTTAAAGAATTAAATTGGATTTCCATTACAAGGTTATTTTGTGCTACAGAAACGTGGGGTGGCGTCGGCTGCCAGAACACAAACAAGGCTTTTATCACAATAAATACCTTACCAAGAGCCTGTTCTTGCTGGGAACAAAGCCGGGGCCGACGTGTTGCTGTGCATTGTTCTCGCCAAGTGAAGACTCCCAGAAACCAGCGGTGCAAGCACCACTCTTGTTTTAATGAGAATTCGCTACTTACTAAAACATTATGAATATTAAATACTTTTCGTAACAAGCTTTATTATGCAGTAACATGTTTTTTCACACGGAACAGATATCTGCGAACTGGAAATTAATGGGTACAAAGGTTTGTTGTCGTGAGGTTTAGGAGGTTCCAGGGTGGTGCCGTCACGTTGCCGAGGGACCTGCAGGAAGGACCTTGGTTTGTTGTTCTGCAGGGTTTTTAATGTAAACTTTTAAAACTGTCTTTGCCATTGAATTGTGGTCTTGGTTCTCATCCGTGCAGGGTAAAGATTTGGGAGATGGGAAGCTGGGGCTCCTACACACTCCTTGTGTAAAAGGGTTTTCCATATTATGTACAAACCCATCCTTTGTATCTGGTTCCACGGCTGCTGGGGTAGCACGGCCCCTGCCCTTCCCGGGGGGTCCCAGCCCCAGCAAAGGCATGAATTGGTCTTGGTGGGTTCTCACTAGAGCTCCAGCAGGGCTTTTGGGGTATTTCTGCTGGGGGAGGAATGGAGGAAAGTGGAGAAGCAGTTCCTGAGAGGCAAAAACCCATCGTGGGAGCATCCCTGCTCTCCCCGGGGCGCCGTGGGAAGGGAAGACTCACCACGTTTGCGGAGCAGAGTCAGAGAGAACATTTCTTTCCCCACAGATCTTTAAAAATGAGTGACTCTTTTAATTTTGCATTGTCAAGGAAAGGCAGAGAAATGAAGTAATATTTTTACTTCAGTGATTTAAAACAATTTAATCTGTGGATAAACTCAACTGCAGCTTCACTCTAGTGCAATTGAAATAAAACATTATGAAATATTAAAATACTCCATCCACGCACCACTAAGATTAGATAGTCATTAGGACTGAAATATTGGCATCCTGTTAATTATTGCATTGCAAATGTT
>BJBW01001767.1:32747-40247 GCA_004320125.1 Scolopax mira | reverse complement strand
ATAGGGAGCTGGCTGAGGACTGTGTTGGCTGTGGGGGCCATGGTATGGAGGGGCTAGGGGTCCGGCAGCAACGTGTGCCCCCCCAGCCCAGTGCCCCTGGGTAGGGTCGGTTTTGGATAAGACTTAGGAAAAATGCTGAAAGAAATAGGGAGAACAAGTGCTGTTTTGATTTTAATTAAAAATCGAGTATCCAGATGCCCATGAAGAGTGTTTGGTCAAATTAAAGGGAAAAAAAAAAACCAATCCCAAAAAACCACATATACACCAAAAAAATCCCAACCATTTTATCTTGCAGACATTATTGGCCATTGAGGAGAAAAAGGCAGAATGAGGGATATACAATGAAAAACCTGTCAACCTCACCAGCCTGCTACTTCCACAATAAAAAGGCTGCTTAAAGTGAAATAGAAGAAAAAAGGAAAGTTTTGTGAAGCTTACTAGGGGGAAGAACAAAAGGGAAAAAAAGCCAGATCTTAGCTCCTCTCTCCTTTTGGTGGTTTTGGGGTTTTTCCACTATTTTTCTCTCCCCTCTCACAGGGAGGCTGTGTTTGGTATGCGGCGCGGGGCAGGAGCCCCGGCGGGTTCGGGGGGTTCCAGTAGAGCGGATCGGGAGGCGGCGCTGACAGCCCGGCCGTCCCCCGGGACCCCCAAGCAAAACCACCCCCCGGAGAGAGGAATCGGGGCCTGAGGGCTCCATTTCCACCAAACGCTGGAAAATCCACGGTTTTGGTGAGCGCGAGCTGGAGGCAGCAGCGTGGCTGGGGTCAGGCTCTCAGAGTGGGAGGATCTTTGGGGTGAGCATCACCCCCCTGGTCCCCAGCACGGGGACAGCCAGGGCTGGAGTGGAGATGGGGCTTGGGCCACCCATTTATCTGGTGGCTAGATCTGGGAAATTTTTAGATTTGTTTATTACTTTTTTTCCATCTCTTTCACCTGTCAGAGGAGGAAAGTCCAGCAGAGGGGACCCAGGCTTTGGTAGGGCCACAGCTGGCCAGGGCTTTGTCAACGTTGCTGGACCCTGCCCTCATGCTCAGTAACACCATTATCTTTCTTCAGAACCAGGTTGATGCCCTTTAGATCTTCATCAGACCAAGGGGACAACAGGCACCACTTGACAAAGACCGTTTTAGGACTATAACTGTGTCTCCTTGGGGCTCTCCTGTATCTCAAGGTGGAAGCATCCATGTCCCTAGTGGGTGCATGGAGGGGACTAATGGATGGAGGTGGAAGGATGGATGGAGGGGACTAGTTCTGGAGGAGGACGGTGGGTTGTCCTGCCCAGGGTGCAGCAGGGACCTTCCTGCAGTGAACACACAAATGTGCCAGGATATGCTGGTGGGAGCACGGATGAGGCAGAGGAATGATTGTGGGGTGCAGAAGCTAGGGGAGATGTTTCTCCACAGTGACAAGGCTTCTCCAAGTGCACAACAGGCTTTTATTTTGTTCCTTTTTTTCCATCTGACTTGCTGTAGAAGGCAGGCTGCCACGACCGTGCTGTTAGGTCCTTCTCGTTTCCTTTTCTCCGGTTAGTTTTGAGTTTGATGGATGGTCTCAGCCCGGTTTGACCAAGGGCTAGGAACATGATTATATTCTTACAAACCCCAGGCAAGCAGGTGGCCATGAGCAGGACGGGTCCCTCCAGGGACATGGGTGGCAGAGAGCCCTTATGAACACTCTACTGTGGATTGATAGGCATTGAAATTAATGAATTGCCACATATATTAATTTTAAATCTTGTGGAATGGCTCCCCAGTAGGTGTGAAGGGATTTCCCCATCCCCTTTGCAGAAGCCTTTCCTCTGCAGGTCCCAGCCTCACCCAGCGGGTTGATGGTCTGACCAAAGATCCCAGTGCTCTTCAGCTCCATCAGCCCATCAGCCGCCCGCCGTCCCTTCTGCTCCTTTTCAAAATCCTGCGCTAAATTGCAAATCCCAGCTTAAGTGTGTGTGTTTGTCCATCTTCATAAATAATGCATCGCTCGGAAGTGTTGAAGGGGGAGCTCCAAGAGAAACTGCCCTACAGTAATTCAGGGCCATAAATCATATTTCCTGTTTGCTGCGTGTGCCGAGATGGTCTGCGGGGCTCAGAAGCACGAGATGGTTTGTGCCACTGTATTCTGAAATTTGTAGAAGCAGTTTTTAATCCCCTCCTCCCCCCATTCCTGGGTGGGTGTCTACGTGTATTGTCTCCTTTTCAGCTGTCAATAGAGGGGGAATCCTGGACCTGCGGAAAGCGGGAGCTCTCTTGTCCTCAGGCAGACAGATCCCTTCAAACCTGGCTTGTATAGAAATCTTCAGGAAAAAATCATGTATTTTTTTGGTTCAGGCAGCACAGCTCTTCTGTTCCTGTCCCTAAACCCCTCCTAGGCTGACTCAGGCTCTTGGGAAGAGCTCAGCTCTGCTAACGAGCCAGCACTAACGATGGGATCGATGGGCGGTCGCCGGTGCCGGTTCTCTCAGTGGGTGCGGGGAGAGCGTTGGACTGGGGAGAGCTGGGCATTTCCTTTTTCCAATCGAATTTACGAGTGATGACTTCTTGAAACTCTTGCTCTATGCTCTGTTTAGGCTTAAAATTTTCTCCAGCATCCATACAATTTTCCCCGAGCCATCCTTGTTTGGCAAGGAGGCATCTGCTAGTTGTTTCTTAAGCATTCTGGGAAACTAAAGTGATCTGGCAGTTAGGAAAAAATACATTAAGAAAATAAAGAAATATTTCCACTCTCAACATTTTCCAAATTAGCAGAACTTGTAAATTGTCTTTCCTAGAGAACCAGATTGAATCTTTTTTGGGGTTGTATCTACCTCAACACCTCATTTGTTCCATCAGGTTCCCCTGGCTTTCTCCTGGAGCTAAAGACACGGTTCTTGTCCTCGTGTGTTGGGGTTGTCCCCTGTCCCAGGTGGCTCCCGAGGCTGGCTTCCTGGTTTTCCACCCAATCTCACTCTGCGACCTCCAAATGTGGAAGACCATAGAAATATTTGGTAGAATTCATTGTTTTCTGGCAATCCAATCCGCATGATTTAATCCACCTCAACTTCACTGTAGGAATAAAAATTTCAGTTTATAAGGAATAAATATGGAAGGACTTATTTCTGTTGTAAAGATTTTCTGACAAGCGGAAATATAATGCTTTTTGAGAACCTCATTAGAAAATCAATTATATCATGACACTTAATGTTGTGTTATTTACAAGCAAGATGTCTTGTTGGGAAAAAATGCTATAAAAATCCGCACTTAATACAGAAAAATGTTAGAACATAAAGAAGAGTTAGGTCTCGTTATTAGCATGTTCAAAGTAGCAATTACCACATACGGGTTTATGCTCAATCAAGAACAGCAAAAATATCTGAGTGGCACAAGGTATTGCTCGCCCAAAGGGGAAAAAGAGAGACCCCTTTCAGAGCAAACAATAAATAGAGTTTATTTATGGGTTTGTGTTTATGCACAGATTGGCCACATCCTGCATCTCTTCCCACTTTTCCTAATCGCACAGACCTCGATACCTCTGGATTTAAATGTTTTCAAAAATTGAAAGTTTCCCTTGCCCGACAGCTGGCGAATGGGCGGCTGGGGCTGCTTGGGAGAAAACGGGGAAATTCTTCCAGGTTTCAGTTCGATGCAGAGGGAGGGGATGTGGGGCTGAGCTGGTTATTTGTGTCCAGATTTGGGACTTCCTTGAGATGCTGATACTCAAAATACTCCATATCCAGTTGTGTGTCTCTGGTGTTCAGCTCTGCTGTCTGTCTTGCAAACCTGAAGCAAAGTGGGATTTTCAAGCTAAATATTAAAAAAAAAAAAAAACCCAAACCACAACAAAGCCACAAAAAAACCCCAAAATTAGAAGGTTTCATTTCAGCGAGGAATCTGCAAGCTTTGAATCTGGTCAATCTGAGTCCAAGTTTATTTTTTTTATGGCTAGAAAAATCGATTATTCAATTTATGTGCTGCTAATTAGAAACGTGAAATAATTTTGTTTGTTTTTGTTTTTTTTAAATGAAGCAGTTTTTAGAACTGGGCTAATTCTTGAAATGGAAGATGCTCGACTTGAAGCAGAAAATTTTGTTTGTCATGCAAATATGAGCAAGATCCAGGTAACCTATTATGCACTGCACCGTTCAGACCAAGGTAAATACAAAAAATAAATTTCTAGCTGAAGTTGTTTTAAATAGCCTGAAATATGAGTTTTGTGTCAGATGCAGAACTAATAATGCTTATTTGCTGCAGAGTAAAACCCAAAACGTGTAACTACAGGCTTGTGTGTGTGTTTCTGGCACAGATATACTGTGTGTTTTCATCTCTCATTCTGCTGACTGCCCATAGTAGTTCACTGTATATCATTATATAGTGCTTTTTCTGGTTTCTAAGTTAAATTTTTTTAACTTAAAGGCATATCTATGCATGCCTTTGCTTCATCGTGAACATTTCAGCTGTGAGAAGTACCTTTTGGCTGTAATTAAGATGAGGAGATGTGACTGGAAGCGCCAGAGGAGGGTTGGAGGTCGGGCTGACCAGCCTGTGGGTCCCGAGGTCCTCCTTGGAGACAAGGAGCCGTATTTGCTTTCTTCCAGTTCCAGGAACCTCCTTGTGAGCAGAATGTAGTTCTGTAGTTTGATTTTAATTTTTTTAATTATTATTATTTTTTGATATGTATGTGCTCTGGAAGGAAATGTTTTAAGGAGGGCTACTTTACGAATTTCGGATTTTATTAATTTCTTCTTAGGAAGAAATTCTTAAGCCTGAGGGTGGTGAGAGCCTGGCCCAGGTTGCCCCGAGAAGCTGTGGCTGCCCCACAGTTTTTTTTTTGTTCTGTGAGACTTGAAAAGAAAAATGTAGTGTCAGGTAAGATAGGATGAGGGCCAGATACGACCAACTCTCTCCTCAAATTCATTAATCTTGGAGAATTCAGATATCCCACAGCAAAAGGTTGAGTTTTTTTGTGTGCTGGGACTAGACTTGAACTACGGGCTGAAAATTTGAGCCAAGACACCTAAAGTCTGATTTTGAGTGCAGTCTACTCATTCTTTCCCAGGACCATCACCTTAGGGATGGGTTTCTCAGCAGGGACTGGGGGCTGCCAGTGAGTGTTCCTCCCATCTGGGAGCTGCTCTTTGGTTTTTAATCAATTGATCAATTGTCAGGAAAAAAAAAAAAAGAAAGAACTTTATCCTGATGCTTTCCAAGGCAGCCAAGCAGGGATGAGCCCAAGGAGGGGGAGTGGGAGATGGAGTCCAGGGCCCTGCCAAGCTTGTCTCCAGTGCTGTGGTTCTTCTGACCATTGGAGGAAGAGGGTGGTCCAACCCTGAGTGGAGACTTCCCCTGATCTTCCCCGTGTGTGGTCATACTGTGTTTGGGTCTGGTGTGGTCCAGGCAGGCTGCAAGATCCCACATTGAGGTCCTTACACGCCCAGGGACAAGCACAAACCTCTTTATCAGCAGCATTGTGTGTGTTTGCTAGGTCTACTCCTCCCCAAAACATGGATTTCTAACAAATTCCTGTTTGTGTGTGGTTGTTGGTGCCTGGTTTCTTGCCGTTGCTCTGTAAAGTGTCACATTGCAAGTATAGAAAACAAGGAGAAAGCTTTTCCTGCCACCGTTGCCCAGGACGTGGTGCTGGTGCCTCTGTGTTTTGCTGAGGATGGGGTGGGGGTGGTGGGGACACCGTCAGCATCACTGTCAGTCTGGTGATGCTTCTCTGCTAAGTGCAGTGAATTTCCAGACCTTGATCACCACAGGCAAGAGGAGCTCTTCTCATCGGGCGAGGCCTGAGCTGACCATAAGAAAAGGAGCAATAAATTTAGATTATTTTGGCATCTGTAGGTCATTATTGGAATTATAGCAGCTGGCTGCCGGGTCATAAAGTTACTTTGACAGGTCATGAATACTGAAGGTTCTCTAACTACCATGCCTTACTCTTATCGTCCTCATTCATTACTGTCAAGAAGATATCCTCTTAGAAAGAGTGGGCATAAAGTTTAAGAAGGGACGGGAGGAGGAGCCTTTTTGTAATATTCCTCTTTTTTCTCCCCTATTCCTAAAAGACAGGATGAAAGACAAGGTTATACTGGTGGAAGGGGAGAATGACCCACGGAGTTCTAAATGCTTAATCATTTATAGCTAACTGTTTATTTAATTGCTGCGTCCGTCTCAGCCAAGAGCCCGTGATGGGACTGTAGCACACAGGGATGAAGATTTACCAACTTTTTAATCATTAGTTGTACAAACCTTGTTTTTATGGCATAGACAGTATAGACACCTCTCTCACTATATATAGAATCGTTTCTATAGTCTTCAGCCCTATTTTCTTCATTTGAGGTTGGCAGAAGCAGTTCTGATGTAGGTGCGGTGACCATGATAACCCAGTATCTCTGCCAGCCTGTTCTGGCCTCTCTGTTGTTTGTCTTTAACCACGTTTAAAGCGTAGGAAAAGGTAGCCCAGAGCTGAACTTTTCAGCCTGAGGTTCATGGACTTGGAGGGAGAAGGTAAAAATGGGTTATTTTAAACCTTCACTGAAAATGAACGAGGGTGAAGTGCAGTGTTGCTGGTTTAGGTCTGTAATGGCTGTATATACCTGCTTTGGAAAACTTCCAAGACCTCTGGTTCCCATCGCACACCTATTTTCTGTGTGGAACCCTCCGAAGTATCTCTCATCACTAGTCTATAATGAGATGCCTCATCATCTAGCATAATTCTGTATAACCGAAAAATGGGAGAAATGAAATTACTTGGTACCAAGGAAAAGAGGAATTTCTGGCTTTGCATCCCCATTACGTTGGTTCCCCCTTTCTGCCTTCTTACCCCAAAACCCACAGTATTTAATGGCATATTGTTTCCTAAATCAGCTACTTGTGTTTACAAACACAGACACGCTCACTGGTTTTCCACAATATATATATTTGTGGTGCCTGGAGGAGGGCAGGGGAAAGCCTGGGAGCTTTGCTAAGTATTACTAAGCATCTACAAATAATTAGCTGGGGGGGAAGTGAACTGTTAATTTGGAAGAGAAATGCTGAGCTTGAGACCATTAATGCGATTTCTTCTGTGACCAAAACCTTCTTGTCGTTATTTTAAGCTGAGAAATGTAGCTTAAGACAGAAAGGAAAAAAATATACTGTGCGTCTGTATGTGTGACAACTTTTAATATAGTATATAAACTACATGGAATTTCTCACTGACATTGATCAGATTTGAAACTTCATACTTTCTTAATTCAATCTGTTATTGACAGTAATATATTTTAACTCAAGAACGTGTTCGTTCAGTGCATATTGACTCGCCTTGTTAAAATTTCCACAGTACACGCTAACATTGGATTTTCTGTCACAGTGACTTAAGACCCGGGGACAGCAATGAATGATTCCTGCCAGTCAATGAACTTTAACTGGAACCCTACTTGAATGGTAATAATCTGCTCCTGTAATTGCTGTGGAAAAAGAAAAAAAAAAAAAAAGAAAAAAAGAAAATAAAAAACAGGAAAAAAAAAAACCCTCTGGAGGTTTTACA
>BJBW01001767.1:12500-32691 GCA_004320125.1 Scolopax mira | reverse complement strand
TCTTTTTTTTTTTTAATTTATTTTATTTTTTTCCTGCCGGAGTCTCAGCCCACACCATCAGCCGAGCACTTTGGTTCTCCGGGAAACCGCTCCCCACATCAGCGCCTTGGCCCAACTACTTCATTACCGATGCCTCAGCAGAGGCCGTTCCCCTCTGTATTAGCTGAAATATGCATGTTTTTCCATCTCATTAATTCAGTCTACATACAATTAATTTTTGCCTATTAATAAACCCCTTGGTGTTAGTGACAGCTATCTAAACTGCAGTACCTTGTGCGGGGCGAGGGAGACGTGCCTGCAGGTTTTAGCATCTTTCTTTGCAGTTTTATTTTCCTCCTATATCCCCTGTAAACGCCGGGAAACTGCTGAAGAGCTCAAATGAGCCCGTTTCTTTTAAACTTAAATCTTGGTAAGTTTATCATAACTTAGCTTAACTTATAATACCTAAACTCAGGTTTTTGCAGGAAAGGTGGGCGTTAGCAAAGACCAGCCTGTAGGGATATGCTCATTGACTTGTGCCGTTGTCTTAAAAACAAAAAACTAATAATAATTTTAAAAACAAAGCCCTCGGTTAATGCATGAACGTGAGACCTTTGGGCGGCTGAATTCAGCGCAGCAGTTCCATACCCTTGCCCGTAACTCCTCTATGGTGTGTGCACCCTTAAAATAGTAATTTTGGCTGCCCTAACAGAGATAATTTAGCCCCTGGTTTGGACTGTGCGTGCTTAATTGGAGGGAACGCAACTAATTAGGAGTGGCAAGTGAAAGGGATAACGAGATGGGGCTTTAGAAGAGGCCTGGCCAAGCTCGGTACGGTGCTCTGGAGGAGCCTTTGGCATCACAACTTAAATTTTGGGTTGATCTCTTATAACGGGCAGGGAGGGCTTTTTGGGGGTGTCTTGGTGTTTGAGCGCACTGAGAGGGTGATGACAGGAAGGAAAATGGAGAATTCACAAACACCCGGGCGAGGAGATGGCTCTCAAATGAATTAAATACTGAAATCCCGTGAGGCGGCAGAGAGACTCCAATAAAGGACACGGGGTTTGGGCTTAAAACGTTGGGTTGAAGTTTGAGTTTGTAACTGCCCGTGCATTGGTCGTTGGGAGTGATGGCCCTGGTGGGGGCAGAGCGTGGCGTTCCCATGCCATGGTCAAGGTGGAAGCTGTTGCTGGGAGAAGAGAGAGCTTCCCAAGCACGGGGTAGGTAGGTCTCCTGAGCACAGATGGATGTAGTCCTTGGCTAAACCCTTTGCCAAGCCCGTCTGGCCCCACCAGCCTGACTCCAAGAACTCCATTCATGGCACCAGGAGAGAAGGTGATGGTCTGACCTGGACATGGGTCTGAGATGGGCCGTGCTGCCTGATGGTCTGTGGGCAGTGTCTGACACACCATAATGACCAGCGGTGTCATAAATTTCATAGACTCATAGAAAGGTTTGGGTTGGAAGGGACCTTAAAGATCATCCAATTCCAACCCCTCCAGGGATGGGGCAGCCACAGCTTCTCTGGGCAACCTGGGCCAGTCTCTCACTACCCTTACACCAAACAGTCTCTTCCTATTGTAGGATTTAAGTTATTCTGTCCTAATTTAAATAATTTTCCTAATTTTCCTATTCTTCCCTAATTTAGGAAATAATTCCTAATTTAGCCTGGTGTGCTTGGGATCATGATTTTCATGATGTAAAACGTTCATTGCCCCTGAAAGGAAGCTGAGGTTGCTCTTGATGAGGCTGGCTGTTCCCGTACAGACGGGAAAATTCGAGTTCAGAGGGCACAGATCGGGTATAACCGATCTGGTCAGAGTAAACCATCCTTAAATCTGGTTTAGAGAAATTTCTAGGCTTATCTTTGCTTCTTCCCATATACTTATTTAAATAAACTAGGGTTTAGCATTCAGTTGGTTGGGGCTGTCTTTTCAAGTATGTCTTTATTTGGTTTTATGTGTATATTGTGTGCTATATTAATATAGGTGTTTGCCAAACTAATTTGAAAAACATTCCAATGGCAATTCCAAGTGTTTTTCTGCCCAGTGTTGTCTCTAGGAGCAGGCACTGCTTGCCCTGTGGGGGGACACAACCCTGTCCCTGTCCCCAGCAGGCAGAGAGGGTCCGGGCAGCCTCGGGCTGGGGACCCCCGGGGTCCTGCAAGGCGTGGGAAGATGGAGCGAAGAGCTCCATTCTCTCCCCCTTTAGCTTCAAACTACGCTTTTTCAAAGCCAGTGACAATAATTCTGATTAAGACAATTAAAGTTTTTATTCAGTTTGTTTATTGCCGTAATCTGGAAAAGAGATTTGCGATAATAACACACTTTTGGGATTTTTTTTCTACTGTTAAAGAGTTTTATTATTCTGTCCCTGCCAGAAAGCACATTTTAAGAGCTTGGATTCAAAATTAAATATGACCTCAGTGTGTTAAAATACAATTACAATAACTATCCATTTAGTAAGTTTTTTTCTTTCGCTTTTGACATATGGTCAATATACTTATGCCAGTTATTAAAGACATTATTTTATGCTATGCTAACTCGTTAGCATTGTGCAGCTGCTGGAGTAAATACAGAGCCATGACAAGGGACGTCGAGGACGCGCGTTACATGAACTGCTCCTTGGGTTAAATTACTGTAGTGTCTGTGCATAGGTAAAGAAAAATCCACCCCGCTTGATAAGAGAAATTTATATTATTTATATGGAACAGAACAAACCAATTTACAAGAAAGGCACTTAAGTGGGGAGCTTATTTATTAATGAGTGTAGTACACAAGCTAATGGGGTTGTAATGCAGATGCACCTAAAGCTCGGGAGGATGGCGGTCTCCAGGCGCTGCTCACCACTTCAAAAGAGAGAGGAGAGAAAGCACGCTGGGAAAATATCTCTGCACAATTCCAAACGGAGGTATGCAAAGTAGATTTGTCTGTCTCCTCTTCCACAGAAAGGTGGTCTGTCTGTGAGTGTCTCCATCTCTCCTGCCACGGGACATCAGCGGGGTTTCAGAGGAGGAATGAGCTGGTACCAAGGTTGTAAATCACAGCTCTCGCTGGATCCCACTTTCTCCCCCCCACATTTTCCTCCTCGGGGGAATTCGGATGCTACTGGAAGGTCCCATCAGGTCCCCATCCATCTCCTCGATGTGGAGAAGTCCCAAAGCTCCTGGCTCCCAGCACTGATGCTCCCGGGGCTGGGGGTTGCAGGAGGGTGGGAGAAGCAAGGGGACATGGGGGCCACGGTGGTCCGTGAAGGGGGGAGGTTGTTCCCGTTCCAGCTCCCATGTTCAGTCTTTAACAAGCTTCTTCTGAGGTAGCCGTTTATAGACTCTCATTTCAGTTAATTATAACAGCAGTTTTTTTGAAACGGTATTTTTATTGGTTTTATTGATGTGCCCTACTGTTTTTCCAATCCTCTGATTGGGTTCTGCTTGGTTACCTGGGAGAAGAAAAAGCTTTTCTCCCCAGTTCGGAAGATGTAGGGAGGTGGGTGATGGGGGGGGGGCGGATGATTCTGAGTGAGGGGTCCCAGGCAACCCCGTACCCTTCCTGAAGGCTCCTGGGTTTCCCACAGCCCACCTCCAAAGAGGTGACCTCCAAAGAGGTGACCTCCAAAGAGGTGATCCATGGCACTGCAGTGCGTTGCAAACAAGAATGGCTGGTGATTCTTGCTTTCAGGGAAGAAAAATACTCTGTATTTTTTGATCTTCCTACCATCGTAGGGTTGTATTTCTGGTTTTGAGGCCTAATTGGAAGCCGATTCTTCATTTTAGGAAAGACCTGCCAGTGCATTTGGGAGACAATCTCAAAACCCTGTAGAAGAGCTTTGGAGAGAGTATATTTATTAACTGTGCTGTGTTAATTGGCATATATTAGCATTTTTTTCTGAGAGTTCTGTTCTCAGCCTACATGGATGTGGAAGTCTGGATGATGAATGCCTTCTAGAAACCCAGATCTTGACAAATTTTCTGGTGGTTCCATCTGATGCCAGTGTTCCTGTGGTTTCTGAGTGTTCATACCTGGTTTAAAAAAAAAGAATAATTAATTACCATTTCTTTGTGCTGATGTTAAAAGCTTCACAGTAACATGAGGACAGTCAAAGTGGCCTGTGGGGCTTTATTTGGTGGCTTTTCTTTGTCCCACACACCTCCTTGGGTGGTGAGTGCGTCAGAAAACACCTCATTCATGAAATGAAAATATTTTTGGCATTTTTTTCATGCAGAAGATGCACAACACCCCTCGTTGTGGAAGGAGTCTCCCTGCACGCCCATCTCTACCCTGATGGGACATGGTTGGCCCCCACAGAAGATGTTCAGAGGGCACAGATTGCGCTAAGACCAGGCTGGGAAGCTGCTTTGAAAAATGTCCCAATGAGCTGAATTCTTAAGAGGTGCCTGATTTATCTCTATCTTAATTCATTTTAATAGGCTGGACTATCTGCAGGTCCTGTTGATTACAATTCTTGGCGCTCTCTTTCATCTGGAATTCATGCACTAACACGTGTCAAGGTGGACACCCAAAGTCAGAGCCCACTTCCAGTAATTCAGCCTCAAGTTTTCCTCCTTTGATTTTCCCATGCACCAGTGGAGATGGGAGACCCAGCCCTTGCAGTGTAAGGGTTGTAATGTGTATTTTAACTGCCTTATTTGGGTTTTTTTCTTCTTAAATCCGGGCACAATAGGGATTATATCTATCTTAGATATGTAGAAAAACATTTAAATTTTACTTCAATACGAGTTAGTGACTGGGTTATGGTTATGAGGCAGTAGAGGTGAATTGTGACTAGAGGTGGTGGAGGTGATGCTACTTGGCTGTTGGACAAATAGTGGGGAGAGCAGTGGTGAACACCCTAAAACAGGAGCTTCGTGGGACACGAAGGGACTCTGGTGCACAGTTGAAGTGTCCCCTGCAGCCAGCCCTAACACAGTTAATTGCCTGTGATAAAACCAACCTCGCAAGTCTGATGGGAGAATCCTTTTATACAAGGGAAAAAATGTTTTGTAACAGTTTCTTGTAAGTGCTAAAATTAACTGGCTTTCTTTTTAACCTAATTATAGATAGAACTGATGATATCACCTATGCTTAATGTTGCTGAACATCTCGGGTGAGGGTGTGCTGCAGCTGCCTGGGACTTGGATGAATCTTTGCTTTTTGCTTTAAAACCTTTCATGTGAAGCATCTGCCAAATTGTTGCTGGTTGAGGGTCTCCTGGGCGTGCGTTTGATTTCCCCCATTCTCAATCTAGAACAGGTTGGTCCTCTCCAACAAGAAGATATACAGAAATTGGAGGTTTTTTATCTTCTTGAGACAAATATTCCAGTCGTTCTGCTGCCAAACCCACTGATTTGAAACAGAAATCCTTAGGAATATTTTTGTTCTCTAAATATGGCCCAGCTGTAGGCCTTTCAAAAGCTTCATTCATAGAGAAGAAATGGGTCTCTCTGGGGAAGGAGGTCTCTGGGCTGGTTCTGGGGCTGAGCACAAGGTGATACATCCTCATGGTGCTGATGAGCACCAGAACTAGCTGTAATTTTGTTGACCTGCCTGAATGACTTCTGCTGAGACAAATGGGGGAGAAACATGCAGGATGAGGTCTGGAGAGAACAAGAATTAGTTGGGAAAATACATGTTTGGAAAGCGGGAAGAAAGCACCACTTGAACTAGTGACCAGCCCAGGAGTGGACATTACCCTCCCTGGAGGGGGTCAAGACCAGGTTGGACAGGGCTTGGAGCAACCTGGCCTGGTGGGGGATGTCTCTGCCCAGGGCAGGGTGCTGGAACTGGATGGGCTTTAAGGTCCCTTCCCACCCAAACCATTCTGTGATTCTATGACTTCCCTGTAGTGCAGTAAGGTTGGAGAACGGTCCATACAAGATGGTCCATACAAGGTGACTCCGGGAGGATGGGTGATGGCCAGGGCAGAAAAAGTTGAGAACACTGAATCTGGGCAATGTAAGGAGAAGGAAGGAGGTTGGCATGGAGTGTACAATGAAGCAGGGCTTTGGGGGCATTGGGGCACACTGCAGAAGATTGAGGTGGATGAAGAACTGTAACTTCTTAGTGGTTGTCCTTGCACCGTACCATTGTTTGAACAGAGATCTGTCCGTAATGAGATACAGTTCTCTGAAAAAACAATAAATATATTCAGGAAAAATTATCCAAGACCACACACACACGTAGCTTTGTTTTCCTTGTGTCTTGTGTCCCTGGGACAGTCGTCGCTCGCCGATTGCTGTGTCTCCTCCTCGGTCTCACGGTACCACATCCCAGGGCAAGATCTCCTCTGCAATCTGTGCCTCTCTCTATAGGATTCCAATCAAAACTGTAATGGTTCGGGGCAGTGAGCAGCATTTAATGACCTCCAGTGCTATCGCTTGGGTCTTCGGGGCATTGACATTGATTTTCCTTATCTTGGCATGTGACAACAAGAGTCTCACTCCCTTCTCTGAAGCGTTTGCTGGTGGGCACTGGGAGCTGGGAGCGAGCAGCTTTGCAGGCCCCAGGGCTGGCCGTGGTGAAGGGCTACCTGTGCCCCTTCCCTGGGCAACCGCGGCTTGGCACCTGGATTTAGCATCATTAACTGACAGAGTCTGGGAAAAAAGGCCTAGGCCATTTGGCTAGTAAAATGTAATTGAGTAAATGTATAAAATTGAGTATTGAGTAAATGTATAAAAAAAAACCAAAAAATGCACCTATTTCATTGGAATTTGTATTTTAAACACAAGTTTTTGCACAGGTGCTGCTTTTTCAGGGTAAAAGAGAGGGACCGTTTTCATGTGGAATTTCTGGCCAGTCAGATCCCTCAGAATTTACATCCTCAGTAACAGATAAAAGCAGAAACGGGAAAATATTGCGGAGGGTGTATGACAAGGAGTACCTCTTGGTTCTGAGTCCTCGTACGATTCCATAAAGGCATCAATTTGCTCTTAATCAGTCTGAAAAGCACCTGCGGTGGGGTCGTTCAGCAGGAATTGGGGTGTTTTTTCTGTTTATCGCAGCTCTCATCCTTTTTTTTTTTTCTTTTTAGTCTCTTACTACTGTCGTGCAGGCACTTCATTTGTAAGAAGCAAAATTAAACTGTGTGAGGATGCGCTTCCCCGTGAATTTTAAACCTAAAAAGCCGCTTTGTTCCCCGAGTCGGTTGTGGGGGAAGAAAAGCTGCGCCGAGACATGAGGCTATTTGAACTCTTTATTTGCCACATTTACAATATTAATAACACTGTTTCTAGAAGTTGTCACATCAAGTAAAAGATCTT
Source organism: Scolopax mira (assembly GCA_004320125.1). Classification (NCBI taxonomy): domain Eukaryota; kingdom Metazoa; phylum Chordata; class Aves; order Charadriiformes; family Scolopacidae; genus Scolopax; species Scolopax mira. The sequence continues at coordinate 25,457 of BJBW01001767.1, read as the reverse complement.
CATTCCAGGCTGTCTTTTGGGGCCAAATTGAGACTGGATGCATGCATTTAATAAATTGTAGTCTCAAGTAGTCATTTTTGTAAATAATTAGCTTCGGTGAAAGAATAAGTTAGCATATTGTATGCATCTAATGTTGCAAATGTACATACAGCAAACTTTCCTATTAATCAACAGTCAAGCGCCGTAAGTTGGGTCTCATACATAATGAATTGTTCTTAAACCTCCTGGGTTTCATTGATAGAAAAATAAGAGAAAACACAAGTGTAGTAAGCTTTTGAATAAAATTTAACGAGATTGCTCTGCATCCTGTAATCGTTTTGGAATCATTAGAGACCAGATAATTCATCTGCAGTTTTGGGGTGGCTTTAGCCTTCATCTATCAAAGAAAGACTATTTAAATGACATTTAGGTGCTGATAAAATGCATTTTTATTTAATTTCACAATGATAGCTTCGGTAAAAATGCCAGCCAACTCTACATTTATTATGTAAAGAATAGTGCTGCATGACTGAGTCTCATTTTAATGTTAGTTTTTTGTGTTGTAATCATTACTGATTCTTCCATTTGAAAAGTAACATGCATCTCTAAGACACAAAAAAAAAAAAAAAAAAAGACTTAGTAAGACAAGCACAGGCATAGATAGGGGTAAGAAGGGGTGGTCATCCCTCTCTTTTCAAACGATACAACTTTTCATCCAGGCCTGAATTCTGCTGATTTCACACGTGTGAGCATGGTGTGGGGAGTTGTCTTCAGTTGTTTGCTGATAAAATAAGAAAATACCATTTAAAAAAAAAAAAAACACAAAACCAAACCAACAGTATATAACCTTTTAAATTATATTTATTTCTCATATCTATTTCATGGCAGGAGTTTCCATTCATGTCCTAGAGAATCAGCAATGACTTCTCCTACAAATGTAATATTTTACTTTTAGGTGCTCTTCACAATTAACGGTACTAATGACCCTAAGCTGTGGAGATGCTTGATCCACCTGATGTTTCCCAGCTGACCAGTGGTTTTAATGGATGCTCACAGCCAGGAGACATCCCAAACCAATGGTGGCTTGGGTTGGAGCAGGAGCCTGTCTAAGAGGCAATATCAGGAGGACAGGGAAATGTCCTTGGGCATCAGCTTGGCATCTCCTGGGGAAAATGACCCAAAGACCATTTCTCCTCACTGGTCTTGTACCACTTAGAGACCTGCTGCTGGCTGCTGCTCCGAGGACAGTTCTGTACTTCAGGTGACTCGCAGAAGGGTTATGGTACATCTTAAATCTAAGTAATTGGGCAATATTCTCAAAAACATTTTCTTCTCCACCCATGGGCAGATTCACAGTCACGGAATTATGATAGGGGTTGGAAGGGACCTCTGGAGATCATCTAGTCCATCTGTTCCTTCTGTAAGATCCATTTCCGTCAGCCTGATGCCAAAAAAACCCTCTTTTTTTTTTATTTTTTGTTTTTTAACCCTGGCACAAGGCTAAAAGCCATGCAGAAGTCCACCCACACTCCCCATCTTGTCTGACGTTAAGTGGCTCTGCAGCCTCCAGGAGAGCCAGGTCTAAATTGCTGTCAGATGGCATCAAGGCAGCTCTGGCCGGCGAGCGGGGCTGCCGGGTCATGTCAGAGCCCATCCGTTACAGCCAGGGCCTCTGGTCTTTGTCCCTTGGCAAGAGGATTAGTGTGACAGCCACATGGAGCTCTTTATGGAGGGTCACCCAACACTTGGGGAGGTTGGGCTTCAATTACCCACCGGGGCGGCCGCCGAGCTGGGTGCGACCTTGGCTCCAGGAGTCTCTCCCCTGTTTGGGAAAAGTTCCTATAATCCACACCCTGCTTTTTTTTTTTTCATTTTGAGGCAAAAAGGAATCTTTTAATACAAGATACTTGCAGGGTTTTTTTTTTCTGGCTCTTGTATTTCTGTCCCCCTTCCCTCCGTTACTTTATTCCCATCAGAGCCTTTTTCACCCCTACTGGACATAGGGTAATTTTGATGACTTTTTGAACGTTTTTAAGGCACTGACTTGTAAGAAATCAATGTGGTCACTCTGAGGGAGGTGAGAACCTGGCCCAGGCTGCCCAGACAAGCTGCCCCATCCCTGGAGGGGTTCAAGGCCAGGTTGGAGGGGGCTTGGAGCAGCCTGGTGTGGTGGGACGTGTCCCTGCCCAGGGCACGGGGGTGGCACTGGGGAGGCTTTAAGGTCCCTTCCCACCCAAACCATTCCATGGTTCTGTGATTCTATGGATTTTGGTGTTGGTTTTGATGAAGGCAGGCCAAGAAGAGGGTTTGGTGGCATTTTGTGCCATCTGCATCGTGAAGAGTATGGCTGATGATTTCTTTTACAGCATCCTGGTCATAACAGGATCCAAAACTTCTTAATTAGAATGAACTTACTTATATTTTAATACACAATTGATTGTTACTGAACAGAAGTGCTTATGTTTTTTGTTCAGGGAACACAGTGGAAAAATTATGCATGCCCTTAAAAAACAGAGAGTGATAAGTGGTTGAGTGCCCAAATATGTTTATTCTGTACATTCCTGAAGATAATAAGATATTGCAAACCCAGTGATCTTCAGTACCACGCGTGTGCCACAGTTCAGTTGGTAACAGCCTGGCAAAGACCCTCGTGTCTATGAGAAAAGATTGAGGTGTTGTATGTAAAAAAATGCATTCAAAATATTTTTTTCCTATTTCTTCTCTTTACTCTAGGTCTTTATTCCTCCTGTTATTTGAGTGGAACTGTTGTGGTTATTAGAGCTATGTAATAATGAATTATCTGAGCTTGCCCTTAGTACCAGTGGCCCTTTGCTGACTGCAGGAGGAGTTGCATTGGGAGTTGCAAATTTTGTTTTGTTGGGGAGGTTTTTTGGTTTTTATCTTAACCAAATTGAAACAGAGGGGAATTTTCATTAGCTGGGCACCTGTAGCAGTCTATAAACTCTCCTTGGGCAAATACTAGAGTTATCAGGGATAAGATATTCAGGTTTGTGTGGCAGAGGCAGAGGAAGTGTCTCTTATGTTCAACCAATTGATTATATTCGATACATACAAATATTTTATAAATATACAAATAAATATATAAATATGTTGCGGAAGTCCTTACAACATTCTCATATTTAGTCTGAGAAGCTGCCAGCTCTTTAGCTTTACCCCAAAGAAGTTACCAGCAGAGCTGTTGTGATATATTCTCTTTATTTTAAACCATGCTGCCCAAGGTCCATCTTGCAATGTTTTCTGTTAAGGTTTATTAAGGATTTACTGAGGCAAAAAGTAGTGGAGAAATAAAATAAATAATTAAAATCATACCAATTTAGAACATGGCTACCCACTGAGGCTTCTCACAGCATTTTTCTGGTTTTCATAATGGTTAAGCTATTTAGGATGATACCGAAGCCAATCTGCTGCTTACATGTTTGTTTTGGAAGCACGTTAGAAACTTCCAGTTCTTGGCAAGTGGTTTGGAAGGAGCCTGTTAAACTGAAACAGGTGGTGTTTCTGCTTTTCTCCCCCTCTGATAAAACCAGCTTTTCCTCCATTCCATCCTATGCAAACATAAGGAGTCACAGAAGAGACCCATCTGGGGTGGAACATCAGGATGACACCTCCCAGCTGCCTGGAGGCACGACCCAGTGGCTTCATTAGTCTGATCAGTCTTAAAGAAGAGCTGTAATGGAAATTAACGTGTAGGATTGCAGTTAAGAATGGCATGGAATAGCTGTCACAAGTGTAAGTTGGAGCAGTAGGTCTGCACCTGGGCTGTGGTGGGTTCTTGTGCCGGGGATGACCTTGTGTCTCTCTTGGCAAGAGCTGAAGGCACGGGCTGGAGATCAGCAGCAGCAGTCTCCCTGGCTGAGAAAAAAATCTCATTTTGAGAGACATTCAACTTAAAAAAAAAAAAATATATATATATATAGATGTCTGGTTTTTATAGATTAAAACAAACGTGGTTTTTTTCTGTTTGAGGAGTGTGTAGTTTTATTCGAGCATCGCATCGTGAAGCGGTGCAGCTGGGTCAGTCACTCGCCACTGAGCGTCCATTGAACGCCACCACAGTGTCAAGCCAGACATCTGACTTCCTGCACCCGGGGTAGAGCCTGGCACGTTCCCACAGACTGAAAGTTTCGGTCAGAAAAACCCAACCTAAAGTCCCTACATGAAGGATCACACGTTGACCAAGTGAGGCCTCCATTTGTCGGGGTGCCCGGCAGCCCCAGCACCATTCGCTGGTGAGAACAAGCACAGTGACCACCCGCCTCCCATGACAGTGTGAGGGATTTAAATAAGATACTGCCTTGTAAATGATGCTTCTCGTTGCTCTAGCCACATTGCAAGAAAGGTGTTGGTGCTTTTTAAGGAAAGATAAAGAAATTCTCCAGGGCAAAGTTAAAACAGTTGGATTTTTCACCCCTTCTGTTTAATTTCTTGCATTTTTAGATGAATATGCTTATTTTATTTTCCTGTATAGAAGTAAAAAATTACATCATCTTGAGTCACGGGTTTAAGACCTCAACTTTCCATAGGCAAAGCACAGAACACATGGACACTTGGCTATCACCTTGTGTGCTGGTGGCTCTGCAGCCTGGAGCAAGTCCCATCCCCATCACCAAAGGCAGGACATAAAAAATTGTGGGTCCCCTTTTTCCGGTTGTTCGTTGGTAAAGATTGAACACAAGGGGTTAATGTGACTCTTAGATGGGTATTTCTCTCTATTGGTGCACAACTAACCTTTTTCCTGCCCATCTTAATGTTAGAGGTGCTCAAAGCTCAATGCAGGGAGTAGGGAGTTTAGAGACCTCCCAAGAAGCCAGACGTTGAGCAGAGGAATTTCACACCAGAGGGGAAATTTCCCAGGATGGAACTCACCTGCTCTCCTTTTCTTCTCATGAATGTTTGGAGACCACTTTGCCTTTGCTTTTTGAAACATCTGTACAGTTTAGTTGGGCCAAAGCATGGCTTTGAAGCCTGAGAAAATCCTTTAAAAGGCTGGTGGTGCTTTAAGTTGAATTTTTAATGCCAAGGTAGTTTGTAGAAGGAGTTCTGCTACACAACTTTGGGAGGAGAAAGGGAAGGAGGGCAGGGAGGGGAGGAAGGCCGGCAGAAAATGACACCCACGCATATGTGATGTTCGTTCTTTTTTTTTTATTAATGCTGTCAAATTCCCAGGAATAGCTGTTAACATTTCTAGCCAAGCAGAATTAATATGAAGATTTATTTTATTTTTTAACTTTCTGCCAATTTGAAGCTCTCAGCATGTAGGCTGGATACAAATCAACTTTGTATCCTAGAGGAAAAGAAGTCAAAAGAAGTTCCTAAAGAGCAAGGAGTTTTCCTTTGTGTATTCCTTTTCCTTGCAAGGCTTTTTCCTTTCTTGACCAAGCTGGAGGTGGCCATGGAGATGCTTTGTGAAAGCACCTGGTGTTGAAGTGGTGGTTAAAATTAAGACTTCTATCCAAACAGTGAGGAGTGTGGGAGTGAGAAACGTGTGTGTGATGGCAGGAGGAATGTGTCCATGCGTTGAGGAGGCCGAGCCTCCCAGCCACAGAGATGGGCAGAGCAGCTGCTGTATCACGTCTTCTGGAAGAGACTGATGGAGCTTTACTCTGTTCCTTGTATAAAATATGGAGCTAATGGCCTGATGGTTGCCTTGAAGCTCCAGGCAAAGCCCTGATCAGGGTGTGGGCCAACCTTGGTAGCTCCACACCTCACTAGTGCTGGTGTGCTGCTTCCCACCTGGTTTGGGGGGAGAACGGTGGGGTTTGAGGCCTCTCTGGAGCAGGAAGAAATTCTGATGCCTGCCTGAAATCATCAGGCTGGGGGCTGCTTGCCTGCAGAGCAACGAGGAGACAAAATCTTTGGGTTTTATGCTGATATTACAGTCCAAATCATTTCCAGACTCCCGAGGATGTGAAACAAGATGATGTGAAAAACATAAGGTTACTGGAGTTTTGAGTGCTTTCTATGCTCTTCTGGATAAATGGAGCAGAAAAGTCTACCAACGTGGAGATTTCAGTGGTGTTATTATATTCTGTAGTTATTACATTGTCGTAACTCTAACAATCCACAGTAAAACTGAGCCATATCCTGCCGAGTGTTGTACACGTGCAGAATAATGGATTATCCCCGGTGTCGAGAGCTTGGTTTGAGGTCCATGTCACAGGTATTTGTGCAAAAAAAAGTTTATGCACAGATTCTCATTCCCTTTTTTTTTTAGCCAAGAGATTATTAAATAGGAAAATAGCATAAAGTAGACATCAGTTTTTTAAAGAAAATTGATAGCACTTTACAATTGCACAAGCAGAAAAAAAAAATAGAAAAAAGAGAAGAATCAAAAGCACTGATTTGGTAAATAAATGGAGAGAGAGAAATAAAATTACACTTAATTTCTAGCCAACTGGATCCAAAGATTCATTTTTGTTTTGCCTCTGTTCCAAGCCATTAACCCGTATCCTTGTGCGACCAGAGTGTTTTTGTTGTCCACCTCTGTGTCCCTTCTCTTCTCTGCCACTGCCTAATCAGTAATTATGTGCCCCTCGTTAGCGATTAATCAGAAACTCTTTTCGGGGAGCTGTATGGTTCCAGTTTGCCTTGGTTTGCTCTTTCCCCATTCCTGGGTGGCAGAATTGCTCTGGTTTTCTCTTTCTTCCGTTGTCTCAGCTTCTCCTGTATTTTGGTATCTTCTCTCCCGTCTCCTGCTTTGTGGCACATCCACCTTCTGACCAGAAGACTCTGCTTGAGGAGGGTTGAGTTGAGTTTTAGCAGCACACTGTTGAGAAACTTCTTGTTCTGGGGTCTGGCTGTATTTCCAGCTCAAGGGAAAAAGCTGGAAATACAACTTTTCTTTTTTCTGAGAAAAAGAAAACCTTAGGAGGGCTCATCAGTGATGCTTAAGGTTCTGGAGATGGGAAGACAGCTGGCAGGTCTTTCTGGTTTGGCCATCACCCTTGATGTTGTCTTCTTGCTGCTCTTCCCATCCTTTCTCTTGGGTACATTGCTAACGAGCTCTGGTTTGTTATCACCAGAGTTGATCATCAGTTACCCTGGAACTGGTCCCAGTAGTTCTGAGAGACACCCACCACATGACGTGTGTCATAAGGGTTCATGTTTTCAACACATGTTGCTCTTCCAGAGAGAAAGAAGAAATAAGTGAGAAGGAAAGAAGTACATTTTTGCTTGCAGGTGCTTTCTGTTTGCTTGCTTCACTCTTCAGTGTCCTGCAAGCACGAGCTGCCATTGAAAATCAAATGAATTCTCAATTGCTTCCTTCCAATTCAATAAGTGGAGGGAAGCAGAAACCTGCCACCGGCGCTGGAAGGAAACGGGGCAGAGGAAGGCGCGGGATCAGCAGAAAGACACTTCCTTTTCTCCTTTCCCCAGGGAAGGTCCCCTGCAAGGCTGGACTGTGCCCTTGGGGGCCATGGAGGAGGACCCTCACCTCCACCTGTCCTGGTGGCACAGGGGCGGATTGTCTCCCATGGACAGGGTGGTTTCCTTGCACCCTGAGGTTTCCCACTTACACTCGGCTTGAGAATTGTTCTTCTCAACAATTTTTTATGATTTTTTTCCCAGGTGTGGTCACTGCATTTCTAGAGGTGACAAGAAAGCATTTTTGTTGTTGCTGTGATGAATCTGTTTGCCTTTTTCAGAGCAGAAAAAGGATGGTGCCTGACTCCAGATGGAATGCTCTTGAGATGATATATTCTCCTGCTAGTGTAGAGAGTATGAATATTCATTTCTACAGTTTTTATTGTTATATTTTTACAACCCTCTCTCTCTCTCATCAGGGCAGAGTCCTCGGCCACCTGGGAGGTGTGCGAAGGCGCGGAGGAGATGACGGAGCCGCTGAAGCAGTGCACAGCCTGGCTACATGCCTACTTCTGCCAGCCAGCAAGGACAGCGAGCCTGCCCCTGCCAGCCTTCCACCACCCACTGCTCCAGCAAGGTCTGTGCCATGGGCCACCCATCCCCCTGCCCCCATCAGCCAGGGTGGTGATGGCTCCCATCTCCATAATTCCTGGTCAATAGCAATCCAAGTCATAGCGTCATAGAATGGTTTGGGTTGAAAGGGACCTGAAAGAAGTCTGCTTTTCACAGTTCCTTCTTGTCTGTCCATGGGTATCATCATTTCCCATTGAATAAAATCTTCAGTTTAAGAGATCTTTCTTTAATTGTGTTAGATTCTATTAGATTCTGTAATAATATAACACCGAAAAGGGACTAGTGTCCTCTGTGTTACAAAAGGTAGGATGTTACTAGTTTTTGTATAAACTCTAAATTACATATATTTTTTCACTGTCTCCTTTTAATTTTAATACAAATATTGTTTTTATCAGGTACTAAGATTTTGTTTAGAGGTTTTAGTGAAACTGTTCTATTAACAAGTTCTATTAACTGTTCTATTAACAATAATGACACTATAATCTATCATTTGTCAAAATTGCTAAAATACTCATGAAGTACGGCCTTCTACACGATTAGATCATCATCCAAGGATTATTTTTTATTAGCTAGGGTGAAATTAAGAGCCATGTTTGAAAACTTTAGGTTGAGTGTGAACGTGAGTGGGCAAAGCTGTATGGGAGACCGTAGCTGCTGCTGTTCCTTCCTTCTCTCAATGACATCAGGGGAATTCTGCTTCCCAGATTGTCCACGGGAAGATTATAAAACGTTTAAAGTAATGCTTTTAGTTTTATTAATTTTCTAAAAATGGCTGCTGAATTTTTTGAAGATTGGCTAATTACATTTTTTTTCCATCTAAGCTGATGTTGGTTTTGCTGTTGTTTTGGGTTTAGCACAAAAGTCTTGCCTTCACTTAAGAGTCAGAGTTGGTAGGAGACCTAGGGAGCAGCCTTCCTGGGCAGGCAATGCTGGGAGAGGCTGAAGATCACTTAAAAGAGGAAAAATAAGTATATTTGTTAATACGAAGCTTCTTGAGGGGAAGCAGTCATTGCCCTGAAAGTTTTTGGGGGATAGAAAGAAAGCTCTTCAGCACCAACCAGGAGGTGCCTGTTGGGCTGGGATGTGGTGGCATCACTGCTGGCTCTTTTTGCATCACCTGTGGCTTTGTGAAGGATGTGGCTGGTGGTCCTACTGGCTAGGCAGGCCACATGCTGGGCAGCAGTTGGTCCTCATGGGGTTTGACCTTCTGTACTGCTGGTTTGCTGCTGGGGAGGGGCAGGAGTGCATTTTCTCATTATAACACGTACAGGTTCAGGTTTTCTTAATTTAGTTCAGTTATTTGCTCTTGGCCTGAGACCAGGTGTGTGTGTTTTATGAGGGGAAGGCACGTACGTAATAGAAATGCTAACGAAGAATTAATTGGCACAAATCACAATGATGTGATAGCATTTCTATTCTTCTTTACTTTCTCCTAGTAGTACTTTCATAAAATAGAAAAATTTATATTGGAAGGAATGTGGAAATACATGTCAAAAATTTGAAGAAACTATTTATAAAAGTTATTTAGTAGAAAGGGAAGGTAAAAACTGCATTATAACAGATTACATTGTATGTTTCAATTTATCTGAAAGTCAGAAATGCAGTAACACTGAATTAGGAATTTGGTATTTATTTACTTTTTCACATTTACATTTGAAAGTGCCTGCTCGTTTCTCCAGGCACTTAAAAATGCAGAATAAACACAAGTGAGAGCATGAGGATCCAGAGCCAGGAAGATTTTTTCTCATCACAGTGATTTTCTTCCATCTCTGTTTGTTGGCAGCTTTTCTAGTGAATCATCTAAACCTTTGGCCCTTTCTTGTCTCCCCTTCCCTGTAAATCTGAGTATAATTTTTAGTATTAGATGAGTTGACCTCTCTCATCAGTGGTTTTTGTGATAAGGAAAACTGAATTCTGACGTTCACTGTTTCAGCAGCTCATCTTGGGTCTCAGGTTTTTCTAAAGTACCGTTAATTTTCTAAGTGGCCATTAAAAGGGGGAGGAGTATTTAAAAGCACTCTAACTACTGAATGAACCATTCCTCCTCGTACCTGGCCAGTGGTAAGGTTTGGATCTGGTACTGTAGCACAGCGTGAAGCAGGAGAAGGTTAAAGCTGGTTTCTCAACACCTCCAGGAGCTGTCAGCTCACGAGCTGTCCAGTTTAGCCTATGCAACCTCATTTTATTTTTATTTTCTGATGTAATTGAAAAACTGGAATTTTCAACAATTTGTGTCATGGCACAGTCTCAGTGCGGACTTTCATTGAGCAAAGAAAAAGTTTTTCCCGCTTCTTTGCCGCATTTCAAGGTGTTACCCCTTGGAAAAATCACTAAACTTTCATAATGGGAAATTATTAATTAGTCTTAATGTATCGTGGCCATTAGACCCCTTCATATATGAAGGAGAAAAATCAAGCCTGTGATTGTTTTGAAGCCTGTGCCTGAGTTGTTTGATTTGTGAGCCTGTGCCCTGGAAAAGGCAATGTTAAACCAGCCAGTGGCGAATTTCCTGACTTTCCTTCATTGGTGCTGTGTGCGGGCGGAGGTTGTGGTTGTGAAGGGGTCGCAGGGCTGGGCTGTGTGTGTGCAGACCAGATGGCTCATTAGAGCAACAAGAGCAGAGGAAATTGGAGACACACAAGAGTTTTCCTTTGCCCTGTGACGAGCAGCAGCCCTGGGGCTCTGCTCTTGGCTTGCCGTGCCCTGCCATGCCACCGTCCTCGACGGATGAAGTCCTTTAGCATCACAAAACCATGCCCTTATGATCCTGAGTCTGGAGCTCCTCAGTTGGGTCCCTGTAGTGGAGCTATAGACCTGAAGCAAAGCTTTGCTTTTCTGCTCTATCCAGCTCAAAAAATATTTCTTCAAGTAAGGTATGAATTATCATAGAATCATAGAATGGTTTGGTTGGAGGGAACCTTAAAGCCCCCGCCCCAGTGCCACCCCCTCCCACACCAAGCCCCCTCCAACCTGCCATTGAACCGCTCCAGGGATGGAGCAGCCACAGCTTCTCTGGGCAACCTGGGCCAGGCTCTCATCACCCTCACACCAAACAAGTTCTTCCCCACATCTCAGCTCCATCTCTCCTGTTCCAGTGTCAATCCCTTCCCCTTTCTCCTAGGGCTCCCCTCTCTGATCCAGAGTCCCACCCCATCTCTCCTAAAGCCCCTTGAGGAGCTGGAAAGGGCTCTAAGGTCTCCCCGGAGCCTTCTCTTCTCCAGGCTGAACCTCCCCAACTCTCTCAGGCCCCCTTCCAGCTCAGGGGCTCCAGCCCTTTCAGCATCTCCGTGGCCTCCCCTGGCCCAGCTAAAACATGTCCATGTGCTTCTGATGTTGGTGCCCCCAGAGCTGGAGCTCCTAATTATGGTGTCAGTGTGAGGGAGGAGGGCTCTGCAGGTCTGGAGGTGGTGTTTTCTGCATCACCTTGCAAACCAACAGCAGAGAAAATCTATGCAAAAAGATTGAGGAGGAACAACCTGAGAATAAAGAGGTGAGAGTTTTGCAAGCCGGATTAGTAGCTGAATTTTCCTTTGCATAATGCATGTCATTCGTCCAAGAAGGGATATTGATGAAACACCTCATACATAATGGGAGCAGAGAGTCTTCAAAGAGGCTGATAGTACCTCCATTCCCCCTTCAAGATGACTTCACTCCCTGCCCAGGCCTGTAATCAATAATTACCCTGTGATTTCCTGGGAGCCTTCTCGTTCAGAAACTCCAGCCAAAGGCTCAAAATCTGGTGTGGTCCCCACCAAAGGATGGCAAAATACACTGTGAAATACTAGTGATGGGCTGAGGAAAGTGTGCACCTTCTGGTGTTATCTCTGTGGAGTCAGACTTGTCCACCTGTCCTTCCATCCTGGTCTGTGGGTGGTGTTGAACCTCTCCCTCTGGAAAGCACCTGTGGAGAAAATCTTTCCTTTAATGGCATCTCGGTCACTCTTCCACCCTCCTGCCCGTGGCACCTGGTTGCACTTCTTTGTTTTACTGGTTTTGCACATTCTAAACTATTTTTTAAAAAATTCTGCTGCAAATTAAAGAAGTAGACTTGGTGCATTCGTGTTATAACTCAACAAAGGCCAAAGCCTTTTTTATCCTTTCTGTGATTGGAATGCTCAAATCCAAGAGCAGCTTTTCCAAAGATTGTGGGGCTGTTAATTTGGTTACTTCTGAGACAATAAATTCTGCATCCCAGGAATGCTTATGTTTAAAAATGTTTTTAATCACTGTGCTGCTTACCCTAATTACAGTCTGCACTATAGCCTAAGAGTAAATTTTTATCACGTACTATTCAGCCGAAGACTTTTTCAATATATAAAGATTATTTAAATTAGAAAAGCATTTACAATATTACGATGAATACAGATCTGTTTCCCCTTGCTTTCAATTACAGACTTAAGGAAAAAAGCCATAAAAATCATTGACTTTGTTGAGATACTGCCAATGAAGCTAGCAAGTTTGAAGCCTCACGTGCCTGTTTATAAATAATAGGACAGCAACTCTGTACTCACATTGGGTGGGAAAGAAATGGCTGGTAAAAATGTCATTCTTTAAAAGATAAGAATGAGTAAACTACTTCTCAGGAGCCTCAGAAGCAGAGGAGGAAGCACCAGGAGGGTTGCTAAAGGAAGACAAGTGGTTTTGGGTTTGTCTGGAACTTTTCTAAGATTGTATTTTTGTGTTGCAGGTACGTACCTGCTCAGGGACAAGGTATTCACTCTGTCCCACTGTGGGCTTTTTTCTCAAGTGTCAGAAAGTTGAGACTATAAATATCAGATGTTATGTCAAGGATTAGTTCCTGCAGAAGGTTTTCTTCCTTTGTTTGAGATGTAAGTGTGTATGTTTATTAAAATATGCTGGGGAAGCTGCTGAGGAGGAGGCCAGGTCTGCCCTTTCCCAGGCAAATGCAAAAATGTCGTTCTTGCCACTTATTCTGTTGCAATTTCTGAAATTCTCCTAATTTTGTCCTAGAGACTCAATTCACTAAAGAAAAAAAAAGTTGAGAAATGTTTCTGACTT
>BJBW01001767.1:5000-10000 GCA_004320125.1 Scolopax mira | reverse complement strand
ATATGGAATTCTTCATTAGTACCTGCTCTGAATAGCAGATTATACTTCTCTCAGCCTCTCGTTAAAGAAGTAGGCTGTGGTAAATAGCATGTTCAAGAACTGATCATTTGTGGTGCCTGGATATTGGGAACAGAAATAGTGAAATGCAAAATAATATCAAAAAGATTATTAGTCCAGTGAGGGACTCTTGATTTGTATTTTAATGGAATTTTACATTTCTCTTAATGATTTGCAAATTGTCCTCTGATTATAAGATGCATTAAGCTTTTCATTTTAATGGAGAGACACAGCCATTAGCAGAAATTTTTTTCTGTCTTCTTTTTAGAGTGCTTCCCTGCAGCAGATAAATATTGAAACCATTAACACCTTTTGATGTCCTTTAGAGTGCTGCAGCTCGGACCAGTACGGGAACGAACGCGGCCTTTTATATCTTAGCACTTTGCTTGAAGCTCACGATTGTCGTTCCACGGGCGAACAATGACCGAAACTGCGCGTTTTCAGGCCAGCAGTAGAATTACGTGTATTTTCCTATAATTAGTGATCCAACCCTTCGGGCGAGTGCTGTCTTTAATGCGGGAAGGAAAAGTGAAGCCAACCAACGTCGGGACCTGAAATGCAGGTGGAGGGTGCCCTGACCTCAGCTCCGGCCATCCTCGGAGGGAGGAGGATGGCGGCATCTCCTCCAGCGGGTTGGTGAGGGATTCACACCCGACTTCTCGGCGCTCTTTGTTGCAGACACAAGAACGTGAGCACGCTCTTTGCTTCTCCATCTGAAAGTCAAATTTCCTCCCGGCTCGGGGCTTAACGGGAAGCCTCAGCGCTGCACAAACAGGTCTGTGTCTGTGCTGATTCCGCTGGGTTTGGCAGAGGGGCAGGGGAGGAGGGAACAGCCTCGGGTTTTGGGGCAGGTTGCGAAGCGTAATTGTGTTTTCCTGATGCTGCAGATTTGTGTAAAGTAACGGGGCTGTTAGATCAGGTAAATGTGCGTTTATTGACCTTACTAACTTAGTGAAATGTTCTTTAGATGCTCTGGAAAAGCGAATCATTCCTTAGGAGGTGCAGGACAGGGGGTGTTGAAGCAGCTCTGTGCATTTCCCTCAGCTCCTCCCACCCCAAATATCCCCAAATTCTGTCTCTGCTTTTGTAAACGTCTCCTCCCATGGCAGGTGACCACTTTCTGCAGGAACTTTCTCCAAACCAGTTGGCTACTTTGGTGGCTGCCTCTTCACTTAGCAAACTTCAGTTTCTGAAAAACCATCAGAGGTCACTGTTGGGACTCCTGTTTGCTTCCAGGAGGTCTGCTCAAAGAATTTGAATCTCAGAAATTGGAAATGGCCTCAAGTTGCAACCGGAGGAGGTTTAGGATGGATATCAGGAACAATTTATTCATGGAAAGGGTTGTCAAGCCTTGGAAGAGGCTGCCCAGGGCGGTGGTGCAGTCACCATCCCTGGAGGGATTTAAAAGCTGGGTAGACGTGATGCTGAGGGACATGGGTTAGTGGTGACTTGGCAGTGTTGGGTTAATGGTTTGACTTGATGATTCTAAAGGTCTTTTTCAACCATAAGGATTCTATGAATTCACAGTGCAGTTCTTGAGCAACCTGGTCTGGTGGGAGCAACCCAGGGCATGAGGTTGAAACTAGATGATCTTTAAGGTCCCTTCCAACCCACCATTCTGTGATTCTTCAGCAGCTGTGTGTGGTGGAACCAATATCAGCCAAGAGGCTATAATTGACTTAATGAAATCATCTTTGAGATCTTCACAGTTGTTTTGTTGACTGCTTAAATGCACGGTCCTTAAAAAAAGAAAGAAAAACTAAAAAAAGCCCCTCCAACCCTCCAACTTTGAGGTTGAAGCCAGAAGATTGTAGGCATTAATTGCTGCTGTTTTCATATGTGCCTTGAAAAGATGTTGCATCATTTGTGAATTAGTGTTTGTAAAGTGCTATGTATGTGTTTAGTTTCATACATTAGATATTTATAACTCAATAATAAATTAATACAAACTCAAAAGAAGATCGGTACTTTGATACTGACTTAATTTTTATGCAGTAAGCAAATAGTTATGTTTTATTACAGTTAAGAAACTTAATGAATATTATTTTTAACATGCACTTTTACAAAGAAACAAAGAAATCTAAAGAAATTGCTCTTTGCAATTTAGACAAGTGAAGATCTTGTACTTTGTTCACGCAGTGGAGCATGTTTGCATTGTATGTTTCGTGCATTAATTTTCTAGGGCAGGTTATCTTTGGTAACGGGATCTTGGCAAAGCGACAGAGGGTGCCAGTTTCTTGATCCAGAGTCATCTGGGAGTGGCTATTTGGGGCCACGTTAAAAAATTAAATCATAAAAACCACCTGATTGATGGAATTCTAAGTGGAATTATAGAGGAAAAGCAATTAGGCCTGAAAACTGCAGGAGAGATGATGGGACATCCCAGCCTCCCTCCCCCTGTCCCACCCAGGTCCATCTGCCCACCAGGAGGAAAACAACCAGTATATCTGTGCTGGCAGGATCCAGCGATAAACCATCACTCTGAAAGTGCTATCTCAAAGAAAGAGGTGCACAATTCTCTTCTCCGAAATAACCCGATTTAGTGTTGCCCCAAGATGATAAAAAAAAAATATCTTGTAGGACGTATGCATGAACTTCAGGGCCCAGCATCTGACGTTTGTTTTGTGGTGATTCTAGGTTTGTGTCTGGGGGGACGCAAACACCTTGGTTGGGTTTGTTGCTTTCCAAAGCCACCCAGTTTGTGGGTCATCAATCCTGATGATCCCAAGCCGAGGCCTCCAGCCAAAGGTCATGATGAGTTTGAGATTTTGATGGTAGTAAACCTAATTTATAGGTATGGATTGGAAATCATGCTTTATCAACACCTGTGAGTGGTCGAATCCTTTTTCTTCACCTTGTATTTTGAGTTCATTGACACCAGAATGACGCTTCCAGCACATCTGTAAATCTTCAGAATTTTCTGCAGAACCTCCCAGCCCGTTCCTCCCAGCCTGTTCCCATCTACCTCTAACCAGATGGTCCTGCCCACCCTTCCAAAATCCCAGTATAATTAGGAAACTACATCCTCTGTGCTTTATTTAGGAACTGTGGGCAGGCTTGTGTGTCTCAATAACAGGACAAGTCAGGGAAGGGTTAAATCAGAGTTAGACATTGGAGACTGCATTTTTGTTGAGTTCCAACAATACAGATGGAGGTAAATTGAATTTAATTTTAGTTTTTTCTCCAGAGAAGGAGAGGAGCAACCTTCCCAAACCTGGCATTGGCCGTGGGGCTTTCAACACACAATAACAAGAACTACAAGAAATGGGAAAAAACAGGGTTGAGGTCTAAAAAAATGGGGAAAAGAGAATGTTTTCCTGCAGTAAAGTCTCGAGTTTTAAGGCAGAAAATGGCAAATTGTGGTCTCTTGCCACACATGGCCCTTGGGTAGGGATCATTATTGCCGTGTGAGAGCAGAGGTCGGTTCCCATGCTCGGTCAGCAAATTGCAGCCAACGAGGAGAATTTGAAGATGCCCAGGGAAAGTACTTGGTCAGTACCAGCTCTCTGACAAAGGGAAATAGAGACAAGGCCCTCATTTATTTCTATCCTGAACAGAATATTACAAATTTAATTTTCTGGCCCAGTCACTTAGAAATTGCAGCAGAGCTGGTGCGTGGTATCTCTGGAAGGACTATTCTGTGTCCTTTGCAGAACAGGAAAGAATGTTGTGTGGCATTAAATAACTATAAAATACAAAAAAATTACCTGTGAATGAGACAATGGATGTTTCTCAGTTGCTCTGATCTGCAAGTCTCTTGTATATATGCTTATCATAGTTCTTTTATGTGTTAAAACTATTCATGAAGTCATTAAAAAGTTATTTTTACATACTTTTTACAGTTACTCCTTGCTCCCAAAATTGATGTATTTGCAACAGAGCAAAAATATTTTCTTCTAGAGTGAGATTTTGAATGATGAGTATAAACCTGGAGCAGATTCCTCTATCTGATTGTTAAACCTGTAGGTATGGGACTATAGAAATGCCAACAGGTCTTTGTTGGTGCCTCTGCAGCAGAGGCAAGGGCAGAACCTGAAATTGTATAGAAGCAGAATTTTCTTGTAAAACAACAGTATGAAACAAGTCGTTTTCAGTGCACCAGGCAATGGGACAAGAGGAAACAGCTTCAAGTTGCACCGGGGCAGGGCTGGATATTAGGAAAAAAAATTTACACCAAATGGTTGGACTCAATGATCTGAAAGGTCCCTTCCAACCAGGATAATTCTATGATTCTATGGCATTTTATACTTCCTAAAGCAACATATTAGTATTTAAAATATACCAAATTGTTGCTTTTTATTGGCTGTGTATTTGACCTGGCAGGTGGGCACTGATGGAAGCCTTCACACCGTGCGAGCTACAATTTATATACCATTTATTTTTAATGTACCTGCAAAGGGGATGCTCAGAGTCTCTATCCATGGGAAAATATGAGTGTTTTGGAGGAACCCGAGGAGCTGCCACCTGAACACGGGGGTGGTGTCCTGGTGTCCTGGCCTGAAGGCCCTGCCTCTCCCCAGGTGAGAGAAGGTCCCCTTTTCTGCTTCATCAACAAATACCCCTTGTAAGGCCAGATGTGGTCACAACTGCTGCACTTGTGCTGTCTAGATCTCTGGCATTCAGTTGCCGGGTTGTGTGCTCTCAAATCAATGTTAAAGTGTTCCCTCCCCACTCCTGTCTGCAAGAAGAAGGATCTCTCTGTCCCTCTCTGGAAGGAGAAGGACAGGAGTAATTAGGATGAGTTGTTGGGATGTTGTGAGCTCAGTTACGTGATGGACTGGACTTCAGCTATAGCACTGGTATTGTATTTTAGTCTCATTTATGAACACCCCCAGCATCTCGTAAGTGGATTTTTAATGTGGTTATAAACACACAGGGCTTTGTCTGAGGGGAAAAAAAAAAAAGATATATGCAGAGGGAAAGTTTGTGTATGCACATATATT
>BJBW01001766.1:166613-250085 GCA_004320125.1 Scolopax mira | reverse complement strand
TCAAGTTGCACCAGGGGAGGTTGAGGTTGGATATTAGGACATATTTCTTTACTGAAAGGGTTGTCAGGCATTGGAATGGGCTGCCCAGGGAAGTGGTTGAGGCACCATCCCTGGAGGTGTTCAAAAGACGGGTTGACATCTTTTGAAATATGGTTTAGTGATTTTTGTCAGAGTTAGGCTGATGGTTGGACTAGATGATCTTTAAGGTCCTTTCCAACCTGGACAATTCTGTGATTCTATGAATGGCCAAAGTGATCTCTAGAGGTATCCTCCAATCGAGCTCAGTCAGTGATTCTGTGACCCCACTTAAAACACTGAAAGTACCTTAAGTATCATGTTTTGTAATCTCTTTATTGTTAGTGAATTACTTATTTCTGAAATCCAGTTGAATAGCCTGTCTAGTTAAACCACTGCTCTTTTATAATCAGTAATTGTCAGATGTTTGGAAAGCTAATTTACAGGTCTTAGACAGCAGTTGTGCATCACCTGTGAGTTAAAAAGCTGTAGTGGAACATGGCAGGCTATTGATTTACGCAAAACATATAAAGAGTGTGTAACTGGAATGGTTGAGACTCAGATGTATAAATGGTGTTAATTATTCTGAGAAATCCACGTAGGTACATGATCCAGATTTCCTGTACAAGTCGGTGCAACCCTTGAAAGTAAACTTGTGTTTACATCTACACTGAATTTTTTGCAGGACTTAGAAATGTAATGAATATAGACTTACACATATTTTTTAATGTAAAATGTGAGCACATCAAAGGAGTAAGATGATAGAAGAATTTGAATGAGTACTTTTATATACTATAATACTTTCATTGTCATCTCAGTCAAAGGGTTTATGTCAGATCTACTCGTTACTATGATGGTATTTACATTAATTGTGGCTTCATTCAAACACAGGTTCTGTTTGGATAGGTGCTTTCTGGTGTAGTAAAATACAAAATAGGATAATGGCAATCATCAAACCTGCTTGGTGGGAGGGTGGGTGGGTGGTTGTTTTCACACTTGTTTGTTTTCAGTTTTAAGAGCCTGAGGGAAAGACTTCATAGTAGAAACTGTCCTCTTAGGTGTACGTCATTCCAACAACTCAAGTGCTGTTCCCTGAAAAATGCTTTTTTCAGCTCCAAAGCATTTTTAGAGGGGGAGAGAAATTGGTTTTGTATTTGGTTGCTTCTCTGCTTTGGTTTTTTTTCCCCTCGTAAAACAAGAAACAATGGAAGGAAATGTGTCTGAGGCATTCGTATAGCAAAAAAACCTAGTGTGCATTTTTTTGTTTCTTTTATTGATTGTTTCATTAACTGCTAGTCATGTAAAAAAAATCTCTTTTTAATGTTTTCATATAATAATCTGATTAATATACGTAGGAAAACTGCTATAAAAACAGGAGGGACCAATTAGTGTCCAGTGCTACTGTTTGTATGTCTGTTTGGAATGTATTATTAGAGGACGTTAAAAAGGCATTCTAGCTAAAAGTTTACACTGTAAACAAATACTTTCTGTACTGTTTCTGTACTGTACTTGCCTTTTTCTGTTTTGTTCTTAAAGTTATCTTTCAAAGCATTTGGAATCTTCAGATGCCAGTTCTACAAGATATTAGAAAATGGTCTGGTTTCAAGCACATGTAGGACCATTTTGAGTAGGGAATGTTTGCAGTTTGTATGAACAGGGAGGCCGCTTGAGAAGTATTATACTTACATTGAAGAGCAATGTATGCAAGAGGAACTGGAAGAATAAAAGAATGGTTGCTGTTGGTTGAGATCAAAATGAGAATGCCTCATGACCTTGACCTAGATTTTAGGCTGTGATTATAGGCTGAAGAGATTTTGGAAAGTCTCTAAGGGAGAACAAGCATCAGTCAGGGACACCATCATTGAGAAAAAGTACAAAGCTGATGGACTTGAATTTTATTGCAAGATAGTAAACCATCTGGACAGGATAGGCTGTGAAGGTTCTAGTAGAGACAAAAAAAAAAAAAAGGAACCTGTGTAGGTACTAGAGATGCCAGGAATTTCTTGGTTTTGTCAATGAGTGGGAATAGGACTACTGTTGTACAGGGATCTGAAAAACTATCCATGATTTTCTCTGCCTGCTGTTTAAATAAAGCAGCTTGAAGAAGGAAATGCAGTTTTTATAATCTGTGGCTTTGCTTTTTTTTTTTTTTGTTGAGGCTTAATTTCTTTTCGTGTGTGTTTAAGACTTTCATTTCTGTGTCAGCTGAAGTAAGGAGTATCTGATATCTGGTCTGCAGTTAATTCTTCAGATTATAGCTAAAACTGAGTTTAGCTATAGTTACTTATAGAAAGTTAGCAGCCATTTCTGAAAAACATTGGCTGTATCTTGCTGCAGAAATAGAAACTTGCTGCAGAAATAGAAACCTGCTGCAGAAAAAGAGCAAGGTGTGGAGCTCATGAAGAGTTGTGGAGCAACCACTGCGATTCTTGTCGAAGAAGCTTTTGCCCCTGGGAGCAAGAGGGGAACCTTGTGAAGTGCATGGCTTTGGTTTCTTGGATAGCAGAGAAAACACTTCACCATAGAGTGCTCTATTCAGGCTCTGACACGCATCTGGATATAAATTCTGAACAAAGCTAAATGCTCACCTTGGTGCAGAATACTCTTTGTGTTGCTTGTTCATTTATGGCTTTTTTTTACTGTGGGAAAGGGGGATGGGGAAGGGCTTGTCAAATACGCAAAATGCTTGAAGTGTTTTCGGTTTCAGTGAGATGAAGGGTAGTGCTTAGTGTGCATCAAATATCCGAGATGAAAGGAGGGTGCTGAACTTTGTAATTATCCCTCTGTCTATACCATGGAGTCTGAAAAAGTTGCGTGTTAGAACTTGCGGGCGTTTAATGAATTTCAAGTTGCAATTTCATTTCCGTTGCCGTTCCTGAAAGATGCAGCCAGTGGACCAAGAAGAATCCTGAGCCAGTTGCACAGGGAATGTTACTGCAGCCTGCCGTGTCTAGTTCATTTCTAGTAGGAGTATATTTAGACACACATATTTTGTAAAGTATTTGAGGCTGCCAAAAGTTGTGATGTATTGTCTCGCTGGTAAAGCATAGAACAAAAGCATGTTTAACCTAATATCTATCAAAAAAAGCTCACATTGCATAGCTACAAAATAATTTACTTGCTTTAAATTTAAACACATGCTTCGATGTATTCTTTTTTCCAGTTGTTTGGATTTCCCGAGTAAGAATACGTTTCAAAATCAAAGACTAAGATGTGATAAGCCTTAATTGATCTGGGAAGCTTATGTTCTCATGTGAAATTCAGCCAAGCCCTTTGATGTATGTAGCTCACTTTTAGCCCTTCACTGTAGGATTTTACTCTTTACTTACTTTTCATTGTATTTGGAGCATTTATAACATAGCAAATACTGTGGTTTGCATAATAAAGCTATTCCAGGTCTTTCTAACAAAGTGTTTTGGTACATGTGTATGTAAATTTAACTCAGTTGTGTGTAGAAAATAGTATTTGTGAGGGTTGTTTGTTTGTTTGTTTTGTCTCTCTTAATGAGGTAGCCATTTTTGTGGCAAATCCTTCTAGATCCATGCTGGCAAGAAACTTTTAAGAATCCCCTAAGGGTACCTTTATATTTTTGCAAGTTTATTTATAGGATAAATAGTAGTTATCTATTTGAATTACATATGTTAATTCTAAGATGCAAAGCCACTACCTGATTCAGTAGGTGAGCACCAATTTTAGAACTGTTGTTGTGGAAGTTAAATTTCAGGTACCAGGTGTTATTGTTGTGCAAAGGAAATGCACAACTTTATTCAGTGGGATTTATTGAACACTTAATCTGGAACTGTATAAAATCAATCAGTGGGAACTTGTGAGGAGTTAATTTAATACGCAGATTCTTGATGTTACAGTCATTTTAGACATTGGCTTTCATGGCTTTCTGAATTTCAGGATTTCTTCTCTTGAAAGTTCCACTCTTTCAAAGTAATATCCAAAGTTTGTGTAGTTGTAATCTATGTATTTTAAATGTCTTTTCATGGAAAGGTGTATTGCTATTAACTGAGAGCCTATAATTTAGCTCTAGGTATCAACATTTAGCACAACTTATTTTGCATGGTATTGTGAGGATTGTTTTCTTTATATTAACATGCAATTGGTAACTTTTGTATAGAATTTCTCCCTTTTGCTCTATATTGTCCACTCCCCTCTGCACATCATTATTAAGGTATTACTGCTTTGTTCTTTATAAATCTTAGCAAGATTCAGCACACAGTGACTGCTCTGATAGTAAGATGAAGCGTAAACTGTCTTATAAAACTGTCTGTTCTTCTGGAAGTACCACAATAGCATACTTTTCACACGTTTAAAAATAATTCTCAATCCAGGATGTTTGCATAGCAGTTAAATATCTCTGAACCTCAGTTTCGGTCTTTTTGCAAATATTTTTACGTTGAAAGATTCCCAGGAAAGAGCTATGCTTTAGATTGGAGAAAGCAGTTGTCAATCTCTTTGCTTTGATCCTCTTGTTAACAATGTTCTATTTCTTCAGTGACCTAGTAGGTGCTGCTGCTGGCTCTGTGAGCTGCTTGTGCTCTTAGTCCTCAAGTTACTTGAGGCCCTCTATGGGTTGCCCGTCCTCGAGTGAAGCAGCCAAATTCAGGGAAACTGCTTTCAGCCCTTTCATTTCAGCAAAAAGAACTCGGGGCGCCCTTGGAGCTGCTGTTTGTGTGGAAGGGGCTGTTGGAGTGAAGCAAGAAGGATCCTCCTGGCTTTACAGGAATTATGGAACGCCTCGCCAGTTCCCGGATGGCAATATTTTCATATCACAGAATTACTCCTGTCGCTGGCAGCCTCGCCGGCCTCTCTCTGTAAAACAGGAGGTGGTGCCAGGGGGGTGTTCTTGCCTCTCGGCCTCTCGGCGGGTCGGCACGGACGATGGGAGAGCACGGAGCAGGGACGCTGGCCGCGCTCCCGGTCTATCTGCTCAGCAGATAAGGGTTTCGTAGGGCTGTCGGTTGGCTGCTTTCCCTTTTGCCTTTGAATCGCCTCCTGGTGTACTCAAAAAACACAAAAGTATTTCTGCTGCTGCTTTGACGGAGAGGTGTGTTTGTGAGGGCTTTGTTTTCAAAAATTAGAGTGTGCTACAGAGAGATGGACTATCACTCCAAACTTTGCGTTTCTTGCTTTTTGCCAGCTTGAATCATACCATAAACTCTATTTAAAGATTTTTGGGTTTTTTGTATTTATTTTCCACATCCTTGACCCTGACTGGTGAGCTGGACATTCGTGTTTGCCTTGGCAAGCTCCAAGCTGCTCATCTAGGGCAGGATGAAAACTCTTTTTTTCCTTTTGTAAACAAACTGTTCCTTCAGTATTTTCCATAAGGATTCACACCACCATTTTGCAACGCTTCTAGGAATTGAGAAAATCTTGCCACTCAGAGTTTTCATTTTACACAGCTTGTAGCACTACGTAGAAATGGTTGGTTTTATATGAGTAACAGTTTTCTGACGTTGGGTCTGAAGAGCTTTTTGCAGAATGTTTTAAAATACCAGAAATACTACATTTTGTTGTGAAGGGGTTTATTAAAGTTAGAGATGAATATTCATTGTTGCCTGTCCAGAAAAAGGGGTGGTTTGTATTTTTTATTTGCCTACCACTAGTGCTGGGGTGTCAGACAATGCAGCTGTGAACACTGCCCCATTGTACTAGACACCGTACACATGTCAAATGCTGCTTTGTGCCCTGAAGAATTTACAGTCTAAATAAACATTCATGTTCTGTATTTCTTTGGATAGATGTATTTTAGTGGTCAGGATGTAAAATGAGAGAATAATAATTTAGTGGGCCACTCGATGCCAACACGTAAATTATGTTTTAGAACCAATGAACTGAATTTGGTTTTCCAGAGGGACAAATGACTGATGCCACCCATGTTTTGTTAGGTCATTTGCAGTGGGGTGCTCACAGTTTTGAGGGCTCTATGCCATGGAAATGACATTCTTGTAATCAACAAGACTTGTCATAGTACTGCAGCAGAGTTACTGCTAAATTCGAAGTCGGAGATGAAGTTTTATGTATTATAAAATGGATATTATTAAATCCAACTCAAAGCTGAGTACCCGCGTTAGTCCTGATCCCAAGCTACTGCAAGCCCTGCCAAGGGGAAAAAGGCTATTTGCCATGAGCTAAACCTCCGAAAAATCATTAAAGGCCTTTTAAGAGCACAAATATTTCTCTCTAAGAAAAAGTTTGTGGCATATATTCATGATATGTTCTCTTCTCCCCCAGCCCCCCATTAACTAGTTGTGCTGGCAAGTCCCTGGTAACTGTACGAATTTGTAACGCTGTAGTAAGTTCACAAGGATACCAGATTCCTTGATGCTTGTGAAAATACTTTTATTTCCCCCTAGTCTACCAAATATGGACAAGTAGCAAAGTATTGTATTGCAGAAGAAAAATCTGTGTAGTTTTAATACTTCTTTAAACAATTGAAAAGCATGATTTTCCACGTAACTTCTCAGCTTTATGCTGCTATTTATGAGATCTAATATTTGGGCTCAAAATGAAGTCTTGGAAAACAATTAATTCTTCAGGATAATGAAAATTTTCTGCAGTGTTTAGTAAAGTATGCTATTTGTTATATGTTATTATCCAAATTAAGTATGTGCCAACGAGTCAGCAAACCAAAACAAAATGTCTGGTTTCTGGCCTACAACTTACTGTAAATGATAATAAATAGCAAATAACCAAACTGACAGTTCAGGAACAAATGCTGAAAAGCATATGTTAAAAAATACTCCCAAAATTATAAATTATGAATAGCGTGTAGGTTGTTGACAGAAGAGAAAAACACTTAGTTTTATGTAAAGCTCCATTGGTGCTCATCATCAGTCCATAAATGTTATTTATTCTTCCTTTAAATAGTAATACCAAATTTATAACGGTATATTAAAAACATACTTGAACTCCACAAACTAAATTTACACTTCCTTTTTTGTTGCAGATCTGGGACATGAGTGATGACGAAACAGTCTGAAAATCAGCTGAATAAGGTGGAAGATGACCTACTTTGGACTGGAGCGCTGCCTTTTATCTGTTATTTGACAAGTTAATGATTGCTTACCCGTTCTGACTGCTACAAATACAAACAAACAGAGTCTACATTTTGGCATTAATGTCTTCACCTTAAAGCTGTCTGTTATGGATATAACTCTCCACATTTTCATTTTTATTGTGTAAATAACTAAAGCAATGTGGTTATGTTTAAATCTTGTCTTCCTTTTTTTTTTTTTTAATATGGCTTACGTATAAACTGTGCTGCTTAAGTAGATTTTGTTGGTTTATTTGTCCCAGTTTTTATTTTGACTGTCAATGGACATTTCCAAGCAGCATGACTAAATGTCTTTTTTCATCTTTCCTAGATTTGTGCCCCTTTAGTTGGAATGTATTGTTAAAATTGAGAATATTCTGCTATTGGGAGTTAAACTGCATCTTTAAAGGAGAGCAGGAGTAGGTAAGAACCTACACCTACTGCCTACAACACGTTGGTTGCTGTTCAAAGGACATATTTGTAGTAGAATTGGTTCCCTTTTCTTTGTTATAGTGTGTTCTTGCCTGTGTCAGTGAAAGTGTTATTCTCTGTAAAGATCTCATAATTTCATGCCATGGAAAAAAAGTGATTTAACCTATATTTACACAGGAAAGAGCACGGTGCATTGGTACCATCATGAGATTCCCCTGAAGTTTAGAGAAGGCTCTGTTATGTACTGAAGTTGCTTTTGGGGAGAATCATCGATTCAGATAAAACTTGTGGAGAAACACCTAACAGGAATAGGAAATTGGTTCTCTAACTTTGCTGTTCTTGCATGATGTCATACAGTACTTTACAGGTGTTAAAGAAGACCAATTTTGATTTTCATTTTGGTTCGATTCGAAGTTTTTCATTTTTGCAACATTAGGAACAGCTTCAGATTATGGCTGAGCACAAGCAGTAGTGTGAGAAACCTTGAGTTTAAAAGATAACTTGAGGAAAATGGATTTGTAAAATACCAAAGTATGTTATTATAAAACTGAGAGTGAATATATTATTTTTTAATCTTGGAAATGTTTTAGAAATATATTTGAAATCCCTTTTATGGCTTTATATTGTGGGGATTATGGGCTAACTCACAAAGAAAAAATGCAAATCACTTTATCTGCCAAGCAGTCGTTATTTGTCACATATATAATGAAAATTAGTTGATCAATCCAATTACTTTATTTCCTTCCTGTTGTGGTTTAGCCTCAGCCAGCAATTAGGACTCCCAGTAGGGTAAGGAGAGATAAAGATGGTTTAATAGAACAATAACAGAAGAGAAAATAATAGTATTCCCAACCAACCCCCATTGATACATTGACCATGAGGTCTCTGGTATGGAATATCCCTTTGCCCAGCTTGTCCCTTCTGTGCTCCCTCTCATCTTCTATGGGAAGCTGAAGAAGTCCTTGACTTACTGTACTCAATCTCAGCTGAAGCCAGGACACTTCCTTAACAAAAGCTCTGACTATTTGGTGTAGATAATTTCACAGCCTTTCTCTTGCGCCACATCAGAAGAAGTTCTGCCAGGTCAATTTGCCTAAAAGCAAGGATATCTGCAATTCCCAGATTCTGATCATAAAAGATTTATTGAAACATGCTGAGGTTTGCATCAAGTGTCTAAAATAGCCCTTTTTTTCTATTTCTTTAAGCTATCATATTAATTATATTTAAGTGGTTTCTTAAATTGCCTTAAGGGAGTGTCTTGTTTCGCTAACTTAATTGTCATATAAAACTATATATGAATCAAATATATTTTTTGAAAGACTAGTAATCATAGGAAATTGATCTTTTGTTGGTCAGATAATGAACAATAAGACTGATGACATGCCATGTTAATGCTAAAGCAGTTTGTTAATGTACATAATGAGTTATGAGCTCAAATGACTTCCAACTTTGGTAGCCATGCCGTAAGTCCAACTGGAATCCTCAACCAGTACCAGGGTAGTTTAAAGGGAATGATCTGCATTTTCATCTTTTGGAGTTGCTGACCATGCCGTGTAAATGTCTCTTTGCAGTTTTTGGTTATGTAAAACTGGAAAACTAGATATCCTTCTGAAATCTGATAAACTTTAATGATGATCTTAACTATCTGAAACTCTGCTTATCATGTAGCTTTACATTGAGAGTATCTATTTAACTGGAGAAGTATACAAGATCGAAAGGTTCAGAACTCAGGGTTAATGTAATGTTTCCTTACCTCTGTAATTTCAGTAACATACAGCTCTCGGGCTGAGCTGTTTCCTGTCCATATGCTTCCCAGATGTCTCTGATGTTCAGAAACACTTCAGTTTGACTTGCAATAACTTCCGTTGTCTAACTATAACGTTGTTTTCTTTCTCCTTGCAGACCTTATTTTGCTTTTACTCAGTATCTAGGCTTCTACTGAGTGAAAAATCACGAGAGTCCATTCAAATGAATGAATGCACATTCAGATACTATAAACAGATTTATATTTATTTACTGGCTTGTATGCACTTAATGGCAGGATTTCAGCACAGTCCTCAGCTCCAGGTATTGTGTTTAATAGAGGAAGAAGCTAAACTTTACCTTGCTTCATGAAGGAGGTAGGATTTAAATTTTATTTGTGCTGCCATGATGTCCTAGGCGTCAGTGAAGAGCCCAAACACATACTTTCATTGTAGAACCCAACAGCTACCATGGCTTTGCAGGTATAAACCAAATCTGTTGGAAAGAGGGACTGAAGAGCCTCAGAGGAACGTACTCGTCTTCCTGACGTATCAAACAGAAAGGTAATAGCATTCTGTGGCAGTGTGGGTGGGACTGTCTCTCACAGGAGGCAACTGTGACACCTACAGAGCACATCTGGGGACACCTAATAGTGTTAGAAGACCACAGCTCTCAGTGGAGAGCTGTTGACATAATTTTTGTGTTTGAGTATTACAGAAGCTCATAGAATGGTGGCCTCTGTTTTGCTTTCACACTTCCGCTGACTAGAGTTTGTTCAGTGTCATCCCTTCAATGTGTTTGCTGACTGAACTCTAGAATTATGGGGTAGTACCACCTTCACAGAAGTGAGGAGCTTGAGATTCTGTGCAAGTAGTAGTTACTCCAGCCCTTGACATCATCGAGCTTGAGCATGGAAAAATAGATTTCCCTTCCCTGTGTTGTGTATGGCTTTGGTATCATGCTGTCAGAGAATATGGCGACAGAAACTTAAAATTTCATTTTTTTCATCTTTGATATTCGTAGTCCACTTTCTTTGTAAAGTTCTTTCTATTTCTTTGAATAAGATTTGGATGCTCACCTTAAATATATGGGACAGGAGTATTAGCAAAATTGAATATTTTTGCCATATATATACTCGTGTTCTTATAATTTCTCACTTGTGCTGTCATAGAAAACTCTTACTGAAGTGGGTTTTATGTATTTCTCAACTTTTCACTCTGGACTATGAATCATAGCATTTGTTTCTCCCTCTTGCTGAACAAATTCCTTCTAAATGTAGGTTCACTGGACCAAGTGGGATTGCTGACAGAATCATAGAGTAGACTCTGGGATGCAGGACTCTCGTTAGTGCCAGTGATGTGTGAAAAGTTCACTTTTCTGATACCAGCTTTTGATCCGGAGCAGCTCTGCCTGTTTCTTGCAGAATCATGAGGAGCCATGACTGAATCCACGAGGCTATTTTTATGTAGCTTCTCTTTAGAGTCTAACCATCTCTTAAGAGTTCAAGGAGAGCCCCAGCTCTCTATTCTCATGGGAATAGGCAGGATAGCTCACATTCTTTCAAACACAAATAAATTGGGAGCTACACATAGTCAGCCTCGTGCTGCCCGTTGATTCGGCGGTGCCCGTGCTGCAATTTGGCATCAAGAGAGCACAAAAGCTGATGAGAATATGAACGGGTGGATGGTGGGATTTTTTCCTTGCTACTTTTACAAATTTTTGGACCCAAATTTTTTAATTTTTTTTTTTTTTTAAATAATAATAATGCTATACTTTCCTTGGAAACAAATAAGCATTTGTACTCCAAAGGGAGTCGTGAAAGAAATATTTGCAGCATGGTAAACTTTAGCAGACTTCCAAAGAAAGGGAGTCTGGAAGATGTCCAGATCCCGAGCCTGTTACCACTTTTTTTCCCCTGACTTTTGACATGGCTTCATTAATTCCTTTTCTTCTTCTTCTTTTTTTTTCTTTTTTCAATTTTCAGTGCAGATGTGCTCATGCACATCCTGCCGAAATTAAACTTCCTATGTACCTTTTCTCTTTTAGAGCAGCTGGATTAATGTTTTAGAAGGCAAAATACCACACTAGGAGGACTTTGGACTGTCCCATTCTGGCAATGTGTAAATTCCTCACCTGTGAAACCCCTATTTACCTGCCCCATCTCCATTCCAGCTCTTTCCCCCGCAGCTGCCTGCACCTTCTCCAGACCCCTAACAGGGTTTAAAAATACCATGGCACCACACAGGTAATGCTTTAGTTTTGAAATTAATATAGGCTTTCCCTCTCTGTTATCACAATCTAGAGTAATAATTTCTAAAAAGTTCCTTTTCTTATCTGTGCAGCACTTGACAGCTTTTGAAATAAAAAACCCTAACAGTTTGTTGACAGTGCTTTCGGTCTCATTTTACTTCTATTGAAACCCTTTCATCTGCTACCACTGAAGATGGTGACTCTTGATAATGAGCTGTGGTTGATGAACAGACAGACCATGGGACTTCTTGCTTTGTGGTAGCACTACTCCTAGGCTTTTTAATTCTTATTTAAGTCTTCATCTGTAAAATGTATAGAAATTGGTTATACGTACTTGAGAAAAAATATCTCTGTTTGTTATTCTCAATTATCCTGAGTCAAAGAAACTGGTCTGTTGCTCCGACCTGTTGTTTTTTGAAGTATCACTGACTATTGTTTGACATTATGGAGTGTTAACCAAAATAGGCTGTGGCTTGGGCTAATTTGTAGCTGCTTTTTTTTTAAGTACAGTAGCTGAAATTCAGCAGTCAGTAATCTTCCACCAGCCAGTGGTTGGTGTTTTGTCCAGGTTGTAGAGAAGTCTTTGGTGTGAGTCACTTGAGGATTGTTTTAACCTGGCCAAGGAAATTGGCACTGCAGAAGGGAAAACGAAGCTACTCCCAAAAGAATTAATAGCAATAAATTTGAGTAGCAATGATGTTAAGTACCTTAAGCTATTCTGTAACTTGGGGCAACCATTTTTTCACTTGATTTCAAATGATCTCGCCCCAGGATAAGAATGCAGCAGATACTCCAAGCATCTGTAATTTCTTATTAAAGGTTCTATTTCTTATTAAAGGTTCTAATTGTTGCCCTCAATAATTGACAATATTATCTGCCTGTTGTGACTTAAAAATCGCATCTTTTTCAAACCCGGTGCAATTATTTAGGACATTCTGTAAAGAGATTTTCAGGACCCATCAGCTGTTTGTCTGAACTTTGCAAATGCCATAGCAGGGGTTTGGTTCTGTGTAATCAGGCCAGTAGTCCCTTCCCATCGTAGCTCCTTGCCAATGCTTCCTTGGGCTTGGGGATAAAAAGGGGCAGTCAGGAGTCCTAAAAGCAAGTGTGTGTTGTGTTTCCTGGCTGGCACGGAGCACGCACTGTCTTTCCAGCTACTATAGCAGCCTAAATGCCTGTTTCCTCTTGTTCTTTGAATAGATGTTTATATAGGACATTGATAGAAAGTACAATGGATTTTGCTTCTGGAACTGAAGGTCACATGCACACATGCACTTCCTTTTAAATGCTAAAATTTTCAAACTACTTCTTAAAAAAATATTTTAGTAAGCTAACGGGAAAAATACACGCAGTGTTGTGTTGCTGGAAATCAAAAGCACAATTCTTAAAAACGTATTCTTTGTAACTTCTTTCCCATGCTGTTCCTTTCTGTTCTCAGCTCCTTTGGCTGTGAATTGCTGCCTTGGTGGCCTTTGAGCATCCAAAAATTGAGGCTTGTGTGTAACTTCAGTTTGCTTTTGGGCACCGACCAGCTCATTTGATTTTGTAAGATCTCAGTGGAATGATTCATTGTTTGATTTGTTAGTGAAATACTGTTCTGCCTAAATAAGAAAAGGGAGAGATTATTCTGATTTCATTCTTTTGGAGGACATCAGTAGTTTTTTCCCTGATTTTGGTCTAATATGTGCACTCTCTTCAGAAGCTGCAGTTGGTGCACCCCTGTGAGGAGCCCAGGGCATTTGAAACACAAGCTGGTGTCCCTTATCTGGAATGGTTTTACTTTCTAAATCAAAACCAAGTATGGGCTAAAACTGTGTGAAGAAATGCTGCTAAAATTGTTTTTCCACATCATGTCACAATGCTTTTGCCTGGAGGTTCCAAGTCTGGCCCACTCTGAATGCATTTGAACTCTGGTTTTTGACAGCTAGAAATTCATGTCCCTTTTTTTTTTCCTTCCCCCCTTCTCTTTATTTGTCCTCTCCCCATGAACATCTCCTTCCCCTCTCAGTGCTTGGTGCATCACTGGCAAGGGAGGGATGTGGATAAACAAGCAAGTTGATTTCTAGTGACAGACTTCTTTCAGATTGGTGTAAGAGGTGAGGAAATCTATATAAAGTAGGTATGAGTTTGCTTGGGGGTTTTGCTTTGTCTTTAAGTGTCTTTATTTTCATTTCATGCTTCAAAGGCTGACTTTTATACAGTAATTCTGTAGGTGTTACCACTTCCTCAGGAACCTGTGACTCAGGCAACGTATAAATGCAATGACATCACCGGCAGCTCCTGTTGAATTGCCTGTTTCCTAAACAGGGACTGTTAGTTTTTCTTTTAATACTTGCAGCTTTGTTTTGGGTTGGTGGTGTTTTTTTTTTTTTTGTGGAGGGGGAGGGGATGAGGGGTTTTAATTCTCTAAGGCAGCCTTGCCATTGTGAGTAATCACACTGCATGTCTTTTATCCTTGCGAATCTAATCACCAATATTGATGTTTACTTAAAATAGGAGATCCACATTTCTACATGAGCTGTTTATGAATGAAATAATTGTAATTAAGCCTTAGTAGAGGTTCTGTTGTTATAAAGCATTCTTAATTCACTCCTGACCTGTAGAGGGAGGGCGGTGGGGAGGAAGGAAAAGGCCTGAGCGTCATTTTCCATTATTATTTTGGAAGTAATGCAAACAGAAGAAATGTGTTTTCATACTCCTGGGCAGTTCTCATGGCGCTCCCTCCCTGCTCTCAGTAGTGTCTATTTGCACCACAGGAGATGTAGATTTTGGTGTTTCCTTTCCTGCAAGTGATATGTTTTGATGATAATTTTATATAGAAATACCTGGTTGGAAGAGGAGGAGCCAGAGTAAAGTTTGCCACCTCGCAGAGTGTTTCTGAAGCGGGTGGGAGCAGGTGGACATGCTCAGGTGGACGTGGTTGGATGGGAATGGTCAGGTAGGTTCAGTTTGGGGCTGTATCTGTGGCTCTTCCTTGGCCAGAACCCCCAGCGATGTCACCCCAGGAGCTGGCTGTCAGGCTGCTGGTTAAAAGGAATGGCAGGAATTCTTGCTGTCAAAGAAATGTGACAAGTTGGCTGGCTGGCTGGGTCATTTATTCATAGTGCTCATGGGCTGGCTGTAAAAGCGTTGCGTTTGTTTATTATTGTCATGAGCAAAAAAAGATCACTGTCCTTTTGTTTAAACAGTAGCAGTTTTGGAACTCCCTACAAGTTCACACAGCAGAGACTTTAGATATGTCAGTTGGGTTCTGCCTTGATTGTAGGGGCTGTCCCTCAGCAGGCACTGCCATTGTAGTTGCACTTTAAAGGAAAACTCAAAGATTTAAGTCCATGAGTTCAGGGAGGGGATATCAGTGGTTACCATTGGGTAATTGTCTTTTTTCTAATTATGTCAATCCATGTCAAACTTTGGCGCTATTAAAAACCATGTAATTGAAGTTATTTTTCAGATGACACACTAAACAAAAGGCTTTAAAAAAGATCCTGTATCTCTTTTTGGTTTATTTCTTTTTTTTTTTTTCATTTATTTCATCCTACCTTCCTAAAGTTACCATTCAACTTCCTTTGTGTCCTTCCTTGTCTGAATTACCCTTAATGAAAACTCTTCCACCTCATGGTTGTATATCGTTACTGATACCAAGTTGGGAATGCTTTGACGTGATAGATGGCATAAATTTAATAAGATTACAATTATTTGGTCGTGCAGATAGAAAGGCAATTTTCCCCTAGTTCAAATGTTTGCTGTTGTATGTCTCTGGCACGCATTAGGCATTAGTTGGTGATTTTTCTCTCGGGCAGTGGTTGGGAATGTGTGAGCCCTACGTGTGCTGCCCCACAAGCCCAGCGGGGCAGCAGCTGATGGACAGGATGTCTCCAGATCATCCCCACCAACTGCCTGATACACTGAGTGAGTCGTGCCCTCTGCAATCCTGAGGTAAGGCATTTCAGTTACGTGCTAAGCGTATTTTGTTGAATAGTGGTGTTTAGCAGTCAGATATTATGACCTTTAGGCAGCTTCTCTGCAACCAGGCTCTGTTTGTGAGGGGGAGGCAGTTGGCTGGTGTGTGCGCAGCGTTCCCCGCCTGCTGGACACACTCCCACTCCCACTTCCATCTGCTCCTTGATTTGGCTTCCTCTTGTTAGGATTTGGAAATGTCATTAAGAGATTGGGATCGATAGCATCAAGCTATCCAAGGCTTGAAAATCGGCTCGGAGCAGAGGATAGCAAGATACCTGTTGATCTGAGAGACTGGAAAAGGATGTGGTTTAAATGTCACTTGAGTGTCAAGAGTGGGCTGACACTCACACCATGAGGACATGCAGAACTTGGTTTCAGAGTATGACCAAATGACTGGTTTTCAATTATTGCGTTGCTATAGTAGTAGGTGATTGTGGCTTCATAAATTCTCCAAGCCAAAATGTTATGTTCCAGTTTTCAAAGTCTGGAGATCAATGTAATTAATTATTGTGATTT
Organism: Scolopax mira; assembly: GCA_004320125.1. NCBI lineage: Eukaryota > Metazoa > Chordata > Aves > Charadriiformes > Scolopacidae > Scolopax > Scolopax mira. The sequence goes on along the minus strand of BJBW01001766.1, from coordinate 234,121 downwards.
TTAAAAACACTGCTTATTTAAAGTGACCTTGTCCTCTCAATAACAGTCACGGAGATGGGAAGATGGTTTGAGGGCAGAGCACATGGGCTATACCACAGACCTCCAGTGAAGCCAAGTAGAGTCACACCATCTCTGCCTCCCCCCGACCCCGGTGCCTGAGCTTTTTTTGGGAGAGTCTCTTTGACTGAGCGAGTGCCTGGCACAGCAAAGCTTGGCTGAGGCCACAAGGCCATAGAATAGAACAAGAATTGGACATGGTGTAGGTACATCACATCCCTAACGTTGTCTGTTAATGCCTCTTAATTAGTTTGGACAAGGAGTTCAGAAGTGGTTAGTGAAATCCATTTGCCTCGATTTTTGGGTGCCCAACTTTGGATGCTCTAAGCCATACTTCGATGATGTCTTAAACGGGGTTTCGGAGTTCAAAAAGGAGTCCAATTTCAAAAAGACAATCTTAAATTAAGCATGTATTTTAAAAACTTTATGTGTGTAAAAGAGAATTAAATAAATCTGTTGTTAACTTTTAAATGCTTGTTGTTTCAGTTTTGCTCTTTCTTGCCTGTATATACTGGAAAATAAGCTTCCAAGGATGAGCGTTAGGTTTTGTATAACAAATCATCTGAAATAGTGAAAAGTCACAGAAGAGCTTTGTTGTTCTTGTGGAAAAGAAATACAGGAAAGGGAAAAGCAAGCTGAGTGCACTTTTAAAAAATGATTTCTGGTTTTGAGGCTTGTGTTGTTTGTTACCAATCTGACAGCTGGAAGCCTTAACTGCTTGAGTCCTGCTTTCGAGGGGATTCCATGGGGTCCATGTTAAGCTTGGGTTTATTAGCACAGGTGGAAATCAGGGTAATATAAATTAGGGATCCAGACCCAGAGTGGCTGGAAATAACCTGGGCTCTGTTCTCCAAGGTCTGCACTGCCCTTTCTGTCCCCTGGAATTAAAGGTTGGGATTCGTTTGCAAAAGAAAGGTGTGTGTTGACTTTGGTAACAGAACAAAGAATTAGGAAGCAAGAGTAGATCTGAAAATGGAGATCCAGGGTAAGAATTGGACTTTTTTTGTAATTTTCTTAATTAACAAAAATTCCTTAATTAGTGCTCACTATATATTACAAATGTACTCCGGGGGAGAAAACAAGCCTTTTTTGTCCATTTTCTGAGTGAAATACAGAGAACTGTTCATGAACCACGTACAAGGTGTAAGTGGGTTGCCATGACCTGCAATTTGTTGGACTCTGTAGTTGTGTCAGTGACATTTTTGTGTTTTACTGAACTTTCAGTGTAGTCATTGGCTGTTTTCCCCAGTTAAACTTTTCACCAAAAGAAGTCTAAACTTCAGTTATTAGAGAAGAGCAAATAAACTGAAATCCTTTTAAATCGTTACCCGCTTCCCCGATCTCTGCTGTAATGAAGCTCCATTCTTTTGTCCTGCCATGCAAAAATATTCTTTTCCTCCCCTGTTTCCATTCTAGATGGGAGATGTGAAGGGGCAGAAGAAAAGCAGAAGAGGAGGAACCTGAAGGAGAGCCAGGAAAGACAGGTCTAAGGAAATTGGCTTCCTGTTTGAGGAATGGAGAGCAATGGATCAAGGCTGCCCCAGGTTGGGAGCTTTCCCATCAGAGGTATTGTCATTGGCTTCTAGTAGTTTACATTCCTCCCAAGAGCTTCAGTTCGTTTCCTTGGTTGTTGGCAGGTCTGAGCACATCCCTTTTTCTGGTCTGGGCCTGTCTATCTATGGAAGTTCTGAGGCTTAGCATCAATTTTCTTCTATTTTGGGGCTTCCTCTTGGGTTGCTGTAGCGATAAGGTTTCCAAGGATCAGAGGCAGTGTAGGTTACCCAGCCACCTTCTGCTGCTCCCTTTCACTCCCTTTGCTACTGAAATGAAGTGCTACTTCTCTTTTGTCACCCAACTTTTCCAGCACTCTCAGGAAGGAGGAGTAGTAGCTACAGAGGAGTTAGACCAAAATACTTGCTTAAGCAGACTTCTCACCCACAAGCAAAACAAAAAAAAAAAAGGATCTGGAAACTTCATGATGTGATCCTGCACCTTAACGAAGGTTCCTTATGCTCCCTAACACCATCCTGTGTGCAAGTTCTTGGAAGTGTTTTGGTTTGAGGTTATAGTGTAGCTGATTCCCACGTCAGGGCTGCAAAGCTAAGCATTGGAGGTTTCTTGAGGAGATGGGTAGATTGTAGCTTTCTCAGCTCTCAAAATGTCGATGCTGGTCTCCCAACACTGGGGTTTTTTTTTTTTTGTGGTTCTTCAGTTCCCAAGAATCTTTTCTTTTTTCTTTAATTTAAAAATGAACACATCTGTTTTGTGGCTGTGTAGAAAGACCTGAAAATGTGAAGCTAAATGGCTCAAGAATAGAATTAATTCCAAATGTAATTATTGGTAATAACCTGATTTTAATTTTGCTGCCAAAAAATTCAAATGAAATATTTTCTTGTGCAGTGATTTCAGTGAGTTCTGTGAATACATAACATAGTTGTGGTGAGATATCAGTGAGTATAAGAGTATAAGTGAGTCTTACAATTGCTCGCCGGAGTTATAACCAAAATAACTGCACGGCAAGAAAACTTTCTAGACACCGAAACATTTTAATACTGTTCTGTTGTTTATTCCTAGGTATCTGTGCAGGAAAATCAGCCAATAAATCAGTTGAGATTTGTGCAAATCATATAAAAGCAATTGTCTATATCCTTTCCTTAATATCGTAAGGGCAGAAAACAAATTTCTTAATGGCTATGGAGTAGAGTAAGGAAGTCCTGGGCTCCAAATCCTGTTGATTCTCTAGTAGCAAGTTCACATATTTGGCAGCGACGGTGTTTATTTGTCTGTGTATCAGCATTAGATGTTACTTTCTGGGCAGCAAATCAAATTGGAAACACTTGCAGATTTCTTTTTGTTGAGCTCTGGAAATCAGCATTCTGAGTGTGGATCTGTGTGCGATTCGTGGCTCAAGGGAAGAAGTTGTTTTATAATTCAGAAGAGGTCAGTTCAAAGAAGTATCTGTAGGGTTGCAGGTGTTGGAGGCTTGGGCAGATTTTACTTTTGTTTACTCCAGTTTTATGGCAGCCACGAGGTGCTTAATGTCCTGTTCAGGGGTTGAGTGAAGAGGCTCCAGGGCAGCACCCGGGTGCCCTGCGTTTTGGATGGATGGATGGATGGATGGATGGATAGAGGGAAGGGGGTGGCAGAAGGAAGGAAGAAGGGGATGTGTGAGCTGTGTGGGGCTGTGTGGGTAAAATTAACGCTTCTCTTAGGGGAAAATGCATATAATTTGCTCTGGGAATATGTCACAGAGGGACAGAGAGAAAGTGGGATCTGTCATGGGGCATCTATTAAAAGGAACAAGCTTTTTGTAGAAGTAGGAGAGTATTTCTTCTCGCCTTCATTAGCTTCTCTTTCTTTAATGATGTATTTATTAGGGGTGGATCTATTGACTTTAATCCTCAGCCTTTGGCCAGGCATTTTTCATATTTCCTGTGAGAACTGGTAGGACCAAAACTGCATCCAGAGCTCAGCTATAACAGGGCCAAGCAGGGGGAGAATCCCACACTCTTTCCTGTATTTCCAAACAGAAATTGTTTATTTGTTGCATTAATCACTTCAGCTACAGGCATGTCAGCAAAGTCACTGTTTGATTTATTACTGCTGATTTTGCATCATGCTGAAAGGTCGTATCTGGACTTGCATTACAGGCTGCTTTTGTGAGCCTGGCAACAACAAAAGCATTATTTTTTGTTCTGAGGAAATCTATTCTTGCCATGAAAAAAAAAATCTCTAAAACAAGAGCCCTAGAGCCACACCGTGTTCTGTGCAGTGGTAGCTTTGCAGGCTGGGGCTGTTCTTCATTTCCCCACCCCAAAACTCCACATTTGAAGTGATGAATTTGAAAAAGTTTGATGAATAAAAGTAACCTCGAGTTAAATAAAGGTATGTCAGTGAAAGTAAGAGAATAGGACTTGGCTCTGCTGTGACCCCCTAACGATGCCTGTGACCTGGGGGACTGTTTGCAGACAAGCATTTTCTCCTGGAGAAGTTAAGAACTTGGAAGTAAAAGGAAAAGGAAAGGCCTTTGCTTTAATCTCTGAGTGTTGTTAGTTCTGTCCATTATTTTCATCCCCACTTCCGCCCTCCAAAATAAAAAGAAGTTTAGAAGACTGCAGTGGATCAGAGAAGACCAAAGGTCTGGTTTTAGCCTGAGAACTTGTTTTTAAAAACTAGTTGAAGCTTTTTTTTTTAATCTGAAAGCAAAAATAATTCTGTATTTTTTATACTTTGTTTTTAACCAGAGCTAATACAGCAGCAGCAGTGTGTGATGTGTAAACTTTAGTACCCAAGCCAGGTGTCAGTCATGCAACTAGACCCACGTCATTTTAATATTTTGAGAAGCAGGAGATTTGAGCTTTGTGTTTTCCTGAATTAAAAACGCAAGGGTTGCACCCTGAGCAGCAGGACACTCTCAGAAGTGTTCTCTGTGCACAGGGTTGGCCCAAACTGAGTAAACAGTTTTGAGATAAGCAGGGTTTTGACTATTAAATGTAGCAGGCGTGTGGCTGACACAGCCTCATGCTGACAGATGCCTTTGTGTCTGTCTCTGTGATGGAGAGAAGACAGATGTTCTCCTTGGCGTTTCAGAAAGCTGCTGCTTAGCAAAATAAAACGCAGAATTAGAAGGAGCAGTGGAACTGGCCCCTCCCTACAAGCAAAAAAAGATTGAAACAGTCTGATGTGAATATAATGAAGTGTGTTCTTACTGGAGGTCAGTAACTGCTTTGTCATTATTTAAAAGTAGCCTATAGAAAAAGAAATTTGGGTTTTTCCATCTCTGTTAAAATATGAATGAGTGTCAATCTGCATATCCATGTCTGACTAATCCCGTGCCAGCCATTCTCAGCAGAGGCATGTCAATGGGGTGTAAATGCTGAAGTGATACAGCAATTAGCAGCTAGAAACCCCCCTACCTTACCCCATTGTTGTCTGATGAATTGGGTGCCTGATTGTCTCACAAAGGAGAAGATGAGAATTTCCTATTTAATGTTTCCTGGGGACGCTGTTCTCACACCAGAACAGAGGCCACCTTTGGTTGGGTGTCATCTGCTTCTGGCACCAGAGGAAGGAGCAAGGCAGGAGGAGTTTCTCCCAGGTCGACTCTGGCTTCTGGCTCCCATCCCACCCTGTCTCTGCGGGGTGTGTTCGTGGGTCCCAGTCAAAGGGGGTGTTTCTGGAGAGATGCTGCTCATGTTCCTCTTTGAGGTGAGTGTTGTCCACGTTAAACATCATAAGCCATGTATGGAGACTTGGTGGAGCATCCGTGTCCCTTCACGAGTGCCACCAGGATGGTCCAGCAAGAGCTGTTTCTTGTAAATCCGTATTTACTGCTGTGGAAGTTCCTGGGGAGAGGGAAAATCCTGTGGGGGAAGTTCAAGAATATGGAGGATATTGGCAAAGAGGCTGAGGGCTTTGTCTCTGCCCTGGGGGGGCCTGCAGAGGGTCCCGCTCACAGAGACCTTCGTGAGCTGCTGTCCTTGTCCTTTAATTTTCATTAAAAAGGAAGTTTATTTATTGTCTTGCAGTGTAAGTGCTGTTTTTGCAGTGGGCTGGGCTGGGGCTGCTGCAGCTCCTTCAGCCTGGGCCGTGCTACGACACCCCAAGTTTGCTGTAAACAACTATTCAATGTCTCAGAGAAAATCTGAAAGGAGAAAACTGGAGAAAGAACTGGTGTCTGTGGCTTTAGATGGAGGATGAAACCACTTGCTTTCCCCTTCCCTTTTCTACAGTGTTCCCCTGGGACAGCGCTGGGGAGTTTCGCTGGAGTTTCTCTGCAGAGGGAAGGTGGAGCAGCAGCAGAGGGAAGGCTGAGCACGGACCCGGGTTTATTCCTGGCTTTCCCGTAGGCGCAGAGGTAACTGGTACCAGCTGGTCTCTGCCAAGGCTTGGGCCCTGCTGATGGAGGGAGGAAACCCAGATGTGTGTTACATGTGACTCTTGGAGAGAAGGGCTGCCTCTCCTGGGGGAGAAAGCCCTCCAAAACCCTCTCTTCCACCGCAGGCAAAGGTCCTCCTGAGACAGCGCAGGCTCCTCCTGCACCTCTGGAGACACGTAGTGCTGGTGCCTTGTGCACTGGGTCAGGAGAGCACCGAGGGAAACAGGAGAGCTTTGTCTGGAGAACGAGGCAGCTGCTACGGAGCTGTATGGAACTGCATTCAGAAATAACCGATTAAATGAGCTCTCCTGGCTGACTTAGACCCCAGCAATGCACGTGAGGTTGCTGTTCCGTGGAGAGGGGCAGAATGTTCCCGGGGAAGGAGAGGTTAAAAAAACTATTTAGTTATTACATTGGTGTATTTTCTGTCACAGGCTCTTCAGCACACGAGGGGATCCAGCTGGAGCCCCCCATCAGCCACCGCAGGGGATGTACTCGGATCCGAGCCTGGGCCAGGCGACATGGGAGCTCCTGCAGGTCAGGAAGGTGCAGCTGGGATCTTACTGCTGCTCCTCCAGGAGGGTCTAAAGATAGAGGTGACGGTCCCCCTTGGCCAGGCGCCCTGTGCCAGCACTGGTGAGTCACACTCTTGCACGAGTATCACGGGAAATGCCTCTGCTGTGTCGTGCCAGGGCGTCGGGTTAAGGAAGACGACATGTGGTGTTTGGTGTGTGTGGTGTTTGGACACTGGAGAAGGCTCCATTCACACAGACACTGTGGAGCACCTTTTGGAATGGCCACTAAACTGCCACTTGCTGCTGATTAGAAAAATCACATGGTAGGGAAAAAAAAAAAAAAACCAACCAAAAACCCAAAGCTACTGTATTTTTCCTTTTAGCCTGTAGAAAATAGAGCAGTCTGTAAGTGACTGACCTGACAGAGAGCGGCGCGGCTTGTCCTGGTTCAGGCAGATCCCCAAAATGTTGCTGCAGGGACAGTGATGACTGTTTCCTGAAAGAAAAGCCCTGGTGTGGGCAGCCTCCCCCCCGGGCTCTCATGTCTTTCTGTGTTCACCAGTCTCCCATCTGTTCTCCCAGAACCTCCCACTCCACCATCAAAATCAGGTAAGGACAACCCTTAGAAATTACAGATTAATTTTAAGGATTAAGGGTCTCCCGTCAAAGGAAGGACTGGGCTCCCAAAAACACCCCCAGGGGTTTGTTCCAGCTGCTCATTGAGCACCTACGGGAAAGGATTTTGGCTCTTCCCCAGCCCTAGAGACACCAACAGACACACCTCTGATTTAAGAGCACTTTATTGTTCTTTAAGGCTACTTTTAAAGTACAAAAAAAAAAAAAAAAAAAAAAAAAAAGATGGCCTGCCAAACCTTTTTTTTTTTTCTCCAGGTGAAACAAGGCCACGAGAGAATGGTATTTTACAGATTTACAAACACAGAGAGAATCTTCCCGAGGGGACCCGGCTCTGGGAAGGAGCGTCCCCGCCCCCGCGATGCCGTGAGTTCCGTTTTGTTTCCTTCCTCCTCCCCCCAACCCTTTGGCTTCCGTGACATTATTGTGTCTAATAAATGCACATTAAATCTTTTATTGCCCTCAAATCCATTTACCTATCTCAGATAAGTAAATGTAACCTTGTAAAACAGCTATTATTGAAAATATTAGCTTTAAAAACATTATCTTATTTGTGTTTACAAAGAAATAGAGGAGTCACATTTTCCACAGAGTCCATCTACAGTATTAGTATTTTACTGTTACAATGCTCAGTAGCCCGTAGCAATAACAAACTAGTGGCTATTAATGCTAATGCAGTGTCCTCATAGAATAACTGTGTTCCTGCACTTTTACTGTATTACAGACAAATCTACAACAAAAAAAAAAAAAAAGATCAACTTTTTTCTCCAAACAAACAAAACAAAAAAAAAAAAAGAATGATTACAATAAAGGAAAGGGAAAAATTAAATAGCTACATATCATTAACAAATTAATTGTTCCTCAAAAAATACCTACAAATTTCTCTGTACATTCTTTACGCACAGCGTAACGATGGTCTTAAAGTTACCTATATAAAAAAGTGTTCTTTTAACAATCTTCCTACAGAGAGTAGGGCACTGAATGCCAAAGCAAGGAAGCGTTGACTACCCAGTAAGATGGTAGTGAAATGTGTAAAAACTGGGGGCTTAGGCATGGTGGGGGTTTTTTATTTTTTATGGTTTTTTTTTTAAGAAAATTGAGCAGCCACCTTCTCAACAAGAGTAAGAGCCAATCTCCCGATCTCTTTCTACCCTGCACCTTTTCCAAATTAAATAGCTTAACTTTAAAAAAAAAAAAAACCAAACAAAACAACAAACGACATAAAATAAAAGCCACCGTGGACCCAATAGTAGAACCTAGTCCATAATACATCACGTGGAGTTCATCTTCCAACTAGTTCTAACTTTCTACACTGAACCAGTCGTTTCAGGTCACCCAGTATAAAAACCAAAGCCCTAGTTGCAACTGTACTGGGAAGATGGAATGTATGGGGGAGAGCAGTTACACTTAACAAGAAGAAGAGAAGCTCTTAGGACTAGCACAGCTGTGGTTTTACGCCTGCCTCTACTGCCTAATTTCTAGTTAGTAGCTATTAATATAGCAAATGATAATAAATGCAGTAATACCTGTATAAGTCTTCTACTGGAGGAATGTATGCTGCGACTTGGCATAGGTTTATGAATAAGCTTAAAAAAAAAAAAAAAAAACAAATTAAAAAGATCCTATTATTTCACAAACTTGTAACAATCTGTTGTCCAGCCAAGACAGGTAAGGGTAGCAGTTCCTGCAGCTCCTTAAGGGTGGTGGAGTCACACAGACTGGGCTCTCAGCAGCATCCGGTACCACGCAGGGGGTCTGAGAGCCCCCCGGGGGAGGCTGCCCTCCTTCGCTGGCTGCTGCTAAAGGGAACATCAGATACAAATATCATAGAGTACAACTGTACCAGCAGTAAGTCTATCTAGGATCGTTACTGACAAAAATAAACTAATTCTGAAGGAAAGCTAATAAGTATGATGATTCTTACTGTCTATACATTAATAGATACCAGCTATTTTTCATAAAACATGCATCGTTAAGCACTATTGAACCCTCCGACCTCAGCTCTATTCTAACAAACTGCAGTGTTTAGGAAAAAATGCCCGTGTTCTGTAAATTATGCAGTCCAGTTGCAAGCACTAAGCACCTGAAATCTAAAGAGAGAAAGACCTATAACCTGTATGAGACTTCCCCTTCCAAAGCTGTTTTGCTTCAAGAAAAAAAAAAAAAAAAAAAGAAATCAAACTGATAGAAATGTCATCCTTAAACCCTTTTTTCAGCAGTTTGCCCTCAAAATGTTAACATCTTCCAGAAAGTTGCTATGCAACTTCAGTCCTCCTCCAATAGTGCAAATCATACATGACAGTTCTTTTCAAGTATATACATACAAAATTACTTCACAGAGGGAAATAAAAATTTAAAAAAAAAAAAAAAAAAAGCACGATGTAAGCAAACCAGACAAATTCTAGTCTCAAGAAACTAAAGAAAAGCAAAAAAGCACTTGGGTCAACCAACTACATGTAATGGCTTTTGTGGATTAGCGTGCACTATAGTTTTTTTAAGGGGCAGCAGATTTGCATCAGAGGTTTCTTTGGTAATTGAGGCAGGAAAAAAAAAAAAAAAAAAAAAAAGGATGCTACATCGTATGAATCTTTATGAAATAGTTCCTGCTATCCTCTTTAAGGGCACCCTTTTACAAATAAAAAGTGAATACACAAAAACGTGTGTTGAAAACTAATCTCCCCTCCCCCAACACTATTTTAAGCACTGTTCAAAGCTCAGTCAAACCATGCAAATTCACAAACAGCTCGGTCCTCTCTTCATGAGACCACAGAGGGCGAGTGATTATGATTGACCATGTGAGAGGAAGGGGAAGACTGGCCCCGCCGCGAGGCAGACTCGGGGCTGCTGGAGACGCCGTCCTTGGCAGCTTTGAGCTGAAGCCACGTATCCCCAAGTGCTTTGGCAAAGTGGTCGTCGACCGATCCCGTGATGGACACAGAGTTTGCCACTGGCTCAGGCTCCTTGTAGTTCTTGCCGAGGCTCCGGCGGAAGTGCTCCTCCACCACCGGGTCGCAGGCAGCGGTAGCTGGATGGGGAAGGAGGGGAGGAGGAGGAAGAAGAGGAAGGTTAACTGCAGCCACCGGGTGCAGAACCCCCATCTTCCCCCCGTTCTCCTATCGCCTCGGCATAAAGCAAGGCTTCTCCAGGAGCTTCTAGAACCGGGCGCGTGTGGGGCGGGGGAGAAGACGGAAGGAGTTAAAATGAAAAAAGAAGAAGGTGTTTGCATTTCTGTGACCTGCACCAGGTAAGTGTTTTTTGAGATTTCTCTTTCAAAAAGACTTAACGCTGTCAGGATCCAGGCTGTTGTCCTTCATGCTACAGAAAGGCTCGATTGGTGCTAAAATGAATGCGTCACGCACAGAGACCTCTTCAAGTGCCAAGAGACACTTGTATTTGCTGAGAACCTTCACAGCAGTTTTCCAGAAAGCTCCCAACATCTTAGCTCTCTAACTACTGACTTCTCTCAAAGTGGAATGTGTCCTCCAGGGTTGCACTTCAGCTTCTCATTCCAGTTTTCAACAATACATAGATCTTTTTATAAAAAAATATATCATCATCATCTTAGGATGGACTTTTAGGTTTCTACCTACATCTTATGGGTATTGCTGCCCTGACACGTTCCGGCTGACGAGGCCTCACTGCCAGGGACTTTTGGAAATGCTGCGTGTTGAGCCTCTGCATCAGCAGGTACGGGACTCCCCATGTCCCCACGGCAAGAGAAAGTGCAGAGAAACAGCCCAAGGCTCCCCAGCAAATACTGCACGAAAAGATTTCATGGAAAGTACTAATTGCACAGAAGGCAGAAAGCTAAAGCTCCCTGCCTGGGTTGCTATAGCAACTGCCCTCCACAGCTTTTTGTGTTAGCCCTGCAGAGAAAGGTGGAGGGGATGTGCTTTGGAAGAGTATTTGTATCTGCAGGAAAGGATTTTTGTGACTGCAGCTGAACCATAGAAGCCTGGTGACTGCCGAAAAGAGGGGGGAAACTACAGCTCCTGGATCTACTGGGGCGTCTGCTGTTCCTCAGTTAGACTGAAATAATGACTTATTTGTCTGTGTGGGGTGTTTGTTTGTTTAAAGAAGCTTTTCAAAACAAGAAAAAAGAGCAGCTCGCTCTCCCCCTAATTTTGAAGTGGTACTTTCTGCTGGGCCTCGATGGTTACAAAGAGTCCAGAGGGGATCTGCCCCAGCCTGGCTCTGGGCTACAAAGAGGTGTCCATTGTTTCACCTCCTCCTTTTTATTCCTGTTAATACATCAGTGCCTCCACAGTTAAGGTTAGCGAGAGGGTTTTGTTCTCCTCAAAAATCAGGCAGTTAAAGAGCACGGCCATGTCACTTACTGCTAGAGGGTCTTCTGTAGGCGGGCACCGCGGCGCCGCAGCCGCTGTGGGCGATGGGACAGTGAGAGAGGTTACAGTTCCTGTTGCTGGCAGAAGCACACGTGATTACAGACGGACGGTTCTAAGGCACAAGAAAAAAAGAAAACTGTCACTCACCAAGGCAATTAGCCAAAGCCATATTAGCAGCAGTTCATTGTATAATCACTTGAGAGGTACAGACGGAGCCGAATGCCGTCAGTGAAATAACCCATAAACTGGCCACTTCAATAAAGCATATTAAACCCCCAAATATTCAGCTGTCTTCTTAGTGTTAACCAAGTTTTAATGGCATCATTTTTCATTCAGAAGCTGAGCTTTCCCAGCCTGACTAATTCTGTGTTCCCTACTGCGGCCTCAAAACAATAAGCCCCTAAGATGTAAAATTTGAAGAGCTCCTGAGCCAGCCTCGACCGATTCCTGTTGTAAATAATCCACCTTTCTAGCACTACTTGATAAACATCATCCTTTTTTCATCCTCAACACAAGCAAATTGCCCAAAATGTCTATTCACATAATCTTAATTTCACACTGTATACGTTGTACAAAGTATAACCATAAAATACTGTTCTTAAAATTGTTCACTATGTAAATGTTACACCCAAAGAAGGCCACAGGAAATCAGCACTTTGCCTATATACAAACTCAACAAGGAAGGAAACAGTTTTCATACGTTAGTCCAGATGGAGTAACAGCAAGGCAGAAGAAAGAGATGAGCTTTGGGGGAAGGTTTAACACTGTTTGTCCAGAGGTGACAGGAATCACACTATTTACATCTTCTTTTTTTTCCTTTGCTGTCAGTGCAGTATAAACAGGCGAGGAAATGAATGATTGGATTTCTCTGTAAGCAGTCCACATTTGGAAGTATTTATTTACTTTTTTGTAGGGGCCAAAATTTTGCCCATCTATGAAGTGGTTTTTGAGGGGTGTGCATACACTTATCTCTTCAGAAGAGTAATTTAGACATGCAGAAGGTGGGACATCACAGAGAGAGGTTAAAAAGAATGTATGTACCAAGAATGTATGTACCAACACCACAGAAGAGGCGAGAGGCAGGATCAGGCATCTTACAGAATGGCCTGGTACAGTCCTGTATGTACAGGTGCACTGAGCAGACTGTATGTATTTGTATGAAAATATTGAGATAAGCTGAGAATTTAGTAACAGGGAGTAGAGCAGCTGAATAACCTTATGCCACCAAAGTAACAAGCTATTTTTTTCCCACCTCTTTATTAGAAACAGAGTAAGATGAAATCCCGTTCAACACATTAAGGTTAAAAAAAAAAAAAAAGAAAACCAACAAATCATCAAATAAGAGTTTCTTATTTTCAAAATGCTTTTCCCTTTGTATGATTCCTACGCTGCGCTCCTAGCAAGCTCTTACCTCAACAGCCTATTTTCCCAAGAAAACAGATTGTAATCTATCTCAAAACGTCAGAGCTAGCAAAAGAGAAAGGAATCTGGTAACGGGCAACAGGAATGGGCCCGAGTCCAACACACCAAAGCAGATGAGTGTCAGTGGTGTTTGGTGCTGAGCTGGGGGGCAGCAGCAACGCCATCAAAGGGCACCTGTGTCGTCAGTGGCAGCCTGTCCCTTCCTCCTCTGTCATCACTGAACGCTGAGAGCAAAGAAGAGCCGTTCTGAGAGGACAATAACTCTGCCATCTGCGTGCCAAATGATGCAAGATAGCAGCAGCTAGTGCAAAGCTAGGCCTTCTGGCACAGCGAAAGGCAAAAGACTAACGTATGCAGCCAGCCACCCTGAAAATCTACACAGAGGATGTAAAGTATATGGCTCGAGTGAAAAGCAGCTTTCAAAACCTGCACGTGAAAAATCCCAACCTCTGAACGATCATCCACTTAAAGCATTTACCCTTCGTAAGGCATCACCGTAGGGGAGGGAGGAAGGAAGGATGGACAAGCTTGGGTACATGGGCCAGTTTAATTTCTCAACACTGCAGCTCACCACAACTCAATTATCCACTTGTGAGAGGGGTAAAAGTGAGCCTGACATACGAGAAAGTGGTTATTGTATAAACTGCAGAGAGATGGCTCATCTTCAGCAGTTCTGAAGGAAAAAACAATGTCCAAGATGATGGCAAGCCAAAAACCAACCGATCAGCCCAAACCAAACACCAAGAGCCACTCCAGCATATAGAAATAAACTAGAAAATAATAAAACATCATCACTTCAGGAAAAGTCACTATGAAATAGCAACACAATATTGCTCTGAACACTGCAATGAATGCTTTTGTCTGGCTAAAATAAACAAAGTCATTCCAGCTTCTTTCACCTGGAAAATTCAGTAAAAACTTCTCCTTTATGCTCTTTCTGTCTTACACCTATTCCCCTCTCTTTACCTGTGACCTACATCAGTAACTGCCTACAGGTACTGGAGCCTCAGTCAACCACAAAGCAACTCTGACTTTGCTTCCCCAATTACACCCCAGGCATTCACAAGCTTAGTAAAGCATCAGAAAGAGCAGGAAGGCCGAGAGATCTGTGACAGATACATTTAAACACCAGCGATTTATTCACATTAAACACAATGAGCTGTGACATTCATTGTGCATTTTTAAAACTCATTTTGCCTGAGAAATAGTATTGCCTACCTATTGTCACTTACAATACGTTCTGCTTACATCTGGGGAGTCCTCGTTGTGTCTACAGCAAGGATTCCTACCACCACCCAGAGTTTCTTGTCAACCCAGAAGCCAGTACCTGCTGCCGTTCCACAGAAGTCAGTGTAGGTGTGATGCCAACTGTCCGTGTTGCATCCATGCTGTTTTTGGTCAGTGCTAGAGGTTGATCCATGGTCAAGCTTGGGATTGAGGCATACATGTGATTGGCGTGAAGGCTCATGGTTGGGGCTGCTGCCCTCTCTATTGGGCTGCGACTCCTCTCTCTGTGCTCCTTCCGATACTCTCCATTGGCAGTCTTGTTTCTAATACATGAAAGAGAAAAAAGTCAAAGGACTTAATATTGTTAAAAGTGATAATGAAATGTGCAACATTAAATCCCTTTAAGAAACACGAAGCAATGTGTTTCGCTTGGTTGTGAGGAGAGGTACAGAATCCCTCAGTGAGGTACGCCTACTCTATCCAGCCACCTCGCCTCAAAGATAAGCCAAAAATTTAAATGCACAAGCTCTGGCAACCAACATTTTTTTCCAGCCTCGAATTTCTTAGATACTTGTCTAAATGCACCAAGTAACAACCGTGTTTTATTAAGATCAGACACCTCCTCATTTAATGTACCCTGCTCTGTCTCCTCACGCTGCAGTATTCTCTAAGCATTGCTGAAGCCCAGGGCTTTTACTCAACAGACACAGGTTGGTATCAGCACAAGGCAGCGAGTCGTGGCAGGAAGTAAAACTTTCCAATCAGAAAATAAAGGAAAAGCAGACTACACTGCACTCATCTCACAATCATTTATTTACAACTGTTCTTTAAAAGAGTAATTTCGAATGACTACTGAACAGTAAACCTCACATAATTAGCCCATCATTCACTGCAATTAAAGTAATATTGATTTTGTACAAGAGCGAGCTGAGGAAAAAGCTGGTTCTATGGAAAATGCACTCTCTCTTCAGAAGACTGGAATAGTGAAGTGCCCTGTACATCCCGTGTATGAATGGCTAAAATCCAGTTATGAGGGTTCCCCCCCCAGTTTTTAAAGCATACCATAGCAACCTCATACTTTGACAGCTAAAGGGAAAACATAAGCCCTGCCAATAGAGGAAAACAAGGAGCCCCAAAGCTTATCAACAAAAATGCTACAGAAAAATCTTCCAGGTTTATAAAAATGAAATAATTACTTGGAGTTACCTAACGGTTACTTGTTGCTTATGTTAGTTAAAAACAGACAATGATGCTACTTTGTCCTGAAGCTGATTTCTCTATATGATCTCAAAGCAAAACAGCACTGGTGTTCACATTCATCCTTCAACACCACACACACACACACACACACACTCCCATACCCCCTGTGCCAGCAGCCCTTGGGAGAACCTGAAAGCCCCCATTGAGGGTGTGGGGGTGCTCTGCCCCAGGAAGTCAGGGCTGGTCCTGCAGCATTTGAAGCACCTTTTGAAGACCCCGTAAACTTTCAGACTCAACAGCATCCTGTGGGAATGGATTCCACGCTTTAAACCACATGCTTTGTTAAGTACCTTTTCTTCACAAGCTCCTTTTCTTTTTCACCTAAAATCTAATGGTTTAGTCTGTTATTGCCCTAGTTCTTGTATTAGGAGAGAGAAAGCCATCGCTCCCTGCTTATCATCTTCACATCACTCCTGAATTCATCCCTGTTGAACAACCTTTTTTTCTCCAGGGTACTACTTTATCCAAATAAAACCTGTTCCATATCTTTGTCATCCTTGAAAAGCTATAATCTTTCTTGAGGTGAGGGTGCAGCTCTCTGC
This sequence comes from Scolopax mira, assembly GCA_004320125.1. Lineage (NCBI taxonomy): Eukaryota > Metazoa > Chordata > Aves > Charadriiformes > Scolopacidae > Scolopax > Scolopax mira. The sequence goes on along the minus strand of BJBW01001766.1, from coordinate 218,241 downwards.
TCTCTTCAGGAACAGGACCTTTGCTGAACTCATCACAAGTCTTCCAGTGCTATTCTTCAGCCTGCTCGAGAGCCCCTTGGTTGGTTAAGTTTGAAATCTGCTATTGCTGCCTGAATCAAAACTCAGCTCATTTATCACGGTACAAGTTAGGGTTAATATGGTACCAGGCAACCAGTGACTTGAGAACCTCGGGACACAGCTTACTCTCCATGCCAAATTCCCCTGACATGCTTAGGAAGGAACAGCCAACAGAATAACAATATAATTTCTAACCGTTCAGGTCCCCCCCGCTCTGCCCTCCCCTCCCCCTTTTAATTAATTACAAATTAGTAGTTGCAGATTAGCAGAACTGACCATAAAATCTAACTTTAAGGTTTCACAGCTGGTGCTCAAGATGTTCTCTGAAAATCACGCGTTTCTTGAATCCTTCTTTATAGGCCAGATTTAGACACAATGAAGCAGCGCTCGGACCACCAGGAAGTATATTCTCACAGTGCTACATTTCCAGCTTTGTTTCCATTTCAGTTCACCAGCCGACTCTGCACTATCAGCATTTGGAAGGAAGAAGTTTAGAATTGCATTGCCCTGAGCTAATGACTGATGCAAATGGGTGACTGAGCGGCAGCACAACAGCCTCTATATTTAAAGTACAGTAGCCCCATCTTGAATTACGGGCCCGAAAACGGCTACTGAAGGCAGCAAACTCATCCTTCACCGCCCCTTAGGAAAGCCAGCATGGGACTCCATAAATAGCACGCCTTTTGCAGGCTGGTTTTGTACCTGGACAACAGCCATTAGATTAGCCTGGGAAATAACAACACCAAAAGACCGTTGCTAAAATCGCTGCCCGAGGGATGAAGGCAACGATGGCCCCTTCTCCTTGCTGCAACGCAGTAGCTTCGGTTGGCTGCAAGCCAAAAATTCAAATTTTCAACTAAATATCATCTTGTCTGCTACAATTTTAATAACGGGTTGGAGGCTGCAACACCACATACAGCTCCAGTAGATTCCTACTGTTCACTGCCTAACAAAACCCCCAAACCCCCCAAAAACCAGCTCACAATTACTGTATTTTGATTTAATAAGCTGATTTTCAAAGGAAAAACTTGGTTTCCTCCACCAAAAATACTTGTAAAATGAAACAACAAAAAATGTAGCTGGACCAGATGTTTGAGGTTTGGGTTTTTTTCCTTAAAACTGGGATTTCAACAAATTAGTGCTTCATTTATTGGGGGGGGGGGGGGGGGAAGGGGGGGGCTCCCAGGNNGTGGGGGGGGGGGGGGGGGGGGGGGGGGGAAAGGTGGGGCTCTCAAGTGAGCAGTGATGAACAAACCTACTGAAATTCCCAAGCAAAAGAAATTTTGCACAACCTCACCTATTTCACTCTTCCTCACTTTAAACAAAAAGTCATAGCCCTAAATATTGGTGAACTGGTAGTTTTGCTGAAAATAATAATAAAGAAGTGAACTTCTGCAAAGATTTTTGGAAAAAGGGACCAACAAACTGAGAAATGGGCTGAGTCTCTGAGGCCAGGAAGCACAGCACAGTAGGCAGACCTTCTCTAAAGATACCCAAAATGATTGAGTTATCTCAGTAATCTCAGCAGACCACACCCTAGCCCTTTCTGCAGGCAAATAATTCCCTCTTCCTAAATTAGAACAACTCCTCTTCCGGGCAGGGAACAGTTTATACTCCACTCTTCAAAAATCCTCTCCTGAATTCATCTACCTCCAACTATGTAGTCTTAGCAAAAAATTGAAAACCACTTGAAGCTTCTACTCCCACATCAGATCTTATTTTTTCAGAGCCCAGCTGAAAAATGTAGAGCAGAATAGTAACATGATAGCTCTGCCCTTGTGAAAATACACCAGCACTTCTGAGTCCCTCCTATTTAAATATAAATAGCAAATCCTACAGACGTCGTGTAGGATTCCAACTCCACTTGTAAAACAACTGTACATAAAATTATGTATAGAGTATTCATCAATTTCATGTCATGAAATAATTTTAGTTTAAAATGTAACCTTAAAAATAATTTTCTATTAGAAGCTGAAAGTTTGTTACAATTTTTAAAAATTGTTGTTGAGAGAAGGCATTCTTGTTTTGATATTAGATGCTTTGTCTGAAAGGTCGATCAAAATTGCATGTCTTTGAAGATAATTATATTTCACTGAAGTGAATTAGCATAAAAATTCTGGACTCTGTCTTCAGTGGTGAGTATGCCAGTGCAGCTCCACTGGCTTAAAAAATAGCTGCCAATTAATATTGGTGAGAACCTGAGCCAACAGGAGGCAGCGGGACGCTGTTTCAGCCAAACCATCACCCTTCTAACAGAGGTATTCGAGCTACTCGCAGGTTTGTCTTACCAAAATTATACATGATTCCAACCTTAAATTCCCTTCTCCAACACTTAAGAAATAGACATTGTTTTCCATTTTTCTCCCCAATGAATCATAACCAAGGCTCCAGCACTTACCAAGCATCATGTGCTCAGATGGATGTCATACCAAAACCACACACATCCTGACTGTTAGCTGAAAGTCTGCTTCAGTTTGCTTCTAAATAATGTTTGTTAATTGAAAGCACTGTTTCAGTCCTCTTCAGGAACCAGTTCAAAGGTAGTTAAAATGCATTGTTCTTTCTTAGTATTTTTGGTCACTGTACACCCTTTAAATGCGGCCGTTCTGTTCCCTGGCACAGAGTGCTGGTAATTCACACTCATCCTACAGGAACAGGCTAAGGCTGCCAGCTGCTTAAGGAAAAGGGAAAAAAAAAAAAAAAAAAAAAAAGAGGCCCTCCGAAGGGGACAGTTCTGCTTGCACTCACTTCCAGCCTGCAGATCCTTCAGGAACAGATGCCAAAAGTATTACTGTACCTCCCAGTGAAGAAATCACAGACGTTTCACACTCCCTTTGGCAGAGAGAGAGCTCTAACTCGAAATGGTTGTTCTGTAGGAGCGTGTTTCACTTGCAGAAAGAACAAGCATCCACTTACAGTGCTTTTACATTATCATGTAAGATGTTTTCTTTACACAAACTCAATGCATAATATTGCTCAAGAGTAAACCTTCATTTGTGTAACCTAATTCAAATATCATTTTGCGATTTTCAGCATCTTTAAAACATTTGTTTTCTAACATTTTTATGTATTTATTCACAAACTGTTAAGTCTGAAAGAGGACAGCTGCTTTAGTTAAAGGACACTGAAGGATTTGTAATCCACTGATACAAAGTATCTTCTTCACGTGATGGGGATTATTTCCTACAAAAGTATCTCCTTGCATACGTTAATTTTGTTTCTGTGAGGTGGTAAAGTAAGGATTTAAGGTGACATTTCAAAAATACAGTGATATATATCCAGAGGGAAAAATTCTACGTTTCACTCAGAATTTTGTAAGCAATCCAAATTCACTTAAAAAAAAAAAACCCAAACAAAACCTGAAAGTATTAGCAGTTTGCTCTTTGAGTGTCAGCCAATTATCTGAAGTATTCATAACATGAAAAAATACTCCAATTCTTCAAACCACATCTACTTTGAATGGCTGCCACATTCCCTTTTCATACATAATACATAACCCTTTTTCATCCCACTTTACTAGCTTTATGCTTCCTTGTCACTTTGAGTTGCCTTTTCCTTTTATGTTTTACTACTCCAAAAGCTTTCAAGCAGACAACTTGCAAGAGACTGTTTTTGCAAGAATCCACAGAGTCTGGACATCTGATACGGTGTCCTGAGAAAGATAAAGAATCCCCCCCCCCCCCTTTTTTGCTGTTATTTAAACATTATTTGTACAGTATATTCCCATTCCCCCCACCCCAGACATTTTCTGGACGAGCTAAAGATCATGTTCAGGCCAATGCACAAATAAAACTGATCTCCCATTATCGCCTTTCTCCAAGCAGCACTAGAGCAGCTCTGCCTCCTGCTGTGGTTCTGGAGGGCTCCAGAACAGCTCTTTACTAGCCAGCTGGCTACAAAGGGGTTCTGTAACCCAGGCCTGTAGCTGGCAAATCCGCCATTTCATCCCCCATTCAAGTGTGGCTCATAAGGAAAAGAAGCAGGTGGCCAATTCTCCAATTTCTGCCTCAGGCAAGAAACAACTCAGCAAAGGCACCCAGGATTTTAAGCACTGCCTCCAAGCTTCTCCAACCACCAATAATTAAACTTAACTCTTCCCAGAAAAGAAATTTTCTTCTTTAGAACTCTTCAACTTGAGCACCAGGCCCAGTTTGGAGAACTGAGCATCGTATTTACCCAAGTTCTTTCAGAGCCAGAAGAACACACGCGCCAACCCTACCTATTTTCCTCTGCTTTCTCCACTCCTCTCTAATCAGAATTCTGCACTTCCTGCCCTTAAAAAAATTCTTGAAAATTTTTTTTCACCTTAACTCTACAGCCAATGGAAAGAACTTCGGGATGAGAGGTCAAAATAAAACCACTGACAACATACTAACTAGAAATAGAATAATCTTACACATAAACAAACATAGGTCGGTCAGACTTTCTATATTTATCCTCACCAAAACAAGATTTTCAGAGATAAAATCTTGGACCAGATAGTTACTTGCAAATGTAATCAACGAGGAGAACAGATTTCACAGGAAAAGAAATACATTCCTGCCTGCCTGCACCAAGCAAACACATTCAGATAGAGAAGAGCTTCCCTTCCTGAAGGCTTAATATTCACAAGTATGAAAGAATGCAAGAGAACCACATGATGTAAGACCTTAGTCCAACGCCAAACCCACAAAACTGAAATCTACATCTAATGTACAGTAAAATCAATTAACACAATCTCAGATCCTACTTACATTTTCTCACAGGAATTTTTTTTTTTTTTTATGCTTGGCCATCTTTTCTCCAACACTCACAGGACTGTTTTGAAAGGTAACACTGATTGCTTTATAATGGTAATCAATCACTCTATCCATAAGTAAAACTCTGGGATTTCTTAAATGAACAATATGTCACTGCTGGAACACACACATACATTCCAGAAATGATGACAAAATTACCTTAATTGCAACAGGTACAGACTGCAGGTTAACTGTAAAAATCAAAACCTGTAATTCAACTTTACTGAAAAAAGAAATTACCCTAGAACTCATGAATTCCTCTCACTAATTCCTCTGCCCTGCACTTCTATTGTCTGTTCCACCAGTTCCAAACCTCCTATGTTTAGGTCCTCATTTTGTTTTGCACACCTGATGGCTCATTTTAAACTACCGTAATTTTTTGAAGTGGTTTTCTGTGAGGCCATACCTGAGATGTAAACAACAAAATTTTAACATACAATTAATATCTGGCAAAATCTGAAATGGTAACTGATCTCATCAATTCTGCTGAGGTAACTGTAAATATGAATTAGTTTGTTGGGAAAATTAGATACATTTTTAAAAAGTCACAGTTCAAAAAGTGGAGCTAGAACATTTGAGTATTATCGCAACAAGTATCTAGGGATAACTGGACGCTGCAGCAATTATAAAATGTTTCCTAATATGTACTATGATTTCTGGAACTTGAACATAAGCCCGTTTCACCTCTTCAAAGTTCTGTTTAACTCTATCTAGGTGGAAGCCAACAGCTGAGTGTCAGGTCAGATTGAGTTCTCAAGGAGCATGGACTATTCAGCCTCCTGCCAATTGCATTAGCCAAAGAGAAATCTCTGGTCCTCTAACCTACAAGGCCTCCTTGCCACCGGTTTCCCTGTTCCAACTACAGTCTAACAGCCTGTCAGCAGAACAGCAGATTTCTTGGAAAGGACAAAGGAGGTGGAACCAAACCATTTAGGATTTATCTGGTTCAGCCACCTCCCCATAAGTCACTCTCTGAAGAACGACAGTCGCTCCAGTTGCCTTTGAAAAACCTGCACAACACACTAGAAAAACGTGCAAATGAAGAACTATTTCTGCCAACTGTGAAGACCAACAGACACAAGAGGTGAACGTTTCAGAAGCTGAAGGTGGCTCTGGAAAGGATATGGTCTGTCTGTAGAAGATGCTGCTACTACATTTTTACAGAAGATAGCTTCAGTACAACTGCAAAACTCACACACATCAATGCACACCCCAAACTCAATCCCACGGTCGCCAGTCAGGACCCAGAACCAAGGTTTTATTTCTAGCTCAAAAGTAAACTATACAGGAGTCAAGATACCATTGGGGTGCTTGAAGGCACAACAACCACCACCTTATTCTGAGAAAGTCAAATGAAGGCAGTGAAATAGAGCAGAGCCTGCCAACGTTGACATCTGGAGAGTGAGTCAGGCTACTGCATATATTGGGACGAACAGAACATCATCTAGAAAGACAAGTCACTGCTGGAATGGAAACTACAAGTATCCACGCAGAAGCCTGACCTGTTTCATGACATAAGGCACTTTGAATTGTTTGGAGAAGGAAAACATCCAGAAAAGCAAACGATAAAAGATGAGGTTAAAGGGACACTCCAAACTTTCCCTAAAATTTGTAACAAGTGAGAAGGAAAATTTGACAGTTTAAGGAAAGAGCAAAGAAGCTTCCATCAAAACAGATAAAAGGTCAGAGGGGTTACTGAAAAGATTCAGAGGCAGCTATTAAAATAATTAATTTGTACCCATAAATGCAATGCCCACCCAAACACCTCTGGCAGACATTTCCTCTTATGTTCTATCAATTCATGTGCTGGGTCACGTGCAGCTTTTATAATTCAGCCATATTAACCTCCCTTTGAAGTCAAACTTGGCACATGCAACAAACTTTTATACTGAGTCACTGGAAAATACCGTAAAAACTATTTATGCTCACACAGAGAAAACTACAGGCCAATGTCAGGAGAAAGCTTGCACAGAAAATGGATGCAGCAGTGGGTCATGTCCTAGTGCAACAAGATTAGCCACATACATGTGTGCTCAATACTGCCAGGGTACATCAGTCTGTTCTGCAGGCTCTGGGCAAACTTGGTGGTGTTGAAACTCAGTGGTGACACTGTGCAGAACTGTTAGAGGAAATAAAAAATGGCAGTTACATTTTCTTACAGTATTTTCTGGGTTGTTCCTTACAGTATTTTCTATTTTTTTTTATTTGGAAAAAACACTTTCAATTCATCACTCACTCCCTGTCACACAACGATTTTTGTAAAAGTGGGTACCAGCTTAACTCAATCTGTGAACCCCAAATTCTCAAGAGTTTATGGGATTTTATTTAGTTCAATCACATAAAAGACTGCACCAGGTAGAATCTTACAGTGGAGGAGCACATTAATCGTTTTCTTCAAATAGATGATGTGGGACATAACAGATAAACAACATGAGAAGGGCCAAGTTTATTTAGTCAGAGCTTTAACACCAGTCTCTCAAGCCAGTCTCTGAAAATAAGGCCACAGTGCTAGAACTAACTGTGTCAAATTGTCAGGAGATGGGATTATACAGCTTGCTTTTCCAAGTTCAACTGTTCTTCTGAAAAAGAGGGAAAAGGGCCTGGATCATTAAAGTTTACAAATTATGGATTCTATCCATCAGATACACAATGTAACGTCAGCTGACGTGAAGCAGGAAAAGCTGAGGAAGTACATCAATTCACTTTCAGACAAATTTCAAAAATTTTTTAAAAAGTCAGGCATTAGACCTTTAGACTGAGAACAGCGTTCAAGTAACTGGTTTTAAGAAATGAGATTTTCCACAGGCTGTTTCATAAAAGGAGTAAACGTTTCATTAAAAGTTTATTGAAACTGTTTTTAATTGCTAATAAAATCTGAATTACTTGAACCTCTAGAAACACTATAAATTCAATAACAGCTTCATTGTATTTTGCACAACTACTCATACCAATGTAGTAAAACAATTCCTTTGAAAAGCTGATAACCAACCCAGCCACAGCAGCAAAGTGTGTTTGAAAGGGTACTTCTGCAGTTAAGGTGCCCAAATTAACCATCAAATTCTGCCATCAACAGTGTCCTCTCCCAGGAACTGCTGGTTTAAGGGAGACATCAGTTAGAAAAGGATATCACAAGCAAAAATGTTTGGGGGTTTTATTTTCCCCCCTTTTAAAAAGACTGATTTATGCACACTGAAAAGTTACTGATTAAAAATCTGGTAAGAAGATTCAGGAGGCATCTCTCCTTATCATTCAGACTGTGAGAAGTCAGCCACGTCCACACAGCTCAAACACACAGGCTACAACCAGCTCTGACAGACAGGGCTTTAAAGAGGGGACTTTGACAGGAACACAGCAACCGACCTTAACTGTAATGTGCGAATCCTCCATTATTTACAGTAACTGTACATCTGTGCCACATTAAAGACTACATGAAGCAGTAACTGGGAGTGTGGCTGAGACTTCTCCCCAGATGTTTTGGGCAGTTTTTCTCATGGCTTACCGAAGGCGTCCCAGCCGGGTGCCCTGCGCTCACCTCAGTGCCACATCCAGCCCCCGGGCACAGGCAGCCCTGCAGGTACACTCAGCCAACAAACACGCTCTCTGCTTTCTATGTTCACATTCCAGGGTATTTTAGGAACAATATTTACATTGTGAATGAGAAATCTTGGAGAGCTGCTGAGCTGCAGAGTTTGCTTACAGCGTTCGCGGAGTTATGTAAGAAATTTAAAGGAGGCCTCGATTTCAGTCAGGCAGTATGGCCACGGGTACCTCGTTTAGTCAACACCCCGGCAACTACAAAGCACAGCGGACTCCAGCAACATTTTCCACTGGGGGAAGCGGTAGAATAACTGAGGTCAAAACCTTTCAGCCTTCAATGGCGGTAAAACCCTTTTATTTCCCCTCGGGAATTTTTTTTTCCTCTCGGGATAAATCCTCAAGGAAAACCATACCCACCCCCTTCTTTCCCGGGTGCGGGGACCGCGGTGCGAGGCCCGGTACTAACCTCGGGGTAAGCATGGCCCGCTCCGGGCGGAGGAAGGCGGCCGCCTCCCCCTTCCTCCCCCGGCCCGCCCGGGGCCTCACCAGCCGGGCGAGCGGCTGAGGCGCCGAGCGCGGTCCCGCCGCCTCGTCAAGATAAGAGTCCCCCCGAGCCACGCCGCTGCCCGCCCGCCCCGGCCCCCCTCAGCACCGCCATCTTCCCGCGGGGAGACGGCCCGGTACCACAGGGGGCTCATCGGCCTCCCCCCCCCCCCCCCCCGGCATTTTTGGGGGAATCATGAGGAAAAAGCCCAACGCAGGGTCGTTTCCCCTCCATTTCTCCACGCTCCCCTTCAGAGGAGAGGGGCGGGGGGGGGGGAAAGGCTGGCTACTGGTCAGGACATTCGTTGGAAAGGTAAAGATGTAAAGATGGCCACAGAGAGTTGGAAACAACCAGAGGAATACTTTTCCCCTTTCAACCCGAGGAAATAACGCCATGGATTCAGAGTCAGCACTCGGCAACTTTGCAGGAATGAGTTAAAGCCGGTTTGCGTGTTTTCATAGCGCCTTACAGCATGAGGGAAAATGAAAGGAGAGTGTCCAGGCCAGCACTTCCAGTCTGGAGAAAAAAATTCACTTATTCAACCAGAAATTAATGTAACATTTCATTCCAAATCTTACCCTTATAGAGTCATTGTCTATAGCAACCGTGTCCATAACATTCTAATTCTCAAGAGCGCAACTTTCTAGCAAATGGTACATCTGTCAAACTGCAGGAAACATCTGGGAAAATGGTTAAATAAAAAGAAGTGAGATGAAACCTTTGTTTCCATATGGTTAGGATATACTTCTAGAATATGTTTGTAAACGTTACTGGTTCTTGTCTTTTCCTCTTGCTTAGCTGTCGGAGTTTTGGATTGGGGCTGACTTTCACCCCACTGTGGAGAGAGGATCACTCGGCAGTGCAAAAAAAAAGAGTGAATGAAAGGAAACGAAAATGCGTAAAAACAAAATGAAAATAGGTAAAGAGCCAACACCCCTCCTTGTCAGCTCCCACAAGCGGGTGATGCCTTGTGCCGGCGCTGGCACCGCTCCGCAGGGATGACAGGGCTTGGTCCTTCCCAAGGAGCCCTGAGCCTTAACCTCCTCCTACAGAGGGTTTATGCTCCTTCGCAAAAGAAGGAAAATCAAAGTGGAAAACATGACATCAAAGCAGAATTCTGGAGCTCACTAACCAAACCTTTCTGTCTGCAAGTGGAGACACCTGAACTAACATTGCCTGATTTTTCAAGTGCTTCAACATACACCCAAATTTTGACAGATCAGGACTTTCTGTGAAGGACTGATAAGCCATCAGTGAATTTGTAGTCCTGAAACTGCTCATAACAAACGTTTCACATGTGCTTGCCTACATTCACCTGAACTGAAAGGGACTGGAGTACTTTCTGACTTTCCCCCTTGGATAAGAACTTCGGCAAAACTCAGTGTTAAATATTAACTCACACATATTTGCTCTTTCAAGTCTGTCTCTAAAGGTTCAATTTAATGTACACTTATTGGAAACAATTTAAGAATCTTTTTATGTAAGCATGTGATCTCCATTAATAAATGAGAAAATACATCTGATTGATTTGGTTCATCATTCAAGCAATGCATATGAAAAAAGAAAAACAAAATTAGTAAAGGCAGTTTGAAACCTGCTCTGTAATCCTTTGTCCCCTTTAATCAACAAAAGCCACATTGTCCCAGTTCCACTGGCAGCAGAGAGGATTTCAGCTTCAACAGGACTGCTTTGAAACACCAGGTTAATCCTAAAATACTTCAAAGGCATATTTGTGCCAAGAGAACTGAGTGAAGATTTGCCTCAAGCAAATATGAGACATTTTGGGTGTTTTGGATGTTCCGAGTGCTGTGTGTTGGGTTTTTTTAGGTTGTTGTTTTTTTTTTTTCCCCAATTCCAGTTTGTCACAATAAAATGACAGCATAAACATATTTCTTAATACCACATCAAGTTTGGAAACAAAAAAAGCAGTAGTTAGCAGCAAAGAACTTTTCTGAAAGCTCCCACGCTACCTCTGCAACCCAGTTCTAAATCTTTTCAAGCCCTGCTTGGAGCTGGAGCCAGCCTCCACCACAACTGGGACCTGGTCTTCTGCAGAGTGTTTCTACCTGGCATTCTCAGGGCTCACGAATGATTTGGAGGAAGGTGACAGAGTCCTCCTCTAAATATGGAGCTACTACAAGCTTGAAGAGGACACAGCTGGCTCTGCTTTGAGCAGGAGATTGGATGAAAGGACCTCCTCAAGCCTGTTCCAACCTGAATTGATATTCTTTGAATTCAGGTAACTTTCAGGACAGCTTAAAGCAGATTTTTTTAAAAGGATGCCAAGGTGATTTCTATTCTAGTGTCATTAAAGTGAGAAAACTCCATTGGATATTCATGGTAAGAAACTAAAGATACACAGCAGGTTCCAAACTCCTGGAATCTACCAGGCTTTAGCCTGGAATCTAGCCAGGAATCTACAATGGCTTTACAGATCAGAATTGCCATGATTCTTCACTGTAACAAAAGTGAAGACAATCTAGAATTTGAAACGGGGTCTGTATGGTTATGTCCCAAACTAATTATCATCTTATGCAATACACATTAAACTCCATTATTCATACGTAGACCTTTCTTTTACTACAAGAAAAAACCAAGTTATGTAGTCACACAAATCAAGAGATTATTTTTCTTCAGACATCTACCTAGCAGCTGAAAATTTTTGCTGTAAGATTATTTCCATATAAAAATTATTTTTCATTGCGATCCTAATGCCACCAAACCAAACAGGAATTGTGACAAAGGGACCAAGGGAAAATATTCCACTCACCAGCCTGCTTGTTCCAAACCAAAAATGCTAACTTTCAGCCTGACGTACTCAAACTAAATGCTTCCAGGATTCTATGAAAAATAACAGCCCTTTCCAATACAAACTCAAATGATCAGTTTCACATATAATTATACCAGTAACACAAAATCTGAATCCTTTTGAAGATGTCAGTGACATCAATTCACTTCAAGGTTAGAAATAATGATTTGATCCCACAATTTGCTAGCACACAAGCTATTTTAAAAATCACTCCACCAGAACTATAAAGTATTAGCCATCACTCTCCCTTGCCCAAAAGCAGTTAAGAATCACAGATTTGCTAGTTCCTATGAAAATCAGAGAGGCAAAACCAGCCCAGTGGCATTTCTTTAACAAAAAAAAATAAATTAAAATGTCGAGCTCTTGGCATTTAACTCCTTTTCTTTGCTACTTGGCAAACAAAATGGCATGAGCAGAAGAAACTCCTCTGCTCCCCGCGCAGGCTCTCGGGGCAGCGCTGCCGCCCGCTGGGAAAAGCCTGATGTCAGCTCTGCAGAGCTCCCTGCCAGGAGAAGGAGGCCTTTGTTTTCAGCTGAACTGTGAAAATGAGAAAATGCCTCCAGCCTGACAAACAAGAAACCCACATAACACAGGTCAGGCCCGAGACCTTCACTTAAAGGTACAACACGCTTCATTCACGTTCCCCTTACATCACAATGCCCAGATCGAGGTAATTTTACACAGGAGTTGCCATGAAATGCTAAATTCACCTTGGAAATATAACAAAGCAGCTCCATTTGTTAAGTAAGACGGGTACAGCTCTCTAGCCACTTTACCCATACATAAAGTGCTTGTACTTCTTACATAAATCAAGCTCCTAATTACTCTTCTGTGTAATCAAGGTGATTTTAGTGAAGTCATACGAAAACAAAGACATGTTTCAACTTGAGGCTTTAAAATAAGCTTGCTGCTTCTTTACAAAGCACCAGAAAACAGAATATGGTACAAAAAGCACATTTACTTCAGCAAGATTATACTTTAGCGAATGCATTTGAAGTAAAACATTTGAGGGCTGTTCAAGGAAGTGTGAAACATAAATGAAGGAACTTCACATTACTGTGGCCAGGTTTTAATTTGGAGTGGCTGTATTCGTTTTCCCCAAGTGTGGAGCTCAGGGGTGTAATCTCTGTGACCCCAGCAATACAGAAGCTTTATAAATACAGTCCAGTACACTGCTCTAAGTAAGGCAGGCAGTTTCACATACTGATTTTTAAAAATTAATCCACAGGGCCTCAAGTATATTTTATTATCCTAGAGCTGAGAATTATCTCTGAAAAACAGAGCCTTTGATAAATTGTTCTTTGCACAGGAATTCTGTTAGGTATTATAGAAACACAGTTGGATTGCCAGGGTGTTTGATTCGCTCTGCTCCAGAGACCGTTCTCCAATAGTTGTGTTTTTCCATGATAAAAATAAATATACCCAAGTACAACTCAAAGAAGACAAATCAGGGAGCTATACCTGAGCAGGGAATATCTCAAAGCATTCGATTTCCAAACAAAAGGCTGGCATCACAGGATTGCTACTAAAATATGCCAAGCATGTAAATGGATTCATTCCCACTGAAGCACAGTGACCGAGCTGCGAGGCTGCTGGTACCCAAGAGTTAACATCCAATTGCTAACAAAAGGTTCTACCATTTGTAATGAGCTGCAGCACACAATTCTTGTCCTATTTAATTATGTTCCCAACCACAATATGCTGGTGTTAAGAGGATGAATATACAACTGCTTCACAGTTCTACCAACGCAATCACAGAGACCCAAGAGTCTGAACAAGAGCTGCTTGTGGTTATAAAGACTTCTGTCTTCCAGGCACTGGCTTCCAAATGAAAAAGATTGTCCCATCTGGACATTTAACACAACTGAGGACATCCAGCCAGAGGAGTATGGACTTAAACACTGCGATGTGACAAAGGTGTGGAGTCTGTAGCCCTCCCTAATACTGACTCGAGCAGCTATGCCCAGTTTTTGTGTCACTGACTCTTTCATTCTACGCTTTCAGGGGACTTTGTCCCAAAAAGTTCAAAATACATAGGCTCTAAACTTCACCTTTAGAGTCCAAATCACAAAAATGTCTTTGCTATCACCAGAGATACTGTGCCATCTAGTCTCCACATCTACGCATTTGGTTTTCTAAACTGAATGTTGTTAAACTTGCCCTTCTAGAACCTCCAATGTCACAATGTGACTGCCATTATTGCATTTCATAAAATATTTCTTCCCCCAAATCTTCTCACTACTGCAAACAAACCAAGCTTCTACAATACACTTCCCGCCTCCAAAACAAAATTTTTAGGGCACTTCAACAAAGTTGGAGTAATCCATTTCTATTGTTAAACCAGAACGTCATAATCCGAAAAGGGGAAAATAGGAAAAACATTCGAAAAAATAACCTCATCAGTGGTGGCAGCAGGGAAATGAGAGTAAAATTCAGATAATGTTTGTCACCTTCTCTGATATATCTGAAATGTACACATATTATTTCAGACAAGTTTAAGGTTTTGTAAAGTTCAGTTGAAAGCGTATTTTCATACAGCTAGATCAAACTTACAAAATAAAGTAAGAAAAAGGCGGCCTTGGGTCTGCTATTTTGGATTATAATTCATCTGCTGTCGATGGCTTAATTGAAATAAATTGGGTTCCATCACGTGACCACTAGGCAAGACAACCAGTGCTTTGTATTCTAAGAAGACAAGATGTGAATTTCATATACAAAATCACAGAAAGGGTTAAAATGTACCACACTGGATGAGTAAAAATGTAGCATACTGGAAAAGATCAGATAGCTTTAAAATACATCTAAGGAATTTCATGAAATAACTGACTGTATCTTTTAGTTTTGAACCTTGGTCGCACGTGAGTCTCTTGGTTCAGCCTTCAATATTTTTATGGCCTCCGCTGTATAAAGTGTTATCGTGTACGTTAACTGCCAGCTGTGTTTTATTTCATCACTAGCAAAGGAGGGTTTGGTTTTTTTAAAAAAAAAAATAAAAAAAAAATCACACCTTTTCCCACAAAGTTACATAATGATTCAAAAATGCCATCAATTTCTTCAGTTGTGTCATGGTCGTGTGCCACAAAAATGCAGGGTTTGGTCCTTTCCAATACCAGCCTTCTCAGCTCCAAGGCAAGGCTGTAAATAGTTAAGTTTTCAGGAGAAAGGAGGAGGTGTGTTGTAAAGGAGAAGTCTCTCTCTGCTTGTGAGCTTTTCTTGTTTTGCATTACTTCAGCGCTGGATTCCTGATTTGTAACAAATTCCAAGACTGCAGACTACAGGCCCAGCCTCTGACTAACACTGTGGTGATTTATTTGAGGATAAATACCTCCGTCCGCATCTCATGACTGAAGACAAGAAGTGCAGAGCAGGGTGGAATGCGGGGAATGCAGCGGCTGCGGGAGCTGAGGCAGCAGGGAAAGGCGCTCGCTATGGGCCTGCCCTGCGCCGCTGAACCGCTCCCATCGCTTCCTCCGCTCAGGAATGAAAGGAATTCCCCCAGCCTGTGCTTCATGCCAACCAGCCCTGCCTTCCCAGGAATGAGAGCATGGCAAGAATGGCATCTGATGGTTACCCAACACGTGCACCTCGCTCGGCAACACCTCACCTGGGCGAAAAATTCCACATCTGACTGTCAGCGCGGCGCTGCGACCCTTTAAGTCATGTTTAGCAACAACTGCGGCTTGCCCAGTTGTCAAGGCAGACTGGGAGCAGCTGGCTCAATCTCCCAGCCTCAGAAAAAACACCAAGCACTTGTTTCTCCTCCTTTTGCTTCCCCACCCCCATCGGTGGGGGAGCTCAGAGAGTAGGGAGTAGAGAGAGCTCAGAATCAGGGGAAGCAAAAGGAGCAGATTACGCAGAACAAAGGAACAATACTTTAGGAATTGCAAGGTGAATACGTATTTTTGCTCTAAATAAAGTTGGGCTGATTCCTGTTACTTCATGCTGTATGAAAACAAAAGAAAACAAGGAGTCATCCATCTAATCACACCAGCCTTTGTGCAGATCTTCCACGCAAACTGGAACAAAGGACAAACCTAGCACAAAGTTTTAGACGCGGCCTGATTTGAGCACACACAAAATTTACGTTCTAAATTAGCAGAGGTAACAGAAGCAAGGCACTTACAGATGCGGATTGAACATCCGACTCATTTTAGAAACGTGGTCATTTTCACAGTCTAGCTCCTCATCCCCTTGGTCCATGCTGAGCTTCCTCTTGTTGGGACTGATGGGAGGAGGGCCCGTGCGGTGGTTGGTGAGCGCGGAGGAGACGGGCAGAGACTGCATCCTGGGCTCGCCTCTTAGGGCTGCCTCACCTGCGGGAAGAGGACAAGTGAGAACGAACCTCTCAGGGAAAACTGAGGTAAAAAAAGCATGCTCTTTGAAAAGGTTCTCGCAAAAAAATTTGCCAAACAGATGTCAGGTCTGCACAGGCACATTTCACATGGTTGTAAGAGAAATGAGGCATCATAAACCGTACTACGCTGGAATAAACAGTTGAAAAAAGGTAATAGGAGAGGGGTCAACACACCCCAGATGATCTGAAAGGTTGAACTAACTCTCAACAGCGTTTTTATTCAGAGGCATTCCCTCTTACAAGCTGCCATTCCAACCCTGAACTCTCATTACCTCATTCTGCAAAGCATGACTATTCGCAATGAAATATGCTTTGTTCCTTTTCTTATGGTTGTGGTTATAAATTCCAGGGCTGCAGCTCACATTTATGCCAAATATTCAAGATCTAAAACTGAATAAACGTTCAAATTCTCAAATGATTCCTTTTACAAAAAGCTGTCCAAACCAAGCTTGTCTAGTATATAACTACGCAAGATAAAAATTAGGGAAAAAACGGAAACTTGCTGATGGAAGTTTTAAGTTTGTCCTTAGATGTCCTTCTCTATACTTCTAAACTATGTTTGGAGCAATGAGCAAAATAGCACAATTCTTCAGCATAAGAATCACAACATTTCAATTTTAAGAATGCTAATTTTCAAGCTGGCAGATGGGTGGTAGAATATAGTAGTTTCTAAGTGAGTAGATTACAAATTTTATATAATCTGACACTTATCAGAAAATGCCATTCGCAGCCTGCAGGAGCTGTGTATAAATAATTCCAGAAGTGATACAATTAGCTCAGGCATAAACACATTCACGTATTGTTCCTAAGCAGGCATTAAAGTGTGACCGCAGCCCTTTTCCCATTTCAATTAATTGTCTCACTCAATGCATAGCCTAAAGCACAGTGCTGCATTTCACCAGCAGTTATGGACTTTACTAGAACTCACCTCCCTACAGCCACGGGTCATATTTAGACCTCATAGGAATTTAAGATGTTAAAAAATACTTTTGGGGCTTCATAAGGTGCTTGGAGAGGAGCTAAATTAACCAGGGTTACCTATTCTGGTAATATGCCTGAAATAGCCACCTTTGCTAGAGTTTAAAACTTGTATTTTTCCTACACTGCCAGAAGCATTTTGTTTTCTCCATGGCCATAATTTCCCGAACTAAAATTAGGATAAAGCTAACTCCATCTACAGCCCTGAGGTGCCCGACAATGGAAATCTTTGTATGCCACCACACATTTTCACATCATCGCCAGGGCAGATGATTTATAAAATGTTGCTTTAATTCCACACACGACAAATACTATTTTGTTGGAAAAGGAACGAGTGAGGAGAAAACCTCCTGAATGTTTACCAGTAAAAATAAGCTTTTTGCCAATTTAGTCAGCATAATATAAACTAGCAAACATACACTGCCCTATAATACACCACAAGTCATGATTTCTATTAAAGACTCTGGCACCAAATCTAAATAGGAACTTTCCATCTCAGCTCTAAATAGTAAAAACTGTGCTCTACTGTAAACGCTCTCAGACAGACACCCAGACCCTCTGTTGTTCAAATTAACTGAAGTATTAATTGGGAAGCTCTCTACAACCACTCTGGTGTCACAAGAGAAGCTTTTTGATAAAAGACCTCTCCTATGAAACAATCTTTGTATCGGTAAAATATCTCCATTTTTTCTTCAGCCTTTGTATTATTATGCCAGTAGAAAACTCCACCCGCATGGTGTTCACATCCTAAACTTTGTAAGTAAAGCACATCATACCTGTTCCTTTTAGTGAGTAATCTCCCTCACTTCGAAAAAAATAAGTTAATACTAATGTCAAAAGATAAAACTTTCATCAACTAAGGTTTGTGATACTTTCATCCCACCCATTTGCAAACTCTTCTCCTTGCAGTATCTGAGGTCACTTCTGAAGACTCAAAACAAAATTCCATTACAGGAATTACAAATTCCATGTAGGCACCAAATTCCTACTGACTTCTCCTCAGCAACTCCTGACAGGAACACAGGCAATATAAATATCTGTTTAAAGCTAACTCTGGTGTTTATGAAAGACAAAAATCTCTAGATATTGTCTGATTTAACAAGTTAGAAACTTTCCCTTTTTCCCAAACAGCAGGTAGGAGCTTGATACTATACAATTATCTCAATGGAGTTTTTCTTTTTTTAAATAAAAAAAATTATAAAACTGCATCTTATTATATGCTCAAAAGCATTTATATATTAGCATCCAGATTGAGTACAAGATCTGGTAAAAAGGCTAATGCTATTGTATGTTGGAATTAAAGAAACCCATATTAAAGAAATTCAGCAAAGAAAGGAATGGCTTCTAATACAAATGAATTTGGCGATGCATTTTTCTAATTGTAAAGAAATGTGGTAATTACGCAGGGGACATGGAGGCCTGCAGATGGACACACCAGAACTGCCTGGGGTATCTGCAGCACCAAAGAGCCACCCGGCCAAAATGAATCAAATTAACAGAACTTGGAAGAGGTGGCAGCAGTAGAGCAGGTAGGTGCAACAAGAAAGAGCTCTCACATCCTCTGTCTCTTCCAGGAGGGGCTGGAAGGCATCTACCACCTCCTCACGAGAAGATATAGGTGGCCAGTGCTCAGCATCTTGCATAGCCCACCCTGCTGACCAAGGCAAGGAGAGAAGAGCAGCAAACAAAAGAGTCCAGAGAACAGGGTAAGAGAGAGAGAAAAAAATACCTCTACATTGTTTACAGGGATACACTGTATGTATATATACTGTATTTGTACTGCATGTGGTCTGTAAGTTGGATAAGGGGTAAAACTGCTTTTTATTTAAACAAAAAGGCAGTTTCTTTCCCTACTACTTTCCTCCTTACCAAACTGGAATTTAAACCAGAGAGGGAGAAACCACAGCAGAGCCTACCACACAAAATGCTGTTTTACTGACTAGATGTGTCTCCCCCAACTGACCACACTCCATGGTAACCAGACTCGCATCACACAGCTGGCAAGACAACACTCTGATAAAAACAACTGTGTTTTATAAAATTCCCCAAGTCCAAACTCCAGTCTTCAAAATTCATTACTGTGACGGCTTGTGTCTGCGCTGCAACTGAGAGCAGAGATAGCAAACACATTTACTGTGCCTCTCATAATACTTCTCTTTGTTTCAGTCAGCAGCTGCTGTAAGGCACTCCAGATCTGCTGCTTTCAGATAGTTCTACTTACAACTATTCATACTAGCCTCTTTTCTTTTTTTTTTCCCCCCCCTTTTTTTTTTTATTTTATTAAAACTGTTCTGCAACATGATAAAGCACAGACAAGCTAAACAGAGATAAGGACGTGACGTAGTGTCTGCCTATACGGCAGTGCTGCAGGAGTGCACTCAGTTGACAGAAGTCCATGCAGTCAGCAAGAATGTTCTTTATTTTAACCACTTAGGAGCTGAAACTGAAAGTGATTCGAATCAACACAGGCAATCTAAATGTTTGTAGAACCAGCAAGGTTCTATTCAGGCACATTCACCACAAAGTTCTCTGTAAACAGTGGATCTTCAGCACTGTGTTTGCCTTTCTCTCTCAGCTCAGTATCTGCAAACTCCACACAATACAAACATCAGAACAGCAAAAGTCATGTTTTTACAAGTGTGGATTTGATAGCAAGACACCAGAAAAGTCTCAAAATATGTCTGAGAACTCCAGGAGTTACCAGAGACTGGGGAAAAAAAATATACACTCTTTTGGCAGCTAGCTTCCTTCCTCTCTGACCTAGCAACTCAGTATGTGCTGCGCTGAGACATGGCTACCATATCCTATTCTCCCTCCCAATTTCCTCTCTCCCGCTGGCTACTGTTAATGCATAAAATCTGAGCAATAATTACGAGCCAGAAATAAAAGGCTCTGTCTTTCCAACTGAAGACTGACATGATACAGACCTCAAGACAGATTGAAATACAACTCCTCAAAAGAAAATTCCAGCACGGCCCTTGCCCATTTTACTCTTCTGTTCTGCATCTGACAAATAGATTTGTCCACAAGAGTGAACTCCTGACATTTTATTAAGTTAGGGAAAGGGAAAATAAATAAATAAAAATAAACATCAGTTGTGGTGTCTGTCACAGGGTCCTTATCCTTTACTGTCTTGGACTGAATGACCATGACTCAATTAATAAAATCATGGGCATGAGAGTTTAACAGTTTTTAATTAACATGCATTACACCTTTAATCACCTTTTCCAATACCTCCATGCAGACAAACTCTCATTAGCCAAAGGAGTTGTCTCATGTTCTTAGGGCCAGACTTTCCCAGGAATCACCAGGGCAGTTTTCTCTACCGATCAAAATTTAGCCCTCATGGCATATGAAAAAATTCTGCTGAAAAGCCAAGACATTCAGAAAAGCTATATATAAAATGAAACTTGTTTTATTTTCTATTCTAACAATTTATTTATATTCTAACAATCATGAGATTGAATTGCAAATAGATTGGAATGAATTTATAAACTATTGCATGTTTTCTTCCATCATCCCAGACACAGAAGTCAGCCTGTGCTAACTTAAATTGGGATAAATGGCATAAAAATTCCAATTCGTGGACAAAAATCACGTGGTTTGAGATATCAGATACCAAGCAGGGAAATCACTCCAAATTACTCAATTCAACAAGCCATCAAAACAAGTTATCAAAACAAAAGAATCACAAAACAGACCAGCAGAATTAATCTGCAGATGTTGTCAGCTGCCTAGTTGGGGTATTACTTCACAGCATACTATACATTGCAAGAGGAACTGATATCCTTGAAATTGTGAAATTTCCCAGAAATTAAATGTGTGTGAAGTAGTTACACTACAGAAAAATCTTAAAAGTATGTAATCTAAGGCAGATTTACTTCATTTGCTTAACCAAAAAAATCCATTTAGACTCCTCAGTAGTGAAGCTTTGGTTCATGAAAAAAGATATCCTAAGAAGCAGCCACAAATTATATTTATTTATATAAATGCTGGCTATTTCTATAACTCCCACTCAAACAAAAAAAAACCCACACAAAAAAAAAAACAACATAATTTTGCACCACTACTATATTTCTGGATTGCAGTTTTTGTAAAAGATATGATTTAAGCTGAGCTTAAATAAGTTCTAGTTCTGGGAAGTGGTCTGCCAAATGCTGTAAACAAAGTCCCAGTAGGCTGTGTTTCCTCTGTAGTATATAAAACAGGCCTACCTGGAGAGCATCATAAACCAACAAACTCCAGGAACAACAAAAAATTAAGTATTAAGTATTAATGAGAACAGCCTAATCATAAAACGCTGGGCTATGAAACTAGATCTTGGAAATATTTTTTATTATAATTGATAGATTTCTTTCAGCAGCCAACTTACTGATTCACTTATCTGACATATTTTTACTGACTTTCTTGTAACATGACAAAAAACTAATTTAGTAGAAACACACACATGTAAAGAAAAATTGGCAAAATCCTGCTCTCATCCATTTACAAAACATATGAAAAGCACTTACTCCTGGAACCAAGCTCTGGCTACCACTGTGCAGAGATATGTATGCCAGAAAAACCATGTCCAAACCCAAAATACAGCGATTAAATCGACTATTCTGTTCTGGCTCCTCCAGCTGAGCGTGTCTGCCAATGAGGGACACATGATGCTTGACATGGCAAGCAGGAACATAAAATAGTGACCTCTGCATTCAATCATCTCCACCCACTTTTTCCTCCTCTTTCGTTCAAAAGCCTGCACAAAGAAAGGAGAATTTAGGTAGAGCAGTATTGCTTGCAGAGTGCAGGCATGCTCGCTCAAGGAGCCTTTCCAAAAAGACATATTGCTAATCAGAGTTTAGCAGAATATGTTAAAGCAAATTTCATATTACAAGGTCTTGAAAATGCTGTATTATATACAAGAAGAGTAAATTGCAACAGGCAGAAAATGGCAAAATTGCTTCCCCAAACCTATGTGCTCCTCCAAGAGAAGTAAAAATCTCTTCACTCTACTAATCAGGTACCAACTGAAAGAGTGTCCTTTTAATACATTTTTGGAATTAAAAAAAAAACCAACCACCCAACTGTAAAAAAGTATCTTGTTAAGTAGGCAAGAAATTGATGGCAGGGAAAGAAGAAGGGCAGCAGATATGTCACAACGGAAGCAGGATGGAATAAATTGTAATGCTCGGGGCTGGCAGAGCTCCTTAATATTTCCTCTATCAAATTTCAGTTTTCACACCTCAGCAGTTGTGACTGTTGGGCTGCGTTCAGTTCCAACCCAACAACGAACTCGGGCTTGGGTTTAATTGTAGGGCATGAGACTACTTCAGAAATGTGCAAATCTCCTTTTAAGATAACGTCCCTTTTAGCTAACTCTTGAGCACCTGGCTGAGCCCAAAGTCTAAAAAACATGTTGCTTCCTTCTGCTTAGAGTTCCTGTACCCATGTAAACTAGGGCTAAAAAAAGACTCCAATGATCTGGCAGGCAAAACTTAAATGCAATCATTGCTAAACTACACTAGTCTCCAGATAGATAGGACCAGGGACGTCATCAGTGTCAAAAAGGCCTTTTCCCCAGGTCAAGACTGAGGATGGGTTTGTTGCTCAGGAAGCAGGGTTGCTCCTTTCTGAGCCTGTTTGCCAGCTCTCCCAGGAAAAGCCTACAGCAAACACTTGAAGTCACTTAACCCAAGTTATCATTTTCTGAGGCTCCTGTAAAAGAAAGGCGAGTTGCCGAGCTCAGCCAAGCCACCAAGTCCAGATAGGAACCTCCACATGGGGTGTCCTCAGGCACCTACCCTGCCCACTCATATGGGCCTTGGTAGACAGCCAGATCTACAGCCACTCCAGAACACCCACCAGATGCTCCAACAGCTGGGCATTGGACACTTCAAACCTGACAGCACTACCCTGCCAATTGATGGAGGCACAGCTGCTCAACTCCTTGGCCTACTGGAAAGCTACTGGTTACTTTGCTTTGGTGCAGAACAGTGTGACCCAATAAGGGCATCCTGAAAAAGGGAGGCATAAAAGAAAAAGGAAGACATTTACATTTTCTGCAGAAACCAGTCCATTTCACCCTATATTTGCTTAGAAAACATGACATTAGTATTTACTGCTCAGCAAAAGATACAGGATCCATTTCATTCCCCAGCAAAACTTCCTGCACTGTAAATACTATAAGTATTTATAGTATATATCCCTCACCATAACCCATGTATAGTAATGCTGAAATCTAAAGATCTAAGTTTCTTCTGTGCTAGGTAATGTGTTCTCCTCTGCGCAGTTGAAATCTCCAAAGATTCTAGGCAAACGCTTGTGGGCGAGACCCATGAAGAGAGGTGAAGTCCCACCAGCCTTGGTGTCCCAAGGAGGATACATATTTTCACCTTGGAGCCAGGCTGGAATGCTTTTGGGGCAAATACACTTGAGAGAGCAGGAAACAAAGACCAAGCGGGTTACAGTAATTTCTAATATAGAAAATAATTCCCAAATTAAGATTACCCCCCTGCAAAGGTTAAATAATAAACATATAATCAGAATTCAGCTTCCTTCAGCTTACTTGCAAAACTATTATTTGCAAAACTATTATAGGGCATTCTCTCACATTTCTGATAAGCACATTTTAAAAGTTGCCAGATAAAAAGATTTACTTTTATCAGTGTGGTAATGTGATTTTATTAAAAATGTAAAAACACAATCAAAAAAAACCAACAACTGTGAATGAAATACAACTGTAAGTCAGCATGTAGCTTTCATAAACGATGGTGCTTTCCAGAAGTAGGTGTTCTTTCTTTTGTCACCCAGCTCAATGACTTACTGTGCTACATAAAAGCCAGGAAAGCTGAGCTGATCAAAGACTAGTCTGTCTTGTAGCAGAAACAATCAAAGCTGGAAGACCTGCCATCTATTTCAAAAGCAAATCTAAGTCACAGCAAGGTCAGAACAGAAAAAAACATGTCAGATTGGGTGGTTAAGCAGTATTTCAACACACCCAACGATACCTTCTAACTACATGCTTTCATGCAATGGCAAAGAGAGACAGATAGAAATTCAATTTGTGAAAGCTCAAGGTTGAATAATTCCTCCTAAATAGACAGAAATCATTTTCTATCCTCCCTCTGGTAGTTTTAAATGCTGTTTCTGTTAGTGAAGAGCGTTGCAGATACTCAGATGAAACACCACCTTCTGCTCCAATGGCTGGCAGTTCATGATGTGATTCTGTGACAGAAATGAAACTCTAATACACTCGGTAATCAATGCCCCAGTGGGTATGAGCACAGGCAGTATGGTCTATGGCAACCCTACTTAAAACATTAATTTTGAGATGTTTACTTGTAACAAGGTCAGATTAAAATTAAATCCAACAAACTGTGGTCTGTTTCTTTCATAAGAATTTGAAGCAAAAGGTGCTATGCAAAGGTAAAAAAAATACATTCTGCTTATTTAAACTGGAGCCCATTTTTAGATACACTGCAAGGTTTTACTGCAGTTTACCATAAACATGCTCCAAACACCTTTTCTCACATTATTCTCCTTTGCTACATGTGGAAAAATTCAGAGCACCAATAAAAAATGACCTTTCTAAAAGAGCTGCAGCAAAATCTGATATTGCACTTTTAAGCAATGCTTCTTTTATTTTCATTTTATTTTTTCCCCAAATTTCCTGCCTGGAAGGTAGAAGGTCCCCTGAGAGAGGATACAAATGCTGTATTTCAAAAATAAAAACACAAAACCAAATATATTCAAAATGTTAGTAAAAGCTATGTGCTTATGGGCAGCTCCCTTTGGGGTGGATTTGGACATAAGCAGGGTCACCATTTAGACAACTGTACTGGTTGCAAGTCTTGCAGAGCTTGGTGCTGACTTCCCTGGTTGAATTCCTATTAGTAGCACACAAGTGACCTCAAAATGGTAAGTCAAAAAACCAAGAAAGCCAAAAAACCCCAGAAAAAGCAAAGAAGTCTTGGCCACTGCATTTTCCCCAAATGGCATGTGGGCGAGCAGTGAACCAGCCAAAGCTGCAGGAGGAGATGGGGCTGGAGGCAAATCTTAATCTTCACATCCACATAGACACACAACCAGGAGTTGCTGCTGCCTCCATGGTCACCCACATGATAATCTCTTCCTAAACTGAGGTGAAATTTGGCCTAATGAACACAGGAAAAACTTCAATTTTAGTTTTGGGTTTTTGCTACCTGATGGCCGCCTGCCTGAAACGGCCCCGCGTATTTAAGGAACACAGAGCCCCTTCAACCAGGCTGGACAGAATACTGAAGACTTTCATCCACACAGCGTCAGAACAATTCCAACCCATCTCCCACAAAGAATCCATTGTAAAGAACAAAATCCCTTTGTCCTTCAAAATAGGCTCCAAAATCCCTTCTACAGAGGGAAAGCAAGAGAGCAATGACAACTGTGGAGGACGGTCATGAATCCTACTACACGAGCCATTCAGATGAAAACAAGATAGCCTTTTGATCATGTTATTTACATAGAAAATGAGGAGGACGTGTCAGCTTGCCAGTTCCTTCTGTGCAGGGTTTTACTGTAAGTGATGGCAGTAGGCTGAGAGATGACCCAGCCAGTGCCTCGGGCAGCAGAAGAGAATGAATTCAAGCCCATCACGAGTGCTGGAAGGTTGGAGAATACAGATCCTTCAACCCACTGGCTTTGCATTATTCTGAGACACAACTTAAGAGTCTTCCTCAGCTGTTGCTCACATGCAGTGTTTTAATAACCAAAAACTCATGAAGGCTTCACCTTCTAGAAGAGCCCAGAGAACAGCGTGGCTCATGAGATGGGAGAGGAAAGGATGCCAATAATTTCTTCAGGGTTACAGGTGAAATGGGTGTTATGAAGAAACATATAGAAAAAATCCAAAATATTACCATTGTTCCTTAAAGGATTGTCTCCAAAACAAACAGACCGACAGGCATACACCACTACCAAAGAAAAGATAAAATTAATTTTACTTCTCTGACATAGAAGTTCTTAATCTTGGGTTCACAACCTTCAACCAAGACAAACAACTTTATTGGGGATAAAAAA
This sequence comes from Scolopax mira, assembly GCA_004320125.1. Lineage (NCBI taxonomy): Eukaryota > Metazoa > Chordata > Aves > Charadriiformes > Scolopacidae > Scolopax > Scolopax mira. The sequence continues at coordinate 192,124 of BJBW01001766.1, read as the reverse complement.
TCTCACTATGAAGAGATCCACGGAAAAATTCCAGGTAATCAGAGAGTACAAGAGCTTGGAAACCACAGTTGCACTAGAAGATTCAGTTGTGAAAAATCTGATACCAGAGAACATTATTATTTCCTCCTCAAAAGGACTGAAGATACTGGATCTGAATGAACGGTCCTACCCACCCCAGTAGCCAGCGTTACTGGACAATTACTGGGATTGACAGAGGTTGTCAGATTCAGAGAGATAAAAGAGCAGAAAACCCTATGGTGCCAAGGGGTAGGCAGGAGCGCTGCCAAAATCAGAGCTGGACTCTTATTTCACGAGAAGGAGGGTAGTTTATGGGGCCAAGTTGCAGGGTCATTTCAAATAAACGTTCTCTCCAAGGGGAAGCCAAAGCAGGAAAGATGGAGGTGGGGATTGTGTTTGCTACCAAGAAATTTCAGGTTGCCTGGACAGACTTTCTCACAGTTTTCTGGGCATTGAGGGCAGGTTTTCCAGAACTCTTGGAAAAGTAAGGAACAAACAGAAATTCCTAATTTTGAAGTTATCTGGACAGTCACGGGATTGCGCTGGGTGAGCACTACCAAAGTTACACACTACTTCTCAAAGACCTTTAATCAGGGGCTTCACCTTCTTCCCCTTACGCCTACTAGTCTTTAGCTGAATTACCCTTTGGATTAACTTCGGTCCAGGCTTCTTGTTTATTTATTTCAAAGTTGCAGAAGCAACTCATTTCTGACAAAACACACAAAAGACAAGGAAAATCAGATGGGTTGCTAAAACCCAGGTAGCAAAAAAAATGTCAGTTATGTGTCTGTGTCCCACCATTCAGGTGATACCGGCACCACAGGATCCAGAAATTAAAGGTCTCACTACATTACTATGATATCACTCCCCAGGTAATTACATGTTAAAACCTTCCCCATTTTACTAGAATGATGTACATGCCAAACATTTCTGTGGATCTCTACTCTCCATCACACATTAAAGGTGTTCCATCCCATAATTAATCAGGCGCTCTATTAAACACCATTGGGAACTTTTTAATGGAGCCAAACAGTCACTTCACGGGCAGCCAGACACTGCACTAATTAAAAATGTTTGGAAGTACAGCTTCAGGTCATAAATGGGTTATCAGCTTGCCTGCTGCCATGCGCTGCGTGACCACAGTCAGACTGCTATTTAATTGAAGTTTTTTATCCCAACTCACGTCCTGAAGAGAATATAAAATTAACCGCCGGCAGCAGTGGGCACACTCCTTTTGTGCAACTCAACAGGCCTCAAATATAAAAGAGCAGACCTGCAGAGGTCCTGCAGCTCAAAGAGGGGAACTTAAAATTCTTCCATCCCACTAGTCTTTGGGAGAGCTCATCCTTGGACCAGCTGAAAAGACTCAACTGCTTCCCCTGAAACAGATTTCATCATCCCAGTTTAAGTGGGGTCCACTAGAGATCAACCACGGTCACAAAAGATTCTAGTCCAAAAGCTCCTGTTCCCTCTATGACTGCTGAGGAGAAAGCAAGCACCTCTATCGTTAGGCCAAATTTCAAAGATCAGGGTTTTTATCTATTTAGCTGATTAATTACAATTTTTATTTGCACAACTCAAAGCAAACAGGTAAAAGCACATTTGATTTACTAGTAGATCACAGGAAGGTTTAGCAGCTACAGCCAAGTGTTACGATCAAGGCACCCTGAATGTTGCTGTCAGCTTTATCCCTGGACTTAGGTAAATGTAAGCAATTATAGCTCTTTTTTTGCCCTCTGTAAATAAAGATAACATTCACTATTTATTTTGTGGGGGCGGCTTGTGGGGGAAGGTCGAATGAACTAGGCTTCTGTGAGGACTAGGATTCGGCAGAGAGGATTAAAAATAGATATACACAAATACGATACAATGAGTACTAAAATGCTTGTTAACATACTTGCTTCTAAATGGACTCATTGAGAAACCCTTGAAACCAAATAGGGCAGTGTTCAATTTACTGTACTACAAAGAAAACCTCAGTAGATCCACAGATTAGCTGTTAAGGCAAGTATAATGTACCTCAAAGCAGATGCGGTCTTAAAAATTAGGATTTTTAAGGGAAAAGACATTTTTTATTTCTTTTGCTGACAAGCCAAGTAAGATACATTGATGATGTAACATTGATAAGAGAAGCTTTTTCTAAGAGACAGAAACTAGTCAAGGACCTGTCAACACCATTGCTAATGCTAGAATTGCTATTTTTGCCACCTTTGGTAAATAGCTCAGTATGATGCTTCCAGCTAGAGAAGAGCAAAGCGTTCACCCCTTTAACTGTGGTTAAGGGGTTTAACTGGTTTTCGAGCATTCAGCAGGAAAAGTGTGCACGTCAGCATTCTCCCGGCTGGCTCGAGGAGATCTCATTGACACCAACCACGGAGCGACTGCGATAGCTCTCTGAGATGCCACAGCATGAACACTGAAGTGTGGGGGTTAAACAAGCAGCAATGCACACCAGATGTCTGAGGACATCTAAAAGATCCGGAGCACAAGGAAGCATATTAAAAAAAAAAAAAAAAAATCCCCCTCAATGCCATAAATATTTATACTAAATCCAAGAAAGTAGCTGAGTTCAAACTTGTCCTATATGAATCACACGGCACTTCCCTCACCTCATCTTCATTTAATGTGCTCTGTAGAAAACCACCACAAAGGAGGTGCTGTAGTTATGTCAACTTTTTTTTTTGCTGTGTGCTAAGAGTACTTTTTGTAGAACTCCTGCTTTAGAACAGATTTTTTTCAAAGAATATAAACAGAACAACTAAACACTCTTCTCTTACTTGGCTAGCTCTTAATGTGGCATTTACTTGTCTTCCTAGATAATTTAGATTTATAGATGTAGTTTCCTCTTGACTGGACAACTTTGATTTTCTTCATACAGGCATTTAATTACAATTAACAATTCATCACAGAGAAAACTCCAATTTTGTAATGTGGAGCCTAGAAATAGTCATTTTCTGAAAGGTTCTGCTCTGAAAGTGTCAAAACCTGCTAATTTTACAAATATCTGAGTTTACTTTCAGAAGTGAGACATACTAAACATTAACAACTGAATAACAAAACTGGAAGTCACGATACCGTCTCTGAAGTGCACTCATGCCATTTGTGAAATAAGTAAATACCCATTCCCCAAAAGACAACAGCTATTCCAAAAGATCCACTTAGCAGCTTTGGTTTTCTCTCTTCTTACACAAAGGATTGCTGGGATGGGCACTTGGTAACTACAACGGCTGCTGCCATTCTGCTATTCTGTGATTTTGGGTTAAAATAAAACATAATAAATATTTCAATATTGGCTGATATTCATGTACAGCAGTGCCATGCCTACCCTAGCAAAAAAGATCTCATCTACTAAATCTCTCTTGCTTCTGACTACAACCCATGTTTGAAGGTAAAAAACCCATTTCTGCATGCTGAGGAATAAATATTAGGTCTTGCAAACTGAGCGGTTTCCACGCCTGTCCCGTCAAATGGGTTTCCAGGAAAAACTACTGCTTTTTAAACACAACTGGTTCCAAACTTTTCCTGGGAGAGCAAATATATTTCCTGGAACCTGCTAGCAACGTTTGGAAGAACGGGAGGAAAGTTATACACTACAACGCTTGATTCTCACAGTTGACAAGGAACACTCCAAAACCATGAGGAGTGAAAAAGAACATGTTCTAAACTAATCAAAGATAAGCTCTTGTAACAACGTGTATTCTGAAAGGGCAGGAGCCACATTTTTTGGGAAGGAACTAAGCAGGCCCCTACCTGACTGAGGGCAAACTCGCTTTCCTCCTCCTATGCCACAAAGGCTGTAACGTTCCACTTTATCCCAAATATTATCTACCTCCATCCACGGACACCACATTCTGCATGGTCTTTGAGGCATAAAGTGTCCCATAACATTTTTGGAGGGAGAAGCTGGACTGCTCCATGCACTACCATGTTTAACAAGTTCTTGTTTTTAACACTAGCAACAACAAAGTTAAAAAGCAAAGAAAAAAAGATAAGTGTTACTTTAAAAAACCTGATACCAAACAGTGCCTGAAACTTAGGTAAAGGAAATGTTCTAGACTCTGTTTCACACTTTTGTCCCCCACAGTCATATTATTTTTTATCTGAGATTTTTGGGACTTACAAATTCTATTAAAACTAGATTATCTAAAGATCTTTGATGAAGACTCATCATATTATTTTTTATCTGAGATTTTTGGGACTTACAATTTCTATTAAAACTAGATTATCTAAAGATCTTTGATGAAGATTCATCATCTCACTGAAGTTTCTGGGTGACTTTTCTTTGGCTAGATCTAATGCTGCGGTGGTCCCAGGAACACCTTTCCTTCAACCTCACCAAGGCTATACCAGAATAAAGCTCTTTCCTAACAATTAAAACGCTCCAAGATTGCCTTACCTTAGAATCAGTGCCAAACCACTACTGATGTTAAGAATAAAACTCTTCCAACTCCATCCATGGGTAACACGAGGTTTAGAAGTTGACAGAGATAACCCTAATTAAGAGCTCAAGTGCCTGTTCAAAACTGCCCTTGTGCTGAATGATCTCTGGACTCTCTTTCTATCCCACCAAGACTCCCCAGAGACCTGCCAGTTCACACCAAGCGACACGCGCCATTACATCAACTGGTAGAGATGCACATGAGAACGTCAGCTCGTTCTTCAAAAAAGCTGTCAGATGGACCACCAGGGGAAATCTGCCTCCAGGAAATGAAAACTCTGCATCATGGCACTCCTGGTGTATGTGTCCTGGCGTAGTGCTTGTAGAACACCTTCCAGCAGTGCTATATCACACAGTTATCTCCCACAGCACATGGCTTCTGCTGAAAGGGAGAGGAAACAATGGCCCTGTGTGTCCAGCAATCCTTCCGTGCTGATCTGCAAAGTAATTTTCAGGGAGATGATACAGAAAAAAAAAAATAAAAATAAAAAAAAACCAGCTGGCTTTAAAGAAGAAATTAAACGCCCAAAACACTCATGACTCCTTCACACTGAAAAAGTATAATACTGTTATTGTAAACACTCCTCCAGAAACTTGTGTTCATCACTACCTCATACTATTATCAGTGAAAAATTATAGGCTCTGTCCTGCTGGATTATTGTTAGTGTAAACAACTTGGCTAAATTGCTTGGCACGCTGTCTGCATGCAGCATGTTAAAACTCTCAGTCTGCTCAGCCAAATTCAAATATAAAGGCCCATCTGTATTAATCCTCAAGAAGACATTAATAGACAGCTATTTTCATGCAAAGCAGATATTTTAAAAAAAAAGGCAAAACCAATACATATGGATGAACTTTTTCATTCATAATTTTAGACGCCACATAATGAAGACTGTTGTTTAAGCTTTATTTTTTCTCTAACAGTTCTCTCTACAATACAGCACATTGTTCAAACTCTGGAGCAATTTAAGCTTTTTCAATGTCTCTTAAAATCCCTGGATATATCCAAAGAGACCTGGCACTGTAACAAATTTGACTTGTGAGTAACAAGTTACAGTCTTTAAGAAAATTGCTCATTAACACAGAATTCAACTTATTGCTACAAACCTCACTACCTTTTATCTCAGAAAAAAAAATGTGCTGCCTGTCTTATCTATTGAAAGTTGTGGGATAACCCACTATTATATTTGTTTTTTTCATTTCCTTGTGTGAGTTCTCAGTACAAATGCTGAACCAGCATCAAGGGTGAGGAGAAAACAGAACTCCAAGGAAACAAAATACTTAAGTATGACCTGAATCTATCTTGCCTTTGATGACCAAGGAAAATAAACTGAATTTTGATGTCAGTACTGAAAAGGATATTCCCAACTTCATGCTAGGAGGAAATGAGTAAGAAAAGCCCAACTGTGAAGCTGGAACTCTTTGTTTTTTCCTGAAGATAAAAGACACTGAGAAAGCAAAACCCACCAAATGTTCTATAAATGGGGAATATTCTGTAGGTGCATCTTAATTTACATGACTTTGAACAGAAATTTTACACTGCATTACAAATAAGAGCCCTTAATTCACCATGGAGGAGATTTTTATCCCATTTATTATTCCCCTAATTCTTAGTAGAGGAATAGTGTTAAAGTCATTTTATATATTTAGAACCTAAAACAAACTTTGGAGTTAATCGGAGAAACTGATGTTGCAAACCCTGAGTAAAATGCAAGGTCAGCAAAGAAAACTGATGGAAACCATTCTTCACAACTTCAGACAACACGTTACGTTTCATCAAAAAGCAAATGAAGTTAGCAGAACCCGTGTCGGGCTCCTCTTTTGATTTGATATCAAACATCTAAACTGGCCTTTTGGGGAAAAGATCCATCCATCGAAAACGCCCTGCAGAGCCCTAAGAAGATGTACAGCAACACAAGCTCAAGGCTGCAATCAACGAGCACTTCATCATTAGGGGAGCTCCGTGAAATTATTATGTAATATGCCACTAACTAATGTAAGCTGTCCCGAAACCAAAAAGGGGTGTTTTCCTATAAATCTGGATCCAATTTTCTTCATTACAAAGAAAAAGCAGCCCAGCCTTCTGGCCTGTCCAGAGAACTCAGTATAACTATTTTGAGTGCTCCAAGTCTCCTAACATGCCTGGGGGATTTCTTAGCATCTTACTGCATTTCTTTATGCACAGCACAGCAGTTCCAGCCTGGAGAATGCAGTAATAACCCAAAGCATTTGAAAACGGGAGGGAGAGGAAGGAAGGCAGAAATCTGCCTTCCAACAGACAGCCATCTGTACGCTCCCTTGGATAAACAACAGATCTTCTACTTGGAGACTGCACCTTCTCATACATATTCTGGTGGAAATGAGGAGCCCAAACTTGCCCTTGGACTAGCCAAAGAGCAGGGTCACCTGCGACTTGTTTCACTCTGCCATTACCTCACACACAAGGCTCTTGGGGAAAGAATATTTAGCTGGAGTTTATGTGAGCTTCCACTGCAAAACAAGATGCAGATGTTCTACCTCTGAATACAGGCCTGGATCAAGCACTTGTCATTCAACAGGAAGCACTGGGAACTCCAGACTGGTACAGAATGGTTCTGCTCTGTAGCCTCTGCACCTCAACGAGGACAACCGTCTCCCAAGAGTTCTCTGATGTCTCTGGGCTCATTAGGAAGAAAACAATGATAAGAAAGTGCTACTCATTAAAGTAGGCATTGCTGATGACCAGCTGCAAAGGTTTAGTAGGTGGATATCAGATGTACTCACGCTAAAAATCAGCATCCAGATGCTGACTCAACAATGCTCTTACTTCTTCTTTTCTTTCTTATTGCACCAAATATACTACAATAAATTGCTTGAAATGGTTGATCATTTCTAATGTAATTGCCACCTTCCCACTGGCAAAGGCAAAGCATTCTCCTTTGAATAATCTAAACATTTTCTTTCACCAGAGAGGGAGACAAAACTCAAATATTCTTTTATATGCAACTTGTTAAAAAAAACCACCATGTTGTTAAAAGATTCTCCTCCAAAAGCTTCAATCAGAGTTGAGATTATCACGGGGGATCATGAGGAGCTCAAAGCTACTAATAATATTAAGAAAACACTCAAAAGGACAGAAATTGTCAGTATAAAACAAACAATCCTAAGGAAAGGAAATAGCTTTATTCTGTGGTTCAAAGTTTCAAAAACCCTTTCACCTCATGGCTGGTTAGAATCCTTTTGCTGGCTGTGGCTGTCTTAATTATAGGAGTGTGCAGAAGGTTCTGTGATGCTACAGAATCACAGAAGCGTTGAAGCCAGAAGGCACCTCTGGAGAACATCTAGTCCAAACCTTCTGCTCAAAACCAGGCTCAACAAGGGCAGGTTGCTGAAGGTCATGTCCAGTCACGTTTTGAGTATCTCCAAAGATGGAGACTCCACAACCTCTTTGGATAACCCGTGCCAGTGTTAGACCACCCTCACATTAGAAAAAAAAAATCAAATAAAATTTCTGATGTTTGTGAAAGCAGTCAGCTTTGGTTACAGTTCCACACCACAGAGTGGCCAGCTAAACCTGTTGGTTCTTACAGGCTAACAGGAGAACTTTGAGATCTCCTGTTTCCCCCCCACCTCAACAAAGGGACACTTGTCTGCCCATAAAGGAGATCCCATCTACATCAGTTGCCATTCTACTCTCTGCCTCTCTGCGGGAAGAAGACCTTGACTCCACTGAGTGAGCCAACATCAGCAGTATGTTTTATGAACTGAACAGCACTGTGAATAAACGTCCCCATACTCACTGGAGCATGACCATGAGTGTCACTACTGGGGAGCCAAAGGAGATGAAGACACAGCTACAAATTGCTATCTATAGCTCTTTCTGGGCAAGAAAAAGCAGGACTAGTCATGGGACACACACAAAAAAAAAGATATTCTTCTACTCCATGTTGAACTAGAGGGCTGCCACACGCATGGGATGGAAGAACCTTCCCAATTTCTCATGTACAATACATCTCTTATCTATAAGCTGCAAATCAATGATTGTTCCAGTGGCTTGTGCCAGAGGTGAACGATTAAAACCACTAGTAAACCTCATAGAACAATAATGAGCCATTTCACCAGCATTCCAGTTATCTCAATAAGCAAAAGCAAGTGTTTCAGGAGAGCTTCTAAAGGAATAAAGGACGCATCTCATTTATTTCCTGTGGCATACGGGTCCATAATTCCTTCCTCTGAAATTAGAAACCTACTTTCACATCATACAATGCGTTGGTATCTTATCCTACATCTGCAAAAGTACTTTTCAGGAAGGCATCTATTTATAAGCAGTTCAAGTATGAACTTCAATAAATCCCAATTAATTGAGTTTGAAAGGGCACTTTGTTGTCAACACAGTTCCTACTGCAGCAGCATCTTTGAGAAGACAGGATCCATCACTGCTGACACAACCCACTTCTAAAATAAATACCGTGGCAGAGGCAAGGAAGATCTGTAGGCATCTCTGAAACACCCTTCCAGTTCAGTGCAGATGTTGCCAGTGTTTATACTTTTTAAACCACTGGGATATAAACACCTCACTATAAACACCACTGCAAGTTTTGCTTTTCTTCATTTCGTGTGTGTTTATTTTAGTGTTAAAAACGTTAACTTCCATAATAAGGGACACAGCAACAGATGTTTAAACTAAACAAAGACTGCTATAGTAGAGGGTAGTCCTTCAGTTGTTCTTTTGCTTTTGAACTATTAAAGCTAAGATCTGGTTCAGTAACAATTACTGGAGAAGAGGGTGGGGAAAAAGGGGGCTGGAGAGACTTTGCCACAAACATTTGGTATAATCACAATAAATTGAATTAACGAGCCAAAACTACAGTTTTCTGCCTCAGTCGTCAAAACACTCAGGAACATGTACCACGTAAGGAGAATTTTATGTAAAACCTCATGGCCTTCATCAGAAATTGTCAGTTACTTGCTTCCAAATAAAGCACCAGTTACTACAGAGGGCAATGAAAAAGTTAAAGGATCCTGCAAGTTGGGTTTCCTTTTTTTATTTAAACTAGTTTTCTTGCTGTAATGAAGAAAACATGGGATAAGAAAGAGCTTTAAAATTCAACTTTGTTGAATCCCTCTATACTATTCAGGACTTTTGTAAAAGAGCTTTATTCAAGCAAATATATACATATTTGTGCAGGAAAGAAAAATCAAAGAAGAAAAAAAAAACAAAACAGGTATTAACTGTTCTTACAGGGAGTCCCTCCGCTTCCTGAAGGACAGAAATGTGGCCATGCTGACTTCGTGAGAGAAAAGATGGGATTTTTCCCAAGTGAGGTTCAGCTCCCCGTCTCCTGGCCTGGTCTTTCTGTGAAGAGCAGGAGCAGAGAGCTCCTACTGCCTCCTGGGCTCCCTGTTCCTTCCCTCACAACGGCGGCAATTTATTCTCCAAACCAACACGGAAAATGTTCCTGCTCAATCAGAAGAAAGATTTCTGCAACGCTTGTGTGTGTGTGTGTGGCTACAGCAAAAACAGTTCCACTGCCAAGCTGAATTAGCTCAGTGGTGCCTTTCTTCCCAGTCAAAGCCAAGCCATAACCACTCCTTCGAACTGCACGTAGATAAACCCCCACTGCGTGGAGAAACTGGGATTTTGCGCTCCGGGCACCTTCCAAACCATTAAGGCTCCCAGTACGAGGGGCAGACGCCAGCCTGGCTTGAGCCGGGGGGAGACGCCGAGTCCAGTAAGGTGAAAAAAGCCCTTTTCCACCGCGGGAGGCTGCGCAAAACCGGGGGGAAGATGGGGGGTGGGAGAGGGCGGCCCCCGCCACCAGCAGCATCCCATCGGCAGGGGCTGCGCGGGCGCGGAGAGCGGGCCATTAGCGCGCCCGCCCATCGACCCAACCGCTGCGGAAACGAGCAGCGAAAACTCCGCCTGCCACAAAAGCAACACGGCCCTTTCATCGAAAAAAGAAAGCCGACACTGAAACAACCCCCCCCTTAAAAAAAATAATATATATATCTATATATAAATTAATTAAAATTAATTCCTTCCTTTCAACAAAGCACCCTACGAGGTATCTATGCCCCGACCAAGAGCCCGATTGTCTCCCGAGAGGAACCCGACAGAAGCCATTACCTTCGTAGCACAGAATGCCAATATTGTTGTTCATCTTGTCCAAGTATTGGTAGTTCAACAGGTCCATCTTCATAAATAGCATTTATCGGGCTAGCAAAGAAGACCAGCTCGTTTGCTTTCGCCCGGCTTGAGGGAGGAGAGGAAGGAGAGGGAGGAGGAAGAGGAGGAAGAGGAGGAGGAAGAGGCCAGGGAAATGGTGCCGAGCACACGCTCCCGGCTTCCCAAAATTCACCCGCACCCGGGCCCAGCCTCGGGCTAATTAAAACAAAGCCGATGAAAAAGGAAAGTTGGTGGGATTAAAACACAACTCGCTCTTCCTTTCCAAACTTCTGGAAAACTCGACTTTACCGTGTCCTTAAGTACAAAGCAGAGCGTCTACACGCAAAAAAGGAAACCGGCCGGGAAAAAAAATAACCACCGACAAAAAAAAAAAAAAAAAACCCAAACAAGTTTTCAAGGATTCCCAATGAAAAGACAAAAAGCCCGGCGCGGGGCGTGCGGGCCGGACAAAGGCGGGCTGGGGCCCGGACATGCGGGCGATGCTCCCCGGTGCGGCCCCGCTGTCACCCGGCTTCCTCCCGGCGGTGGGGGGGGGGGGGGGGGGGGGGGGGGGGGGGAGCTTGGCCGCGCTCCGGCAATCCCTGAGCTCCGCAAATGTCAGGGATGTTTTCTGCACCAGATCAGCCCCTAAAAGCACCCCGGGTTTGAAAGAGAGAGGCGGCGGCGGGAGGGAGGCTGTGCCGAGCGGGGTGTGCGGGGGGGCCGGGCCAGGGCCGCTCCCCAAGGGGCGGGGGCGGGAGGAAGAGGAGGAGGAAGAGGGAAGCTGGGGGAGCCCGGGGAGGAGAGGGGCCCCCTCTGGACACGGGGCAGGAGCCGAGAGAGAGCAACTTTTCGGTCGGGCTCCTGAGCGGGAAAGTGGAGCTTTTAAATCCATCTGTTTAAAATCAATTCTTTCTCTTAAACGTTTACATTTCCCAGCGCGGCCTCAGACACATCCCAACGCTGCTGCAGTGAAAAGTAATGCTGGTTTACAGTAATGGAACAGAGCAGCAGCTCTGGCATGATACAGACAATTAACATTAAAGAAATGAGGCAACCCCATATGCATATAGACAGGTACAGTGTACTCCCCCCCCCATGCAATTGGTACGTTGATTTGACCAGGTCCAAATACATTATATTTGCTTTTTTAAAGGGCTATCAGCAGTTAACCCCTCCCTGTCCTGCATTTCTCACAGCTGCTCAGCCCCAACTTAGATGACACCAAGGATGGAGTCTTTTCTGGCAGTGGCTCCCACCTCAGGATGTGGTCTCCCCTTCTGCAGCCCAAACCTCCATCACAAAGACTCTGGCTGCTTATACAGATGTGTATGACTCATCCTAAGTGGGCAGAACATCTGTCTGGGCATAAGCTTGAGCTGAGCTAATGGGCATCAGTTTGCATTTCCTGCGCCTGACCAGCACCTGAAGTCTGATTTGACAGAAAAAGAGTGATGAACATTGGGGAGGTTTGTTCTCACACAAGGAAAAATAGCTAATGGAGCCCTAATCTTCCCTGTGCCTCCCCCCGCCCTCCTTGGCTTGGCACACACCTCATCCCTGCCTTCCTGGGATGGAGAATTGCAATGTAGACACTTGCACCAGTAACAAACTTTCCTTTCCACTCTGAGATTTCCTCCTCCCTGTTAGAGACAGGAAAGACATCACAGATGCAACTCATGGACTGACATTTTGTTGAGGTGTTTTGAAATGCACTGCTGGAATGCTGGGGTGTTCAGTGAGACCAGGCTGTTCAGCTGAAGTTACTACTCATCACGGGATCATTATGGCTGGAAAAGACACTTAACTTTATCAAGTGCAGCCATTAACCCAGCACTGCCACATCCACCACTAAACCCTGTCCCTCAGCACCACATCAGCCTGGTTTTTAAATACCTCCAGGGATGGCGACCCCACCACTGCTCTGGGAAGCCTGTTCCAACATTTGACAACCTTTTCTGTGAAGAAATTTTCCCTATTCTCCATCCTAAACCTCCCCTGGTGCAACTGGAGGCCGTTTCCTCTTGTCCCATCACCTGTGACTTGGGAGAAGAGACCGACCCCCCCAGGCTACAGCCTCCTTCAGGGAGCTGGAGAGAGTGAGAAGGTCTCCCCTCAGCCTCCTTTTCTCCTCCAGCTCCCTCAGCTTCTCCTCACAAGACTTGTGATCCAGACCCCTCACCAGCTCCGTTGCCCTTCTCTGGACTCGCTCCAGCCCCTCAATGTCCCTCATGTCATGAGGGGCCCAAAACCAGACACAGCACTCGAGGTGGGGCTTCACCAGTGCCCAGTCCAGGGGGACCAACACTGCCCTAGTCCTGCTGGCCACACTGTTCCTGATACAGGCCAGGGTACTGCTGGCCGTCTTGGCCACCTGGGCACACTGCTGGTTTGTGTTGAGCCTGCTATACTAGGATAACTAGGAATAGGAAATTTATCTTCAAGGAACATCCCCTAGAACACAAGTAAGGTTTTTTTTCTCCTCACTTCAGATACAGATCATCCTGTGCATGATCTACCTGTCTGCTTCAATTGAGGGAGAACATCCACTAGCAGTGCTGAATTCAATACAGAGGGAGACAAACTTGTCCAAAAGGAACTCTGCATTGCTGGGAAGATGAAGGTCAAGAAGTATTTATTGATTATTTATATGCAAAAAGGGCACTCTGAATTGGAAGTGCTATTGTTCTAAGACTTCAAGAAGGTGTAAAAACTTAACGCTGAGGTAACAGTGTATTTCTTGGATGGTACCTAATTAAAAGGTTGCAGTTGTTTTTTTGCCTCACAGCACTTGTTACCCCAAAAGTTGCAACCACACATCTGCCTTCCAAAGTAGTGCACGGGATTTTCTAGAAAGAGAAGTGTTTTCAAGAAACAGAAGAACCTTATGGTTTTTAAGCAGAGGGATTGGAGGTTTTACGGAGCAGCTCCTGTTGTGCATACTGAAATTCAAAGAGATTCTGTAGCAATGCTTCAGATTAAACCAACCGTTTAGTAAAGGCATCAAGGGAAGGCTTAATCCTTTAAAATATAAACAGTGATAAAAATCCATACGTACAACATAAACAGAAGAGACATGATTCTTCAGCATGAAATGCAAGTTTCTCACGTAGGTGTGCCAAAGCTTTGGGGGAAAATACTTCTGATATGTACAGTTTTTAATATAGAGAGCATCTCTGAATTTACATTAACACAATACGTCTTATGGATGCTTGGGAAGGACAAGAAGAGACAAATATTTCATTTTTCCAATTTAAAACACTTCTATTTCTTGTGGGAAGTGCAGGTGACGAGGCAGAAAAGAAAGCAATGTTTTAAACTTCTTCAGAGCAGTTTGCACAGAATGTACCAGCTGCACAAGGGGCATTAGAGCTCAAAACCCAATATAAATGCCCCTCTATATTCAAAGATACACGTTTCCTCAAGTTGTTTGGCATAGCAAGGTTGTGTATTGTCTGCAAACCACCGACTGCTCAGTGCTGCTGCCCAGACACCAATAAAGGAGTCTTCTTTATGAGACCAGTAGTCACTGGTCTACAGGTTTTCAGGCAGCAATGATCTCTTTGTTATGTGGATGGCTTTCAGCATACACTGTGATTAGCACTTGTGAAATGTTGCATAATGAACAACTTAAGTGCTTCACATTAAATTATACTAAACTGGTATCAAACACTGGGAGCTTTAAAATTTCTAAATTAAAATATCTGTGCTGAAAGTAAGGTAATGCCTAGTGAATGAATAGAGGGACAGGGGGTAAGTATCTCAAACATTCTAAAACCAAAATCCATTCATAGGAAACCTTTCTTTGGAAGAAACAGCTCAACAAATTCACATCCAGCAGACATTAACCTTAAATACTGACAGGGTCCCTGTGAAGTACTCTGTTCCTGACAGCAAAGAATTCCCAGCTGCTTGATTCCAACTGCTGGTCATCAAACACGTCACCAGTTTGAGATACCTTCCACTGAATTGAAATCAAAAATCAGTGCATCAGTGGGCTGGATGCAGCGTACCCAAAAGAACAACTTATTAACACACACACACCCCAGGACATTTGTCGGTTCACTCTGTTCATTCCACATATCAATAGCTGCAAACACGATTTTGTGCTGTAGTATCTCTGCTGGAGATTAGCTGGAGAACCTCCAGCTTCACGTTAGCTGGAGAACCTCCTGAGTACCCTTATCTCTATAGAAAATGTTGAAAACACTGGAACTTTTAACACAACAGCATCCCCTAGAGGTAACTGAAAACCCATGTGTCTTTCTGAAGTGCCTTGGACTTCACATCAAAGTTCATTAGATTTTATTTTAACTGGCCTACATAACAGATGAGAGTTCAGCTTCTTGGTGAACTTCCCTATTAAATAGGGAAATCAAATTTACTTTTCATACAAGAATGTCTACTCACAGAAATATTCTGACACAAGGGAAAAAGGAAAGGAGGTTCTAATGAGTAGGTAAATCACCAATGTCAAAACCAGGAGACTAAATATGCATTTTGACAGCTAAATTCTGGCATCATGCTGGAGTGTGACAAGATATTGGTGCTGCTCTTCTACAATTCTCACAATAAGAAAATATCAAAAAATAAAAATACCAGAACTCACTCTCTTGGAGAAAGAGAGGAAAAGCTTAGGGAAGTAGTAGGAAGTAACTGGTGGAGCGGGCTTACCTATCTACACTCCACATGTTTTCTGTGAGCTGACTTATGGATGGTCAGATGGATCCATGTCCCTGGGCAGCTGGAGCCCACTGGGGACACTCCTGTTCTGCTCCTTTTAGCTGCTTTCCAACTGGGTGGAATCCAGTTGGTATCTGCACCCGCTCTGTGATGCAGACCAGAGAGATGGCCTAATGGGAGATGCATTATGAAAGCAAACATCTGCCCCAACTGCAGCCCCGATGCAGGGCTACCAAAGGCTGGTGAGAACACAGCATTCTTCAGATTTAAAAGAAAAAGCTTGAGAAACTTACCCTGTCAAAGAGTTACAGTGCATGTTATGGATGTAGTACACTATCGGTCACTGGTTCCTAAATGCTGATAAAAACTTTTCCACTATAAAAATACATAGTCACGACTTACTCGAGCAATAATAGGATCTAATATATAAAAAAATAATACAAATGTCTATTATTTGTTTACCTGGTTTTTGTTGGGTTTTTTCCCCTAGGAAAAAAATGGCAATTCCTTGATAAATCAAGTTCCATGATGCCAGATTTGACATTAAGACTTTATGTGTTTTTTACAGCACTTAAACATATATATTGAGCTGCTTTAGAACAAATGTTTTCAAGGAAGCTACAACGGAGCCCTCCTTTCCACTGTCCTCAGCCCTGCCAGTCCTCTGCTGCCATCCTCCCCTCCTCTCTCCCCACTCTCTTTTCTCCCACATTCGCTGCTGCCTCTTCTACCTGATAAAATGGTTTTGCTGCAGCTTTACTGGTTTGATCTGCACTCTGTGCCACACACCACCTTCCAGTGATGTGATACTGGCCAAGTAGCTGAAATAATAGATCTGAGATACTGAAATATAATAGATCTGAGATACTGAAAATGCGTGATACTGGCCAAGGACCAGCACAGCAGAAGAGCACCACACAAGCCATTCACTGGGACACAACTCAAGTTTCACCCTTGATGAACACCACCAAAGAGGAACCATCTCTGCAGTGACCAATTTTGCAACCGAGAGGAAAAAAACCACAATTTTTACAGCAGTGAGATGCACTCTGATGTAAAACTACCATCAAACCGGTATTGCTCATTGTAATTCCATTTTTGAAGGGACAAAAATATCTGTTGCAGCTCAGGCACTAAAAAAAAGGAGTAAGTTTTAGTTAACAGCTGCTAGGTGGCGATGTGCCTGAAGGAAAAATACTGCTTTTTCCTCTTCCACACACCCAGCTGCAGAGCTGCCCCACACTTATCACCTCCATTTTTATTATTTCAGTTAGAAGACATTTCACAGGGAAAAAAAAAAAGTAAACACATTTCTCATTTAAGCGAGATGAGGTGTCTGCTTTTAAATCCATTCAGATACGATAAGGAAATACAGTTAAATTGTATTAAGCATGCAGGAATATCAGAGAGGCATGATCAAGAAAATGACATTTAAAGTTCCTTGCAAAGAGCTCTCTCAACAGCTGTGCCTGAGATCCACACAGAGCCACACACAACTCAGCTCCGTGCTCAGAGACTCAGATACCCCAAAACGTACCCATCTCATACGCTTTTTTACAAAGCTTGCAGTAATGACAATTACACCAGTGACCAGAAGATATTCTGTATCAAAACACAGCATTCTTCACTCTTTTTTTTCTTAACATAAAGGTCCATGGCAAATAGAATTTAATCACTTCAAAGTACCTTCTCCCTGTCAAAAAGAAAAGCATCCCTGAAAAGCAGCTAGCGCACACCTTCTCGTTTTACCTGTCCTTAATTAAAGGTTTCAACAATATGCCAGACATTACAGAACACAAAAGATGGTTTTGTTCCTATCA
The DNA here is from genome assembly GCA_004320125.1 of Scolopax mira. Classification (NCBI taxonomy): domain Eukaryota; kingdom Metazoa; phylum Chordata; class Aves; order Charadriiformes; family Scolopacidae; genus Scolopax; species Scolopax mira. The sequence continues at coordinate 175,020 of BJBW01001766.1, read as the reverse complement.
GTAAAGTTCCTCGAGACTGGAAAGTCAGACTTACGCCCAATATTAAGTTGTAGCAAAATAATTGGTTTATTCTCTTCCATTCCTGTCATACCTTAACTTATGCAATCCTGCTTAAAAACCAAACACAGGAATATCCAGTAAGGAAATCTGTTTATGAGTGTGCACGTGTATTAACTGCATCCGTGCTCACGCACTGCTGGGTAATAACTCCAGTAACAAAGCTGCCTGTTCCCAAAAGGACTGAGCCTGGAGGCATCCCAGTGCCAGCTCCCTTCTGGCCCAGTAAGAATAGAACTGCCAAGGAAACCCAAAATATAATGATGCCCAAGAATATCCGACGTTGCAAGCTCTTCTAGGACCCAGGAGCAGATGGTCTGTCTGACCTCAGAGTTGTGTTATTGGAAAACCTTTTAAAAAATGTTTAGCTGTACTGCAGTTCTTAGGGCTACAAAGATGATGAGGTCTTTTTAGTCTGGAGAAGGCTGAGAGCTGATCACTGCTATAAGCATTACTTAAAGAAATACTTAAAGGATGGGTGTCATGAGGATGGGGCCAGTGACAGGGATTTTTTCAGGGATGCCCAGTGACAGGACAAGAGGAAACGGGGACAAACTTGAATACAGAAAGTTCCACCTAAACATGAGGAGGAACTTCTTTACTCCTAGGGTGGCAGAGCCCTGGCAGAGGCTGCCCAGGGTAGTGGTGGCGTCACCTTCTCTGGAGACATTCCAAACCCACCTGGACATGTTCCTGTGTAACCTGCTCTGGGTGGCCCTGCTTTGGCAGGGGGTTGGACTGGGTGATCTCCAGAGGTCCCTTTCAATGCTATGTGATCCTGTGATTCTTATTCTGTACCATTCACTTCTTTGAAGAAACAGAGGGATTTTATCTAGTGTATCACCGAGTGCAAATGAAAAATTCGGATCACCTATCTGTAAATATTTAGCAATCTAGAACCAGCCATTTCATATCAGATCAAAAAAACCCTTAAGACATTTAACAACTCAAAAAGCTTTTGGTTAATTAAAGCCTGCCCTCATCAGCAAGAACCCTCTTCCTCTGTTTTACAGTTTTCCCTCCACCACCTCCAGAAAGCTATAGTCTCCTACTCCAAACTGAAGGCACCACATCCCATCTTCACGAAGGAACTGAGCAAAGAGGACAGAAAAGGACAAAGGCAGGGCCCAGAGAAGCCTTCACTGCAGCTCTCACTCAGGTGTGGGGGTTTGTTGGGGTTTTTTGGGGGCGACAGCCACATTTAGCTGTCTGGGTCAAACCAGAAAAGGGGTGCAGAAGGAGTGTGTGGTGCCCTGGCAGCAGCTGCTGCTGTGGCAGGTACTTCTTGGCTCCAGAAAGCAGGAGCAGGCAACTTTGGAAATGGCTTCCATGGGCCGGATCACGCTGACCCAGAACTCAGCAACGCCTTCCATTACCTTCTGTTCTCTCGCCCTGGCACAAAAGCTGTCCCTCCTGGTCGTTTCAAAGCTTAAACTGCTTTTTAAAAGCTCTGCAATGAAGCAGGGGCATGCAGAGTACACAGGCTGCTGGTCTTTCTAAAACCTAATAACTCTCTCCCAATGACCAGAGACTGGAGGGCAGCGGGGGCGACGAACCCACCGATCTCTTCCACGTTCCGTGGGGTGAAACTCAAACGAGGAAAAGCGCTCGATAGCACCCGATTCATCTTGACCTCATTCTTTGACTGCTTTACTCAAACTGAACAGCAGGCCAGGAAGATCAGATTTACCAAGAATCTTTTTCATTTCTCAGCAGCACCTTGCAATTCACAACTTGCCAGTGTTTTTTCAATTCTCTGACGCTGGGCTAAGAACACTTTAAAAATGCAGCAAGAGTGCGTAACAGATAAATCTAGTTTATCTAGGTTGAAAAAATGTTATTTGCTAATTAAAATCTTGATAATCTTTCCTGTTATTTGCATACTAATTTTAATTTCTGAAGGGTTGATAATAATCACAAACATAATTTATCTTGAACTACAAAGTCTCAAACACCATCAGAGCCTCCAGATGCAAACAGTGAAGTGTTATCTTTGCTATGCCCTAATATTGTGTCAGCAGGGCAAAGAAAATACTTTATATTTTTCCAATATAAGAAATTGGAAGAAAAAAAAAAAGGAGTAAAGAAAAAAAGAAGAGGATTGTATTATAAAGAAAAAAAGCCAATTCTAAGCCAGCTTGATGCTCAGACATCTAAAACACTTTTCACTTAGAAATGTTAGGAGCCAGACCGTGTTTAGAGGCTAGATTTCAAAATTACTGTGCATATCCCGCAGGTTTGGGAAGAAGCAAATCCAGTTTTCTTGAAACCACTAATTACAGGGTTTAGAAATAAAGCAAAGGGCTCTAAGATTGCTAAAGCCTTTGAAAAGATTTCCCCTTATGGCTAGCTTGGCGAGACATAAGATACACTCACAGGACCTAATTCAACTTCGATGTCAACGTATGTAAATCCGCGTGAGCGTGTGGAGCTGCCCTTGCTGGCACAAAGGCTGAATAACACAGGCAAGAGAGGTCACAGCCTTACAGAGGAGAGAAAACCAGGCTAAGAACCGTGCAGTAAAGCCAATTACAACTTTTGTTACAAAACAAATTAATTTCGTCTTTTAAACATTAAAGTAATTACTTATCCTAAAGCTTAGGATGAGAATAAGTACCCATTACGGAATCCAGTTCTGTAACTTGCAACCTACCACTTCATTAAATTAAAATGAAATTTCATTCCAGTTCTAAGACTATTCATTTCCAATTGAGGGTCTTGTTCTCTACTATTTAAAATGTATTTCATCTTAATAAATTATTTTACCACACTAAAAATTAAAAAAAAAAAAAAAAAAAAGGCAACCTCATCTGGGACTGCCTTCTCCCAAATTGTGGAGCTCCCAAAAACTCCAGCCCCCAGAGAACAGCCCCTTTACTCCAGGATGCTGATGGAACAGCCCTATTTTTTCTTACTGTGCTTTTGCTCCTGCTGACCCCCGCAAAAAAAAGGAAACAAGAGGGTTTGAAATAAATTTTTCACAGTTTGCAATAAACAAAGGACACAAATAAAACAACACAAAACGTTTTAATTATTTGCTATTAGCTTTCTGACAAAACAGCAAAGTCTTGGGAGTGCCGTTGACATGTGTCTCCCATGGCTGGCAAAACCCTCCTCTTCTGAGGGGACACGGGGGTCACAACCACCGCTCAAGGCTTCAACGCAAGAGACCATCCACGGCACGGAAAGCCTAACAGCCACGAGGGGCTTCCAAATCACAATGCTAAAAACGGTGTTTTAAAGCCAAAGATTAGCTATTGATTTAGCGAAGAGGCAAAATTTCCCTTCCATTAAGGCACAGAAGACATTTGTTATACAACCACACCTCCTTGTCCCTCTCCTTACCCCAAATTTTGGGACAGCAGGCAAGATTCAACCGTGCTTTGAAGGTAGCCAGAGACCTTCCCTTCAGTTCCTGACGTTCAGTGCTTCCCAAACAAGACAAATATTTTGCAACATCCTCAAAATCTCCTCAGCCTTTTAAAGCGTTCCCCTTTCACTTATCTACAAGCTTCTCTCTCTCCTTCCCATAATCTCAACATCCCTACTCAAAGATGTGTTCTCCCCTCTTTCAGCATCAAACCCTCCCCCCTTGTCCTGTGATTCCCCTCCCTGATGCAGAGTCCCTCCCCATCTCTCCTGGAACCCCTTGAGGGACTGGAAGGGGCTTTAAGATCTCCCCAGAGGCTTCTCTTCTCCAGGCTGAACCCCACCAACTCTCTCAGCCCCCCCTCACAGCAGAGGCCTCCTCTGGTCCCGCTCCAACAGCTCCATGTCCTTCTGATGCTGGTGGCCCCAGAGATGGAGGCAGCACTGGGGGGGTGTCTCCCCAGAGCAGAGCAGAGGGGCAGAATCCCACCCCCCCGGCCCTGCTGGCCACACTGCTGGGGATGCAGCCCAGGATGTAGGGGTTTCTGGGCTGCCAGCACATGTTGCCAGCTCATCTTGAGCTTCTCATCCCACCAACACCCCGAAGTTCTTCTCAGGGCTGCCCTCAATCCAAAATAATAGCCAAATAAAATTTTAAAAAGAATTATTTTTTTTTTTAAGAAAGGCAGCTCTAGGTCAACAGCACACAACACTTCGATGCATCGCTCCAGCACACAAAGTGTTATTGGCAGAAAACAATCTTTCTTTGCTTACACCTCTGCAAAAAAGCCAAATTTGTGAACATCCTTAACATCTAGAATTCACTGTCCTACAAAAACATGATGAGATGTTACACAAATCTCATTTGCTTTTAAAATGCTGCCTAAATCTCTCTCGATTGACGTAATACAGGTCATCAGTCCGGGTTGGTAGCACTTCAGATGGACATACTACAAAACATTCATTACACAAAACTGAATCTCACCAGTGGGAGAAGTTTGTAATACCTGGATAATACCTGGATGTTATCACTCCTTTTCCTTTTAGGCCCATAAAAGATGATGCATTACTGAAACAAACCTTTTCTTTCGAGGACACAGAACATGAAATTTATTAAGTTACAGGGTGCCTTATACGTGTGAGTGTCATCAGTGTACCTTACAATGAAATAATTGGATGGGCCAAAACCATTAACCACATATTTTCTACGTGTGGCTTGTAAATCAGAAGACCATACACAAAGGCAGTGTGCTGGAAGGCTGTGGTGATCAGGACCGGTCCCACTGGTCCCCTTATTTTTCATAAAGCAATGACGAAATTGCACAGAGACAACAGTATCCATCTTAAACAAAAATATTATCTTATTGCTAGTTGTATTTATACAAAACAAATATCCATCTATCTCAGCCCTGCACTCAGAAACTTCAGAAAAATTACCTTTAAAAAGCAAAAAAAATCAAAATCTAAGACATTTGCAATTAGCACTTCTTTTGTGGAAAAAGATTAATTTTCCACAACAAATAAAGCAAATTTTTTTTTCTAATTACATCAAACAAGTGCTAAATGAGGATCCAAATATTACTGACACTGCTACATTGCAAACCTTGTTAGCAAAATCTAACTAAGAATACGAATGCATTAATTAAGACTCAGGTAATGACTACGGGCGAGTGCAGAGCTGGGTTTAAACTGTCCAGATGTCCACTGCACAGACTGTGCTCTGCCCTTTCACAGCCCCAGAACTTGGCAGGAAGGAAAAGACATTATTCTTAACTCTTCAGTTTTGCCTTCCACCCACAACAGAAAATGATGGCTCACACTTACTGTATCAAATCCCATTTTGGGACACGGCTGGAAACAAACCCAATCCAATCCCTTTGTGAAACAAGGCAGCAGAGAATTATGAAGTTTTACAACAAGGCTAAACTTTTCCTAGACCTTATTTCAGAAGAAACACCCTGTAGCATGACTCCATTCAATATAGCAAGCATACATAAGAAATTAACATGCAAACTAATTTACTATCCAAAATATTACTATTTGCCTGCAGAAAATTCTTAGAAACAAGAAAACAGATACTCTATCAACTCTTGTTTTGAGATTGCCAATATTGTAATTCTCCAACCAACTTAAGAATGTAATTTACCCAGGCATGAATAATAACAAGAAAACCATTAAAAGTGATTTTTACATTTAGAAGAGTAACAAGAGCCTCTTCTTGAAGTGATTCTGTGAGATGGGGCAGAGAACGCCGTTTAAGCCCAGTTACTGAGGTTTTGTGACAAACTACAAAAGTTAAAAAATGCCTGTAAAAAGATTTCTGGGGGTAAGCCTGATGTGCCACCCTCACGTGGCTGTACAGCATAATCAGGTTTGGTTACCTTGCATTCTATATTCCCACAGCACCTCACCTTGTTTTGTGTAAAGAAAAGATTTACTGGCTCCGGTCCTGAATAATGATTGAATTGAATCATATCAAAGAGGTGGTGTAAAGATTAATTCAAGGTTTATGAAGCTTTGTGGCAGTACAGTGAGAAGTGCCATAGAAAAACCTACAAGGAATCGAATAATCCTGCCTGTTGAGCTCTGTTTGAATAGTGGGCAGAAAATAAAGCTTAGGCTCTGCTAAGCAATGTAGAAAAAACCACCCAAATATCAAATAGTGCAGTCAGCACTGTCCCTCTCACTTAATGAGACTAAGATTTTATGTAAAAAAATAGCTTGCGCAGGTATAGCGAGTGCTCTATACCATGCATTTTTAACAGAGAATCTGAATTTAATTGTCATCTTCAAAATTTCTTTTCAACACAGTATTTCAATGGATGTGATTTTCCTACCAGGGCAAGTTAAAGAAAAAAACCACCCCCGGGCATGATCCCCACTGCTCCACAAAATGAGTATCCCACAAGAATTAACAGCGAGGCTGAACTCGCTGATGCCCACCAAGCAGGGAAACAGCCCACCAGACCCTTCTCATCCCATCCCATCCCATCGTGATGCCCACCTCACCACCGTTCCCCATACCTCACCCCACCACCCCAGCCCCAGACTCCCATGTTCCACTCCAGTACTCTCCTACCAGTCCCTACTTGCCCCAAATTCTTGCCCAACCGGTCCTGGTTCCCATGGTCTCCTGCCAGCATCCCCTCCCGCCCTCCTCTCAGCCACCTCCCCACGCTCCGCTGGCAAGAGGTCAGTGCCAGCACCCCCCCACCCCCCCTGCTCCTTCTCAGACACATTTTGACATGGGCTCGAGAAACCACCCAAAGGGCAGCCGTCGGATCCCTCCTCCCAAACAGAAAGTCACCAGAATTAATGGTTGTTTTAAACATGGAGAACATAATCTGTCTTTTCCCCCTATTATTTCCTGCATTATTTCTTTTCTTATTTTCAGAAATATGTCATTCATTGTGAATGATGTTGCAGGAGAAGAAAAAGAGCACAAGAAAAAGAGCACAAGAAAAAGAGCACAAGAAAAAGAGCACAAGAAAAAGAGCACAAGAAAAAGAGCACAAGAAAAAGAGCACCTTACTCTAGGCCTTTACTATGGGAAAAAAAATCATAACCCCCCCTTCAGGCTCTTGAAGTCCTTTGAATATATAATTAATTGACATTACAATTTTACAAAGCATCTAGTCACTAAAAAACCTATGGAAATAATCAGTGCTACCTGTTGCAGCTATTTATTTGCACATATGTAATTACACATATATGTACACATGTGTGTTTATCTATGACTTCTAAAAACCAGGCTCGTTCTTCTCTATTCTATCATTGCCTCAGATTATTACAACAGAATTGATGTGAATACGTTTCTCCACGCATGCTGTTGGCTTAATTAGAAATAAACAAGCAAATAAATAAAACCTTAGCAAGATACATTTTAGTTACAGAGAGTTGATGGCCTATTTTTCCTTTTTTTTTTGACTCTTGACAATGCTACTGAGTAGAGTAAAAACAAAAACAAAATGTTAAAGCTGCTTACAACAGGAAAAATCCAAATTATTATTCTTTTCCTATTTTTGATCTAAATATGTATCAATCAAATCCTCCATGAAACAACCTTAAGAACCTGTGTCAAAGAAAGCCAGGCAAATACTGCCACCAAAATGAATCCTAGAGGCTCTAGTTGAAGAGGTTTGCTCAGCCCTTCACCACCCCGGTGATATCACCCCCTCCTGCCCACACTTGTGCTCCCACGAAACGCAATCCCAAAATATGGGGCTGGGGATGAAGAACTTCACGATCCAAACCCCCGGCGCTGGAAGGGAAGGCTCCAAGTGTTTCACACACGATTCTTCCGAAAAATCCAACTACAGCAGAGAGACAGACCAACAGAACAAAACCCTGATCTGCCTGAAACTTAAATACTGTCCCATTCCAAGCACAATAATGGATCATGTAAAATAAGTGAAAACCTAGAACCTAGCAGTGACCTTGCCCCCTTCCAACCCTCCCTCCATTCTTTATGTTGTAACTCCACAATATTGCAAAGTTTTGCAACGCTGATGTTTTTCTTAGAGCCCCGTTCCTCCCAAGGGCATCTAAAGACATTGCACACAATTTATTTTTACTTTTTAAGCTTTTAATTCTCACAGATAAACAAAGAATCATGTAAATTATGGCCCAAACTGAGTCCAAAGGCTCAAAACTAGAAAGCAGTGAAAACTTTTTAATTGAACAATTTTGAAGGCCAATTTGAAATGCTAAAATATTTGGGTTTGGCAGAATACAAAAATTTTAGAAACAGTGGAGATGGATAAATACTGTAAAAATACATTTTCTTCTTAGGTATCTGATTGACCAAACGCACTCAGTCATTTAGGTTTCTTCTCTCTCATGACAACTTTGCTGTCTTAAGATTTCTTTGAAGTCAGATATTCAGAGGCTCATAGCACAAAATGGAAGGAATATAAAAATATTTATGACGGAGGTCCCAGGAGGGCATTTCCCAGTTATGTTCCATGAAGAGAAGGAAGAA